>OX439483.1:351572138-352172138 GCA_949320155.1 Melangyna quadrimaculata | reverse complement strand
AAACAAAAAAAAAAACATAAGTTTATTAAAAAAAAAAAGTAAATCGTGAGGTTCGAACCTGGGACCCCTGGCACCATAGGCGGTAACACATCTATCAAGCTACGTTCAGTATTATATTTTCATGGCTGATTTTTATGATAACATATGTATGTATAGTTAACTTTTCGGTTGGTTAAGATTTGAATTATTGTTTTATTAACAAATTACGAGCTTTTCTAATCAAATTTTTGGATGACCATTTGAACCTTTTTAGGGTCACTAAATAAAAGTCCTTTTGCATTTGGATTTCAATTTGGTTACCGAGTTATATGCATTTAAAAGCCCCATACAAAGTGCAACTTGTTTATACTTAAAAAAAAAAGAGTGGGAGTGACCCATTATTTTTTGCAGAAATGGTATGACCTAAAAGAGGTCCATCGCCTGACATTTTTTTTTTAATTTGACCGAACGCAATAGCAAATATACAATTCAATTTGAATGCCGAAACGAAAAGGACACCTCATATTCCTCCTTTGGGCCATCACGAATCCATCAATCCCAAAATCTTAAAAATCAAACTATGTTCCGCGATTACCAATTTTCCTAAAAATTTTCGAAGATTTTCCTCCAGTGTCCTATGCCCTTCCTTGAGCCAATACGAATTCATCAAGCCCAAAATCGTAAATATCTAAGCAACCGTTCTCGAGTTTTGCATTCAAAACTGGATGTTCCCCGTTTTCCAATTTTCCTGGAAATTTTCCGGGATTTTCCTCCAGTGTCCTAGGTCCTTATTTGAGCCAATACGAGTTCATCAAGCCCAAAATCGTGAAAATCGAACGATCCATTCTCGAGTTATACGCACACACGGACGACATTTCTCTTTTATATTAATAAAATATACATTGTAATAATTTTAAAATTTTAACGTTTTTTATGCTCAACCAGACGCTCTTAAGCCATTTTTTCGAATAACCCCCTGCCGAGAACATTTGTTACAAGTTAAACACATAAAACAAAAAAAAAAAACATAAGTTTATTAAAAAAAAAAAAAGTAAATCGCGAGGTTCGAACCTGGGCCCCTGGCAGCATAGGTGGTAACACATCCATCAAGGCACGTTCAGTATTACATTTTCATGGCTAATGTTTATGATAACATATGTATGTATAGGTAACTTTTCGGTTGGTTAAGATTTTAATTATTGATTTATTAACAAATTACGAGGTTTTCTAATCAAATTTTTGGATGACCATTTGAACCTTTTTAGGGTCACTAAATAAAAGTCCTTTTGCATTTGGTATTCAGTTTGGTAACCGAGTTATAGGTATTTAAAAGCTCCATACAAAGTGCAAATTGTTTATATTTAAAAAAAAAAAGTGTGGGAGTGACCCATTATTTTTTTGCAGAAATGGTATGACCCTAAAGAGGTCTATCGCCTGACATTTTTTTTTTTTTTTGAAAATCGAAAGTCGGTCGGCTAACTTCGCGGTGGTACCTATCTGGATAGCTCTACACATGTTTCCGATCGCGGCCATTACTGTACGAAATAACACAATACAATGAAGTGAAGTTAGTTGTGTTTCACTCATTTTTTTGACACATTCACAGGTATGGCAAAAGATACGAAATGAATAGTTTTAAACATATATGTAATCAAAACGAAAGGTTTGATTAGAAAAAAGTTTCTTATGAGAGAAAGTGAAAAAGGAGTTCAGTGAATTTTTCAAAAATTGATATAGAAAAAATTCCCTGACCGCTTCCCGAATTCCCTGACTTACCCTGACCAAATTTTGTTCCCTGACTTTCCCTGACTTTCCAGTTTAGCGGACACCATGTAGTTTTAACGAAAATTAGTTTCCCTTCCAGTTTTACAAATTGTCAATAATATTGCTGTTAAAAATGTAGATATACAATAGAAACTCCCGTAGCCAAGAAAAAGGTTCGTATCTTAACCTGCCACTGAAACCCAAACGCGCACCAAACACGTTTTGCAAGATATTTGTGTTGTTTCAAACACCATCTGCAGTAGCGAGCGATCTGTCATCTGTGCATGACGTGTTTAATTGTACTGTATCTTTAAACTTACAAAACTCTAAAAAGAAATCGTTCATCTTCAAATGAAGACCTTTTGTCTTCAAATAAAGTTCGTAGAACTATTAACTTAGCCATGACGACAAATAGTGTTGATGAATCCAGAAAAAATCGCTGGACACCTTGACAATGTCTGGTCGATGATGATGAAATGGAAAATGAAGTGGTTCTCGAACCCAAAACAATTAAGAAAGAACCAATTCCTCCAATAAAAGTGTTGCAAAAACCCAGTGAATATATTCATAATCTTATGAAAGAAATTAAACTAACTGATTATTCTATTAAGAAAATGTCAATTGGAATAAAAATTCAATATGAAAGTGTTGAATCCCATAAAAAGACATGTGATGCTTTAAAATCAGCTGAGTGTCACTTTTTTTCTCATGATCTATCTGCCGATAGATGATTTAAAGTTATTCTTTTTGGCCTAGATTCTTTGCCAATAGTGAACTCAAATCTGAACTCATTAGACTCGGGCTCAAGTGCAGAGATATGAAACTAATATCCAAACAATACGAAAAATATGTTGAAACATTATACATTGTGTATTTAGAACAAGGCTCTATTCGATTAAGGCCCGTTTGCTGATACAAAACATAAATCTACATCATAGCTAAGTTCAACATATTTTGCATGTTTAACTTAATTTATTCTCTGTTGCTAAAAAATATTTATGATCTACTTAGCTATGCATAACTCTCATGAGAGAAATCGCTGTCAAAACGTCAATTTTGTGCGAAAAGTCAAATATAATTCTAGTATTTTGCATTTTTTGGACGTAGCCTTAACAGTTTAACTAAATATTTGATTTTAAATACAGTGTTTCAATGAAACCTGACAATTAAAAAACTGTTCGGAATGATGCTTTTGTGTTTCTGTAAAGTTTGGTTGTTTTGAATCTGCTGCCTTTAGTTGTCAAAAACGTGTTTCATTTCGTTGAATATTGTTGAGGCAACATTTTGCCTATTTCTTATTTATTTTATTAAATATAAATAAAATCAAGCTTCTGGAGCCTATAAGGACAGTCCAACACACATTTCTATACAAATTCATAGCAAATAATACAAAAAACAACCATACAAATAGGTGTATGTCCAACATAAATCTCTTAAGAGGTACAATTTCTGCCTCTGTTATGCTCAACCTAAGGAAATTTATGTTCAAGTTTACGTTTGGTGCAAAGCAATATATGTTACTTAAGCAAACGGGCCTAAGTGATTTTAAAAAAAACATAAAATCTATTTAGCGCACCCAAGTTAAACGGGACTATCAACGACGACGTCGAGTTAACATAACCCAGTGCTACAACTGTCAAATGTTTGGACATGGGGAAAAGAACTGTCACGTCAAAACATTTTGTGCAAACTGTTCCGGTCCCCACAAAACTAGTGTATGCAGTGTTACTGATAAAATTCAATGTGCGAACTGCAAAGAGAGTCACAAATCGACTGATCCTAATTGTATGAATAGACAACATTTTTTAAAAATCAAAGAGAAGATATCACATGGTAAGTGGCAGCTCTCTGCTATTCAAAATCATGTGCATCTAACTACGTCATTTGTCAACTCAATGGAAAATTTCCCACCACCTAAACCTTTACCAAAAAGAGGTCAAACTAATTATACGAGGTATACCAGCATACCTACACAATCGGCTGCAGCGCCTTCATATCCACCACCTCCACCACCTCGACCAAGTCAAAAGTGGTCAAACCAGTCTAGTGGGCGAACAACAACTGCTGAAGATATTCTCTCTCAATGGAAGAGATCCAATATCTTACCTTTGAGATGACAACTCAACTTAGCCACTGCTCAACTAAAGCAGAACAATTCAATGTTATCGCCCAGTTAGCGATTAAAGCTATGATTAGACGGTCAACGAAAATGGTCAACGCATTGACTCTCTGACGTCAGAATGACGTCAAATTCTGTCCCACGGCTTTCAAGTCGTGTGATTGTCATTGCAAAACGTTGTCAACGCACTGACATCAGCGTTGACACTTGCGATGACATGGTTTGAAAAGTCAACGCGTTGACTGTTTTTATTTACCGTGTAATCACCCCATCAGAATTTTTCGGACACATTGACAGATATTTCCTGACTGCCCATCAACGCGTTGTCCAGGTTCCAGGTTTCTGCTGTGTCAAAGTAGCTGGCGTTGACATTCTTTTCATTTAGAAACAGCAACAAAAAAAAAAAACAGCAACATAAAAGAAAACAAAACATTTCCAAACAAAATTATTTAAAGTTAAATCAGTTTGAGTTAAAAAAAAAATGAGCCAAAGCACCAGTGAGTTGGATAAGTAAATGCGCGTCCTGCTGATGAATCGAAGGAAAAGTTGTCGGAGAAACGTAAAAGAAAATGACTTTACTCGTGGACCAAACAATACGAGGTCTCCGCTTTGATTGCGGCAGTAGAGAAACGACCAGCGCTTTGGGATAGAGGATGCAGCGACTATAAACTAGTTAGAACAGGCAACGGGGAGTCAAATAAGGGCAATCTGAAAAAAGTTTTGACGTCTGAAAAGTTTGAACGCAGTTTTGAAGAGGGGTTGCTTCTTAGCATAAATCTCGATTTGCGGGATTTTTGGTCTTGTGGGGCATCCGCCATCTTGGAAAGAAGAAAGAATTTTGAGTTTGAAAATTATTTTCTCAAAAACTGTTTGCTCAAACAACTTGGTTTAAAAAGTTAATTTAAGAATAGGTTTTTGGCTTTCAAAAACGCTATAACGTGATATTTTGATTGTTGCCGTTGATTTTTAATAATTTTGTTTATATTTTAAGTCATTTTTTTAGAAAATTGCCCCTTCTGCCGAAACCTAAATTGTCATTTCCATTTCGTTTGCTTTTAACATTTTTCCTTGCATTAAAAAAATTTAAACCGAAATAAATAAATTTATTTGACTGTGTCACAGCGCGCCACCACTATGTGAAGGCGTCAACTCGAAAAATTACAGATTTGTACTATTGTGAACGCTCAAAGCGTGTGGATATGGTCAAGCCGTCAACGATTACTTGTCAGCGCATTGACACCGATTTGAATAAATCTCGTTGACACATATTACCTGTCAACGCATTTTGGGACAACATTGACGGACTTGTGTCATTTGTGTGATCGTCAATATTTCAGGTGTTGACACGGTGAGCGTTGACGTTGCCATGTCAGTGCTTTGACCGTTTTTTTGGTGACGTCAGAGAGTCAACGCATTGACCATTTGCGTTGACCGTCTAATAGTAGCTTAAGTATTTATACAATAAAAATGACAAATAATCACACTCGAAGTGTTATATGTTGGAACTTGGAATGCACAAGGAATTCGTAGCAAAAATATTGATTTTTTCTCTTTCTTAAGCAGAAACAAAATCGATATTGGTTTGGTCTCTGAAACTTGGCTATCTAACAATACAACCCTCTCTAACTCTGAATATAATTGTTATAGAGTAGATAGAGTTGACAGACCTGGTGGCGGTGTTGCTATCGTAGTGAGGAAAACACTGAAACATACTCTTTTACCAGGAGTTAATACTAAATACAATGAAAATATTGGCATTGATGTACATTTTTCAAATAATAGAAAGATTTCAATTTTCTCGGTGTATTTTCCAGGTCGCACAAGGAATTCCCTGCGGTCCATTTTTAATTGGGGCGACTTTAATTGCAGACACAGGAAATGAAATATTAGAAAACCTTAACACTAGTCATGGATTTGAAATTCTGTTTCCAAATAGTCCCACTTATTTCCCATCTGATAGAAGAAAAAGTCCGTCAACCATAGATTTTTTTCTAACAAATACTTCTGCTCTATTTTCGCAACCTTCTGTTTGCAATAACTCGAGCTCTGACCATTTATCTGTTAAAGTGGGGTGCTAGAGTCCCCTTGCACAAGCACGAGATACGCTTATGACCTTAGTAAAGCAAACTGGCTGAGGTTTCGGAACACAATAAAAAATAGACTTAGACATAGTTATAAAAACATAAATAGTATAGAATCCACTGATCAAATAGACATTTGCATCAATACTTCCCTTTATCTTGGAAAGTGGCTAAAGTTATACCAGTTTTAAAACCCGGAAACCAACCAATTGACCCGAAAAGTTACAGACCCATAAGTCTTTTGAGCTGTACGAGTAAAGTCCTTGAGAGACTTATTAAATTCAAGTTAGATGAGTTCATTGAAGATAATAATATTTATCCACCTCAACAATTTGGCTTTCGGGCACAACATAGCACCGTTCAGCAAGTTAATCGCATAACAAAGCATGTTCGTAACAATTTAAGTATACACAAATCCACCGGTCTTGTTCTCTTAGACGTGGAAAAAGCATTTGATAGTGTCTGGCATAATGGTCTAATTTATAAAATGATTATATTGAATTTGCCATTATATCTTATTAAAATAGCTTAAAGCTTTTTGACAAACAGATATTTCGTCGTCTCTATCTATGGTCCCAACAATTAAGTGTTCCTGCAGGAGTGCCTCAAGGATCTGTTTTAGGCCCCCTCCTCTATAATATATTTACATCTGACCTTCCCCAGCTTCCTTACTGTGAATCAGCTATATACGCCGATGATACTGCAATTTATTCATCTGATGTACTTAGTTTAAGTATTGAAACTAACTTACAATCAGCATTGAACATTCTAGACAAATATTATAGCAAATGGAAAATTAAAATTAATGCTTCAAAGACACAGGCAATCTTTTTTACAAGAAAAAGAAAATCCTGTTTCATTCCCAGCAATAATCTTAGGTTGAATAATTCGGACATAGAATGGGGAACTTCGGTTAAATACTTGGGGATACACCTTGACAAAAGACTTACATTTAATGAACATGTACAGAAAACAATATTAAAAGTTAATAGAACAATAAAAACTATGTATCCGTTAATTAACAGAAAATCTCTTTTGAGCAATGCCAATAAGTTAATAATTTTTAAAGTAATTTTTCAATCAATCATGCTTTACGGGAGTCCAGTTTGGGGTCAATGTGCAAAAACCCATGTTAAAAAGATACAAATCTCTCAAAACAAAATTTTAAAATTGATGCTTAGGCTTCCCTGACTTTTTTCCACTAACGAATTGCATAACCTTGCCGGTGTCGATTATGTTTTTGCAAGAATGTCAAAGTTAAAAGAAAATTATAATACTCGTTGTGAAATGTCTGATATTGTACTTATTTCAAATCTAATTAATTCTTAGGGTCAATTTTTTGCATTTCTGAAGTATCTGTGAACAATTGCTTTAATTTTATTTATTTATTTATACATTTTGTCATTTAATTAATTTATTTATTGATTTTGTTATTTACATATCTTTTTGTTTGTTGACTAACTTGTTATTCATTTATGTTGCCATATAATCATTTTGTTATTATTTATTAATACATCTTGTTATTTGTTTATTTATCTATATTCTTATTTTTTAACTTATTTATTTAGTTATTTATTATTTATTTATTAATATTATTTATTATTTATTTATATATTTATTTATTTATTTATTTATTAGTTTTTAAATTAATTCATTTATTTACTCATTTATTTATTAATTATTATTTATTTTTGTTCTGTTAATATTATTTATTTATTCGTCTGTTTTTTTTTTTTAATATTGCCGTATTTTCTTTTTGTATTAATTCTGTGATATTAAATATATAAGTAATTTAATTTAAAATAAAAAAAAAATTAAATAATAAAAAAAAATGTATACATACATATTTATACATAACATGCAAATATTTATAAATAATTATCATTTATATTAATCCTATATTTTGTGGTTATGATCACAATTAATACTGTTTTTTTTTTTTTTTTTTTTGTATAATTCTTAAATAGGAGGTTTTTCATGACCTTTCCTCCTCAAACTAAATAATTTAAATACAAATAATTGTGTTCAATTATAATATTTTTCAGAAGTATAACCATAACTCTGTGTAAACTGGGCGATAGCAAACAAAAGCAATGTAATTTTTATATAATTGGTCAATAAACAAATATAAATATAAAACCACCATCTGTTTCAACCTTACCAATTCTACCGTACTAAATATCTCCTAATTTCGTTTATAAATTTTTTTTAACCCTATATTATTTAGAAAGGATTTAACTTCACGCTGTCTATGAACCTAAGAGATGAGTTCGCAATAAAGCAGGTATTTTATTGGTTCTACTAATCATTGCAAATTTATGAAGTTGAGCACTAATCCAAAAGTCCGTATACTCCTAACTTATTTTTTTGTTATGCTTCTCTTATGTGGGTATAAAACGCATGAAAATGCGACCAATTTAGGTGAGTCACCTCATTATAAACTTCCTTTATAATCGTATATTAAGTTATCAATATATAAGCAAAGTATCAATGTCAATTTAAAACTACTAAATAAGGAAAGACTTACTTATTGTATTAGTCTGGAACTCAAAAAATGCATTAACATAAGATGGAGAAAGCTTCCATGCATAATCACCAATATTTTGAAATGAGTTTATTTTTGACTTCATTTGCCAAACAAGCACATTTATCATGTTGTCCAAATGCGTTTTTCTGCTAACATTGACATCAGAGTAATATTGATCGAGTAGTTGCTTATTCGTTATCCAATCGGGGAAACCTATTAGGCTTCTCATAGCGGCTGATTTCTGAAGTGTGGCTTCCTTAGTCTGGCTATCCATCCAGGACGTTGATCTTACCAAATCGTCGAATGTTTCACGTATAAAAAACAGCATTTCTTGTACTTTTGGCAGTGAATTCGAAATGAAGTCCTGACTGGCAAGGCTAAAGCTAACTGCCATTCCCATTAAATTGTTTATTCCATTCGCACAGTACATTGATCTTGAAGTGGAACCCTCGGTTTGAGTAAGCGTCTGTACATTTTCATTGTATAATTGTCTCAGAACTGAATTCGTATGAGGAATAATCTCTAACACGACATTCAGCCACAAATAAAATTGAAGCCGATGTTTGGATACGTCAATTAAGTACTCAGACACCTTTTGAAGATATAAAATGTCTGCAGTACTGCTGAGGATTTTTTCTTCCGATACATTAAACTGTTCATTGGATTTCATAATGAGCTGAATGTATGATTGCCATATGGGAAGGGTATTTGAATAAATCAATTTGTCCGTTTGATTTTGCAAGTCTTCTATTGTTAAATAAACAACATCTTCCAATGGATTAACAGATGATTTCGTTGAATTTTCTGCCTCGGTTTGCAACTAAAATGGAAAGCAAAGCATACAAAAGGTAAAACAGTCAATTATAAACCAACTGTAATAGGGTTTCATTCCGAATATTAAAATTATTACCTATTCAAAGCTCATAAGTCATAAAATATTCTTTTAGTTAAGGAGGTCTAGCAATTTATTTTCGAAGCCGCCAAAATATAGGAAGTTTAAAGAATGGTCATGTTGGTCTACCTATTGCCCACGAATGAGATATATGTACAGTTACTCACAAAATTATTGGGTCAAATATATTTAATTAGTTAAATGACAATTTGAGAAAGAAAAACAAAAAAATTCGAATAAACAAAAATAAAATTTATTCATAAAACAAAAAAAAACTTAACAGAAACAAATTCTTCGGCACTTAAAAATAACAAAAACCATATAAATTGCAGTTTTTTAATCACAAAATTACTGTGCCAAAATACGAAGTGACTACTTTTGGGCTATAATAATTATAGTGCAGTTCTCATTCTCAGTACTTTACCTCGTCCGTCCGATCCGAATACATTTTATTTACTCTCATCAGCAAATATGACTGTTTTTCAGAAATCCAGTTGCTTGTCTTTTACGTTTTTAACAGACTCTTACCTTATATTTTTATTCTGTTCACTAACGAACGCTAGCCACTCTCCCGTTGTAGCCATCTAAAAACGCGGCGTATGATTTCTGGATCGACAGTTTTTCTGCAATAAGTTTTCACTTCAGTAGCCATTTTCGGGGCGCTAATATGGCGGTTTCCCCTAAGGTTTTGCAGAATCCACTTTTCGTCATGCTCATTTAAGATTCTTGGTCGTCCAGGATTGGGTTAAAATTCTCTCCTATTTTCATATTTTGACCTCCGGATGATATTTCCAACAGTGTTCTTTGGAATATTTAGCAAATCAGCGATTTTCCTTTGCGTCTTCCCTTTCGTGAAATATAACAAGTTGCCTCCAGTCAAAAGAAGTATTTTTTCGTCCCATACTGCAACAAATATCTGTTAAAAAATGCAAAAATAAGTCAGTTGACCAATATAACGAACCTGAAAAACGCTACAATAGTTTTTTTTTTCGTTGCTCAATTTGATATACTTACTTCATGCTGTCAAACAAACGAATGATATTTTGACCCAATAATTTTGTGATGTCGTTTTTTTTGTACTGAAGTTTATTATGTAAGGTAACGGTCAATAACAATAATGCAAGCAACGAAATGAAATGAAACCGGTTGCACTAAATCCTTAGTGTATATTTTTTATCGACTATTGCTTTTAAATATTAGTTTTGACCCAATAATTTTGTGAGAAACTGTATATCGTTGGAAAGCTTTTTTTTTGTATGGGCTTGAGGCTGTAAACCATGGGTTTTGGTCAGTGTATGGCAACACAAATTGCAATTAGAGCTAAAATTAATTGTAAATGTGTTATATCTTTGTATATATAAACAATAGTACTATCATGGTGAATGTCGAATGGACTGCCATCATTGTGTTTATAATCTATAGTACTATCGTGGAGCTCAATTTTGTAGTACTTACTCTCCTCACAATTTGGCAGAAATTAGCGCTGACATCGCCATTGGAGACCTTAGAGTAGAGTAAGGAAGAATAATAAAGATATTTAGTAAGACAGAGAGGGTAGTAAGAGACTCAAATGTTTGCGCCAGGCAACGACGATAACAAGGGGGATGAAACGAGAAAATAAAAAAATGCGCTAATGGGCTTATGGATACAGGAGTATATACATAGTTTGAGGTATACGTAGGTATTTTATTTTTTTTTCTTTCCATTTGAATTTTGAATTATTTGGTTTTGCTTTTGATGATTATCCCTTCTACGAGGGAATGGTCTTGCAACGTTGCGATATTGCATAGGTATTGTATGCAATACCATAGGGTTTTTCGTTCGATAACACACTCGCAGATAGGCTGCAAGCTTTTGCTCCGTCTTATAGGTACCTATTAATTATGAATGTTTTAATGATCTACAACCACTTATGCTCAATCTACATACCTGTCTACTTACATTTTTATGAATAGTTGTAGGTATTTAAACAAAATTAAACTTAGAAAAATTAGGAAGGTACTAGGTAGGTATGTCGGAAAAAACTTTTTTTGTAAACAAATATTTTTAATTGGAAAATTAATTATTGAAAACTATTATTTAAAAAAAAAAGAAATTTATTAGGTAAGCTTATTTTAACTAGGTACCTATCAGTTGAAATACTTAGGTAGGAAGACCAAACAAAATAATAAAACCACTAGTAACTTCCCATTGGTGCCCTTTAAAACCATATACCTACACATTTGCCTTAAAAAATCGCTATGTACTGTAGGTATTTATAAAAGAACAGTTTCTAGTTTTTTTTTGGGAATAACTTATAAAATTCTAAGAATCTCACGAACATTGCTTTTTTCTGAACTCCTTAGGTACTTATTTAACTTAAACGTGCAAGAAATTATTTAAAAATAGACTGTTGGCAGAAAAATACCATAAATTGGAGGGATTGTAATTTAAAGAAAAATACATGGTTGCAAATAATATAAAAAAAAACACCAAATTAAGTTTCAGATGACAAATTTTGGTGTTTAAACGATTTTGAGTTCAAGAATTTTTCAAATTCATACATTTTTGAAAAGTCGTTTTTGGCATCAACATTTTGACTTTAATCTTTTCAAAGGGTGGATTTAAAAATCTCTAAATTACACAACGTGTAGATGGTATTGATATATATTTTTGCGAAAAAAAAGTCGCTACCGTTGTTTTTTTTTCTAAAGAAAAAAAAAAAAAAAAAACAAATGTTGAGTACGTTATTATGTGTGGACAAAATATAAACTGGGTTCGGAATCATTATTTGTTCTGGAAATGTTTGAGACGAAATTATTTTTCAACTGTTTTTCTTGGTTAAAAAAAATAGTTGATTGATTTTTTTTTTAATTTTTATCAAATCTTTTTCACGTTATTATGTATATTTTATTGTTATGTTTTATGTGTGTTATGTATCATGTGTAAGCCTTTTCAGCACGTTATAATCTGTAAAATAGAATTCATCCGAAGTCGATATAAATATATTAGTCCAGGCAAATTAGATTTTGGCATGGATGTAACATATAGTATCTTAGATTTTTGTGGTATTCGATCAGAAATAATATAAACAAAGAGAATATGAGTTTGCTCCCGCTCAAAAAGGTGTGCTTTTGCAGGAAAAATCAAAACGTGCAAGAAAGTGCATTATTTGCTCCCTGTTTTTTGTGATTTTCCTTTATAACTTTGGAAATATGCATCTTAAGAAAAAAAACATTGAGACAAAATTTGTTTGCTATAAAATTCTCCATAAGATGACATTTATATTAAACTATTATTATTATTATTATATTATAAATATCTAAAGTACAAAATAAAGGTAATGCCACATTTTGCCATGTATCTCTGTATCTATGTATATACCTACCTTTGTACTAATTATCCAAAAACCCAAAAATTACATAATATATGCTCTACCACCCACCACTTAAGTAAATATGAGCATATGTATGTAGATGTACATATATGGTTTCAAGTGCACCAATGGGTAGTTACTGGTGTAGGTTGACCCCAGACTCATTTTTTTCAATTTTATCGAAAACAGTTGAACCGATCAATGGCATAGCTATTTGCAAAAAAACACATACATATTCCATGCATTCGCAAAAATACTCAAAACTATGTCATGCTTAGTTTCTTTTTGAAGAATTTATTTTGTTTGTAAAAAAACTGAAGTAAGATTAATAAATAAAAAATAATAAATAAATAAATAAAATATTGAAATATAAAGAAACCAATCTCTAAATAAAAGCAACTAAACACTAAACCCTGATCCACATCTGTGTCGTGTGTTGTGGAGTCGTGTATCGTTGGCATTCCATATTTTTTATGCGCTACACTGCAACACAACACACGAGACAGATATGGTACTACGCATATGAAATACATTGTAGCGGTAGCGGCACACGACTCCACAACACAACACACGACACAGATGTGGTTCAGGCTCAAGCTGATGATATCAAACAGAAATTATATCATTAGCTTGACTGTTCTTAGGTTTATGAGAAAATTTGTTAATTTATTTTTAAATATTTTTAAAAGAAAAAATCCTAGGAGAACCCTGATTTTCAGTGTTTGACTTAAAATTGATAAAAGCATTGAATCTTGGTAACAAAAACTGTTCCTTCCAAACTTTTTATTACTCTACCCAACTAACAATTCAACTTCTTTTAGCTTAAAAATATTGATGTGCCGCAGGTTTCACTTTATATAAAGCCTCGGTACGGCCTTCGGCAGAATTAAATTTCTTTTACATGTAACGAACTGGATACCTACTTCTTTAAAGCCGAATAGAAATAAGAAAAAGAAGACTTACAGAGTTTGCGAGCTGTCACTCGAATAGGCTTCTAAAAGTGATATTACAGAAGATGATTGAAGATGTCACTGTAAAAAGGCTGCATAAAATTTGTATATAAGTTGCTGCCTTTAAAAGTTTTCTGTAACCTTTTTCAATAAGCTTTATTGAATACTTCGATACGGCTTGTTCAGTCTTACTAAAGAATCATAAAAGAATGGCCACGTTCGGGTGGAAGGCAGACATATGGTATCTACTTAAGCATGTGATACGTTTTCGAACGACCAAAACCGTGTATGTAACCAAACCTACGAAAACCAAGAAAATAAACAGGTGAGACATCAGCTGTTAGTATGAAGTATCTCTCCCAAACCAACGTGAAAGCGGCGCGGAACATTCGCCGACAGCAGTTTTTTTTTTTGTTGTTTAGCATTATTTATTTGTCGTTTATTTTTTATGATTGTGAATGATTTACCCTGCATAGCGAATGTTCCGGGTTGGTTTGGGAGAGCCTTAATCCAAACAGGTCCGAACATTTTTGGGATAGCCTTAGACTTCTTTTTGATATAAGCTGTTTGGTTCGTCGAACAAATCTAGATACCATTGGCGACGTACCCGAACGCGGCCAAAATGTCAATCTATGATAAAGAAGTTAGAATTTGTATAAGTCATTTTAAAGAAGCTTTTTTAAAAAAAAACTCTATTCACAATTATTATTATATATATGTATATTGAATAAATTGAACACGTGGACAGAAAGATAATTCATTTTACTTGATTTGTCTTTTTGAGCATTCGGAAAGCTACTTTTCGTTTGTTTAAGACATAAGCTTCAATGCACGATAAACAGAAACGAGGTTTATGCTCATCAGATAAACATAACATTCGGCATTTTCGTATATCTGGGTATTTATGTGACGTCACGGTCAGCTTTTTTGTTTTTGTTTTATTTAAAGTGAAGACCATAGTTAATTTAAGTGAAGACCATAGTTAATTTAAGTATTTAAATAAATTGTTTTTAAATTCTTAATGAGCAGTTTAAAAATAGAAAAAATTATAACAATCAAATGAAGTTAATTATTTTTCTTTTCTCCGAACATAAGCAGATGATTGTAACGTCACACCCCTAATGAGCATACCTTGTTTCTGTTAATCGTGCTTAAGTGGCCGTGTTTTTTCGGATTGAAATTATCAAAACTATGCATTATTACTTAGTTTATTGTAAGACTATTTATATTAATTTAAGACTATTGAAATAATTAATTTAAGACTATTAATGTAAGACTATTTATATTAATTTAAGACTATTGAAATGAAAATGGAGCAATGGGACTGCTAAACAAATCGTTAAGGTACATTTGTTTCCTCACGCGAAATGTATAAGAGAGTTAAAGAAATCTTGTTCATGTGTGAAAATTTTTATAAATGCTCGGATTTATTTAAGGAAAATTTTAAATTTTAAAAAAGGAAAAGGCTGATTAAGTTTTTGTATCTTCCAAATTATATCTTAGATGGCTGAGTGGTTAGAGTGATGGACTGTCAGTCGATCTCGATCTGTGAAGGAGTGCACACGTTATTGAATTTCACAGCTAATTCAACTTAAATACTTTTTTTCAAGTATAAAATTTGCCAAACTATTTTCATATAGTGCGATAGCACAGTGGTAGGGTGGCAGACCGCAGTGCGGAACAAGGCAAGTTCGAATCCCATCCGGGGTCCGAATTTGTATGTGCTTTTTTTCACAACCGGGAAGTGGCACAAATAATTAAAAGGGATTTGAAGCAACAGATGGATGACGATAACTTTGCGGGACCATCGAAAGGTGTTATCCCAGCAACAAAATCAACGGCGTCAGTAACTGGGGCATCGAAAGATGTTCCAATAACAACGGCAAAGAGAACAACCGAAGACATCGAATGATGACATCGCAACAACAAAAAAACCAGCAGCGAGTACATCGAAAGATTACACAGCAGTAAAAACAATACCGGCAATGGCACCAACAGCCGTTATCACCAAGAAGAGGAGAAGGAGGATTCGCTGTGTGCCGAACCTCGTCAAGCGTCGCTCCACAAGCACTTCAGCTAAGCTGCGAGCCGAAGGGAAGGAGACGGCGCGCACAGCTAAAACAACAGCAGCAGCCAAAATTCAAAGGCAATTAAATACGCCCGACGAGTAGATAGAATACATGTCCGAGGGGGGAGAGGGACTGTATGCAACGGGTGACAGTACACTTCTTGTGGACCTTACCTCACCATCAGAGCCAGAGGCATCATCAGAAGATGAAATTGAAGAACAGCAACTTCAAGCTAAAATCGGTGCAGTGCAAGGGGAAATAGAGCTCCTCAAAGGCCAGCTCACTTCTCTGATATTGGCCGTGAAAGAAAAACAAGAAGCGCGCCGACAGAGAGAAGTCCAGGAGCGCCAACAAAAGAAATCCCTTCAGGCGCCAGTGGGTGCCCCAAAGCAAAAAAATGATGGGCAGCTGCCACAGCAAACTGAGCAGCCTACCCTTCAAGATCAAAAGCAGCGAAAAGTACTGCCACAAGTACAGCTACAACAACAACAGCCACAGCAGCAGCCTAAACAGCAAAGGCAACAACAACAGAAGCAGAAACAACAGCAGCAGAACCAGCAGCAGCCGCAGCAGCAGAATCAACAGCAGCAGATACAACAGCAGCAGAGTCAACAGCAGCAGCCACAGCTGCCCAAAAACAAAAAAGAGAAGGTGCCATCCATCAATGCATACAAGATGGAGTTAGAGGATACCATAAAACTATGTAAGTCGGCCATAGGCGAAAACTTTTTTATTAAAAGATTAAGTAAAGATAGGCATTCCATTCAATGTTCCACTTTGGAACAATATAAAAAAATAAAAGATTTATTAAAAGAAACTACAACTGAGTTCTTCAGTTTTACTCCTAAAACAGAAAAGTTCCAAACGGTCCTGCTAAAGGGCATAGATTCCTACACGGAACCTCAGGTGCTCTTAAATGAGCTCCGTCGAAAAGCGAGCGACGATCTCGAGTTTATCGGGGTTAAGCCGTTCGCTACAGTTAGAGCCAGACGGGAGAAAAGGAATCTGCCGTTCTTCCTAGTACAGCTTTCGCCCAGCAGCAAACTGGATAGTTTGAGGAGTATCTCCGTCCTCAACTACCAGGTTGTCACATGGGACAAATTAAAGAGGCGTGGCGACATGCTTCAATGCATGCGCTGCCAAAGGTTCGGCCATGCTGCGGCAAACTGCGAAATGCAGTCACGCTGCGTCAAGTGTGGTGAGAACCACATTGTAGGAGAGTGTAAGGTCGGGCAGGAACGGGTCGAATTGACCCAACTTAAATGTGCACTTTACCGAGGCGACGGGCACCCTGCTAATTATCGGGGATGTCCGACGTTTCAGCAATTGAAACATAACAAAGCGGCAAGGCAAGCAGAGGTAGAGAGACGCCCACCAACGCGTCCTCAAACAACAACTTCCGTTAATCCCCAAATATCTTACGCCCAAATGGCGTCAGGAAAGGGAAACACGGTACAGCCTGCGCCAAAGGCAGCCCCACAGGCCCTTGTGCCTAAGGCTCCGGACGCACAGGCCGAAATAAGAGGTTTGCTACTGGCCATTCAGAGCCAAATAGCAGGACTTCAAAACCAGATAAGTGAGCAGGCGAAAAGGGTGGACAATATCTACTCTGCTTTGCCGAGCTTAACGCACTTTATAGGTTAAGGGCGCGCTGCCGGAGAGGCCCTCTAAGATCCTTGCTGTGAATGTAAATTCATTGATTAGGACCGAACGTAGAGTAAATCTGTTCCAATTGTTGAAAGATCAAAGTTGAGATGTGTTTATGGCCAGCGAAACTAAGCTGAACCAGAAACATAAATTGACTAATAATAATTACAATATCGTACGAAGAGATCGGCCCAACTCCACTTTGGGGGGAGGAGTCGCAATCTTTGTACGAAAAGGCATAAATTATAAAGTAATATATAATAGTGAAGTACGCAGATTTCGGTTGCTTGAGGCGTGCATCGTATGCATTCCTCTCAAACATGGGAAGCGGATGTATGCGATTGCGGCTTATGCACCGGAATCACCTCAGCCAACTGAATTTTTAACAGAGCTCGAAAAACTTTTTCAATGCTTACAACTGAACTCGGAAGAGAATTACTATATCATGGCCGGTGATTTGAATGCCAAACATGTAGATTGGGGAAATCAAATACAAAATCCAAGAGGTAGCCATCTATTTAATTGGATGAATCAATACAACGTTGAATATATGCTCGACCTTCTGGCTACTGATAGGCCTTCGTTTCCAAGAAGCGGTTCCTATCTGGATTTATTGCTGAAAGACTCAAGACTGACAATTACTGACACTGTGGGTCAACGACCAAGAAACTGCATATTTCTGTAAGACTCGCTGGCCACGCTTCACCAGCGCTTTATCGAGTGAACTACGTACGAACAACATATCCCCACCAAATGACAGGAATTTAACAAACACTGAAATTGACGATTACTTGGAAAAGATGGACAGTACAATCCAACGAACAATGGAAAAAACAATACCGAAATACAAAGAACGCGAAGCCACAGACATGTACCGCAACGCGACCATCGACGCACTACACAGACAAAAAAGTGGACTTTTGACAAGACTGAAACGCTTGTACAGACGTTTTACTGACATACACGATCTGGAGATTATGACACTGAAGTCGTCTATCAAAAACATCAACCAATTGATCAAGGAAAATTACCGGTTGTCTATTAATTTGTATTGGGACAACAAAATTCGGGCCGTTAATTCTAGCGACCCGAGTATGTTTCCTCAAATTAATAAAATATTTGAATGATCAAAACGAACTTCCGTGTCTTAAACTTCAGAGAACGACAGAGAACAGAGACGTACTTCTGATAGCAGGCATAGATCCAGAGGAAGCCGTCTTGGACGATGACCTCTTTATAATCGAAGATCCTCGTGAGAAAGTGGAGGCCGTGGGGGCTGCTTTCCAGCAAGTGTACAAGGTGAATGCTAGCATTCGCCCGAACCATGACCTGGAAAACAGAGCCTTGCTTCACCACTTCTACCTTCGAAATGAAATGACGCAATGGCGATCAGAGAATCTCGGTTTCACCGGGTTCAATGAAGAACACTTGGCAAACGGCACCATCGCCGAGCGAAACGGGCCTAATTCCCTGTTAATTTCGAAAGTTGAGCTCCAGCTCATCTTCGCCTCATTAAAGAAAAAGAAGTCAGCAGGAATCGATGGTATATCCAACGTTGTACTGCGACATCTGCCTCAGGAAACAGTTGACATTTATACCACACTGTTTAACAACGCTCTGAATAATTCATATTATCCAGGGCGGTGGAAGACAGCTGTGGTTCATTCTCTCCCGAAAAAGGGAAAGGACAACTCCAATCCGGCGAATCTCCGGTCGATAAGTCTTCTTCCAAGTATCAGTAAGGTATTTGAGAAAGTTATAAATAGAGCTCTGTCCAAGTGGGCGGAGGACAACAATATCATACCGGATAATCAGTTCGGTTTTAAGGCGGGACATGACACCATTCATGCCGCGTCTAAGCTCGTTTCTGATGTCCAATGGAACAAATCTAAAAGACAGTGTACAGGTTCTTGTCTGGTTGACTTGGAGAAAGCTTTCGACACCGTATGGTTAGAAGGTCTCTATCTAAAGCTAGCCAGACTTGGCATAAGTAAACCACTTTTATTTATGCTTTATGATATGCTCAATGGTAGAAAGTTTGTTGTCAAAATTGGCAATGTAACTTCTACCGCAACCTTCGAAATTAAAAATGGTCTTCAACAGGGAGCGGTGAACTCACCGATTCTATTCAGTATTTACACCAGCGATCTGATAGGTAGTCTAGCCCATGCCATAGCGTATGCCGACGATCTAATTGCGTACAGAACAGCTCCAACAGTTGACGTCATCAGAATTCTCTTGCAGCGTGACTTCGACAAGATTCAGCGATATTGCGATGACTGGAAGTTGAAAATCAACTTTCAGAAATCCGAAACCATTCTGTTCAGGACTCCATTGCATGGAGCCCCTAGGGATACAAGAAAGAACTGGCGCAAGCTGGTGATCGTAGGGCCACATGGACATCCACTGGCGAATAAAAGTGTAGTAAAGTACCTTGGCATCTGGATGGATCAGTATTTGTATTTCGACAGATATATAAATGCTGCTCTGACCAGAGCCAGGGGAGCTTTTGCCCTGACAAAACGGTTGTTTTATAGCAGCCGTCTTGACAGCAGGGTTAAGGTGATTTGCTACATGGCCCTTATCCGGCCAATGATTGCCTATGGATGCCCGGTGTGGTTCCACGTTGCCCCATCTCAAATGGAAAAGATTCGGGTGTTTGAGAGGCAGTGTCTTCGACGCTGCCTTGGATTACACAGAACACCAGAATCGGAGTACAAACATTATTATTCCAACGAGGTTCTATACAATGGAGCCAACATTAACAGAATCGATAATTTTATAATCAAGCTGATTCGGGGTCACATTGCAAGAGCGATGTCCTCAGCCAATAGCTTAATTTTTGGGGCTTACTACCCCAACACTGATTACTACGAGAGTGTGCGTTTAAGTGGATTTATCCCACCCGATGCTTTCCTACAGGATAGAGCGGCGGTTCCGCTAATCTAACACGTCGGCCGCAGAACTGTAGATAGGCGACTCCTTTATAGTCGAGACGTCCTCGCAGAGGGCGGACCAGAGCGCCTTCGGTTCAGTAGGACTGTGTCCGATCGGGACCGAAGAGATAGGGGAAAACAAGAGAACCAGTTTTGGTGGTTTAATGAAGAATTAGATACAATATAGTTAACTTAGTTTTCTCGTCTTGGCCGACTTACATAGTTTTAAGTGTATTAATTAAGTAGGGACAGTCAGGGTGGCACCAAAAAAAAAAAAAAAAAAAAAATATAAAATCAAAAAAAAACTAAAAACAAAATTTAAAAATGCTTGCTGTGGCTGTTCTAGTTTTAAGGTAGTCGTAAGTAGTCTTATAGTAGTTCTAAGTAGTTTTAATTAGTTTTTAATTAGTTTTAATTAGTTTTTAATTAGCTTTAAGCTTTATATAAGAAAAAAAAAATATAAATGTTAAAGTAACCAAGTTTTTTTTAAAAAAAGTCTTTCTTGGTAAAAAATAAAACCAATAAAAGATATTATTTTTAAGATAGTTCGTAGGCCGAAAGGCATTAGCATTAAGTTATTGTTTAATTTAGAGCGCCCGCTTAGGGCCAGTAAGTTATTTTTAAGATATTGATAAGTAGGCTAGTTTTTCATTCATTTTTGTCTAGCTTTAAGATAGTTATAAGAAAATGAATAAATAAAAATGAATTAAAAAAAAAAAAAAAAAAAAAAAAAAGTGATGGACTGTCACATAGGAGTTCCCGAGTTCGATCCCTAGTGAGGTAAAAATATAGTTTATGTTTTATAATTGTTTCCAATGCTATAATTAATAAATAATTGAATTTGATACTTTATTTCAGATAAAATGCAGTAAAAATCACATTAAAAAATAAAAATAAAAATATATCTTTCCTTTTTTTTTATTTATTTTTGTGCACCTTCTATAAGACTTGTATTTCACTTTTATACAACCATGTCCGTAGCTATCTGTCAAGTTGAAGTGTCATTAAAATTTCCAATATCACTCGTTAAAACTTCGTATCGGCATCTTTGGCTTTTATACAATCTGATACTTTTAAAAGATCTGCGAATAAGTTTATAAGAAGATTTTCCGAAATCACGTATACAAGCTATATAAGCTTGTATAACATTCTCCTTTTTATGCTTAAGTAAACTTCACAAATGTCTTATGGAACTTCTAAAGCCTATTCTATTAAGCCGAACCGAAGCTGAAATGTTAGTTGGGTATCTTTCACCCACTACTTACCTTTCTCAACATTGCATAGGGCTTCCCACACACATACACTGAAAGTAACAAATATTTCACTAAATTATTACTACCTATAGGTATATATAATGTAGGTACCTTCATGTCTATCTACTCGTAGGTATAGTCGTAATAAATTGTTAATTTCAAGTCAATTAAAATACATAGCTACATGTGTACATAACTACTATCTGGCAAGCTATTTTCGAGCGAAATCTAGTGGATTTCCTAAAATGTTTCTAAATTCTACCACCCACCACTCACAGCCGCTGAAAAGTAACAACAAATAATGTCCGTCTCCATACATATATACATACATTATGTACTTACCCACTCGTAGAATAAATTGTGCATTCCAACGAAAATTACATATCCTCAAAATCTTGCAAGCAAATTTAACTCCAAACTGAGATCTTGCAAGAAAATTTAATACCCATAAAATCTACCCTCCATAATACACGAATGGACACCTTTATACTTACATACGAACATATTTTTCTTTCCCGCATTAACCATCAAGGAAAAAATCTGTCTCATTTCTTCCCCGCAAACAGGTAGGTAATTCCTTCAGAATGAATTACAAATTTAAACAAAAAAAATCTAAGTCCCGGTCTACATTGAACGATATTTTCAGTGCCGACAAAAAATTGTTGTTGTAATCGTGTGCGATTGAGAGGTACAGCCGACATGATCCTTCCAGTTTCGGCCGATTTTTCCATTCAGCACGGGAAAAATCGTTCAATGTAGACCGGGACTAACCAAAATACAACAACAACATCCATAGAAGGTCACGAAAAGCAAAACAATCACAAACCCAAGCAACAGACACATAATTGTTTTTGTTTTTTTTTTCAGCTTTACTTTCCCTTATACTTCACATTACCATCTTCCTATACAAAAAACAACTGACAAAAAAACTTAAAAAAGTCTCCCTTGCAATCTCATATATTTGTCTTAATTTTTGTTGTCCTACTTTAACTCTATTCTATTTTCAAACCAACCGAGTGCAGAGACCTTACACACAAACCTAAATGTTGCTAAAAGTCTCCCAAATTTTAGTTGTTACTGTTCGACTAGAGCCAGTTTTTTTCTTCATGATATTACTAAAGATTTTAAATTCAATGCTGCCATCTTCAGATCGATTCTGAAAGAATCTCATCATTAACAGTGGAGAGAATTGAGTTTTGTGGAGAAATTCTAGTAAGAATAAGAAAGGAAGACTACTATTTATAATAGTTACAGTGAAATAGGTAGAATCCTTGTATATAAAATCCATAGTACTATCATGGACAAAATTTTTTAAGGGCGACCCACTGCCGGTGGTGGCGCCACTTTAGCTCGCGGAAAAATCCATTTTTGGGAGACAATTTTCGGCGGAGACTTCCATTTTTGGGAGACTTCCATTTATCGGAGAATCGAGACTTATGTAGTAAGAGCAAGAGAAGTGTATTTTTTTCGATTCTAATAAGAATCAAATGGAGTAAGCGAGATTACCAATTGAAGGTTTTTTTTAAACGTCTATGATGAGAAAAAGGTGAAGAGAATGACAAAAAAATGTTCGTATCCTCTTTGATTGAATGTGCAAAGTATTTTTTTTTCCTTAATTTACTGATATGATATATGCGAGAAGAACAAGAGAAGTAGAGAGTAGACATACATAATGTTAGTCGTTTGCGTCGACGACGTCATCAACCTTGAAGCAAGGAATATAGTTTTTTTTTTGTGGGAAAGAATAATGCGTATAGGTATAGCTACATTCGTATGCGGGAAAGAAAAATATGGTCATGTTGTGTAAGTATATTTATATATTTGTATATGCCATCGTATAGGTATTATTGAGGGTAGTTTTTATATTAAATTGTCTGGCAAAGATTTCTTATTTGCGTGAAATTTGTGCACATTTTTTTGCGGGAAAGGAAAATATAACTAAATAGGTATAGACATATTCGTATAAATAATGAATGGTAGGTTTTATTAATATCCTCCCCCAATCAATAAATCGATAATGAAAATTTGCAAGCTTAACTGTGAAAATCTTTATATTACCAAACTATCCCATGATATTTAATATTAACCGCAGTCTGTTGGCAGAGTTTTCGCCCATGGCTCCAACAGTCGTGAGTTCGAATTCTACCCGGGAAAAATTTTTTTTTTTTAATTCACTTATTTTATTTACTTTAAAAAAAAAAAATTACTTTTTAAGAAAAAAAAATAACTTTTTACAAAAAAAATAAACTTTTTTACAAAAAAATATAAACTTTTTTACAAAAAAAAAAAATAAACTTTTTTATAAAAAAAAATTTATTTTTTTACAAAGAAAAATTAATTTTTTTACAAAAAAAAATTAAAATTTTTACAAAAAAAAAATCAACTTTTTTACAAAAAAAAAAACAAGTTTCTTAGAAAAATAAATCAAAAAAAAATAAGAATTTTTATAAAAAAATTAACTTTTTGACAAAAAAAAATTAACTTTTTTACAAAAAAAAAAAACTCTTACAAATAACTTAAAAAAAACAAAAACTTACAAAAAAAAACTATTTTACAAAAAAAATAAACTTTTTTACAAACAAAAACAACTTTTGTTTACTTCAGTCTTAAACTTTTAAATCAAAAATCTGTTTTCGTACACCCCTAATTAGTTTTTAAATAAATTTTCAAAAATCTTAAAAAAAAATCTTATTCTGGTATTTATTTCTTAACTAAAGCGAATTTTGATGTCTGCATAATTTTAAAATATAATCTACTATAGTATTAAGCTTTTAAATCAAAAATCTGTTATTGTACACCCCTAGTTAATTTAAAAAAAAAATCAAAAAACTTAAAAGAATGAATTTTTTCATTAATTTTGTTATTTTGGTGATTGTTTCTTAGCTAAAGCGAATATTGAACTCTGCATAATATTAAAATATTACTTACTTTAATCTTAAACACTTAAATCAAAAATCTAAAATTGTACACCCCTAGTTAGTTTTTAAATAAATTTTCAAAAAACTTAAAAAACTGATAAATAATAAAAAAAAAAAAAAAAAAAAAAAAAAAAAAAAAAAAAAAAATAAAAAAACAGAGATTAAAAATCCCGATCTTATGAGCAACACCGTGAAGTCTAATTACATTAACTATGTTAAATTTAGTCAAAACGCCTTATTGACTTCACTTTATTAGAAACTTTATAGAAACAAGGTTTAATGAGCATTTAGCCAACAGAAAGCTCAACAGACCTAATAAATCTGCGGTGGCCCTACACATGATAGAGAACGAGCATAATGTGACGAAAGAAAATTTAAAGCTAATTAAACACGTAAGCGATGACAGATTCTTAGACGCATATGAAAGCTTGTACATGCACAGAAACAACAACATCTTAATGAATACCATGGATGCACCGATCAAGTCATCTCTCTTTAACATCATGACTAGACAAAATTAGCTTAATGTTCTGTATGTACATGAGTTAGTTAATTGTTTTTCTTTTTTCTTTCTCGCTCTTTTTAGTAATTGTTTAAAAGCTTTTAATAATAATTATATTGGATATTTAGTCAATAAAAAGACGTGCTGAGGATGGCATGTAAAATGCCGAAATGCATCCGAAATTGACATTTGTTTTTATTATTTATTTTTTATTTTTTAAAATTGGAATGAAGTAATAAGAAGAAGTGCACAAAAATAAAGTGAAGTCAATAAGGCGTTTTGATTAAATTTAACATAGTTAATTTAACATAGTTAATTAAAAAACTGAATTTTTCATTAATTTTGTTATTTTGGTTATTATTTCTTAACTAAAGCGAATTTTGAATTTTGCATAATTTGTAAATATAACTTACTTCAATCTTGAACACTTAAATCAAAAATCTGATAGTACACCCCTACTTAATTTTTAAATAAATTTTCAAAAAATTTAAAAAACTGAATTTTTCATTAATTTTGTTATTTTGGTTATTATTTCTTAACTGAAGCGAATTTTGAACTCTGCATAATTTTAAAATATTACATACTTTAATCTTAAACACTTAAATCAAAAATCTGAAATTGTACACCCCTAGTTAGTTTTTAAATAAATTTTCAAAAAACTTAAAAAACTGAATTTTTCATAAGTTTTGTTATTTTGGTTATTATTTCTTAACTAAAGCGAATTTTGAATTTTGCATAATTTGTAAATATAACTTACTTCAATCTTGAACACTTAAATCAAAAATCTGATATAGTACACCCCTAGTTAATTTTTAAATAAATTTTCAAAAAATTTTAAAAACTGAATTTTTCATTAATTTTATTATTTTGGTTATTATTTCTTAACTGAAGCGAATTTGAACTCTGCGTAATTTTAAAATATTACTTACTTCAATCTTAAACACTTTAATCAAAAATCTAAAATTGTACAACCCTAGTTAATTTTTAATATACTTAAAAGAAAAAAATATTTTACAATAAAAATAAACTTTTTTACGAACAAAAACAACTTTTTTACAAAAAAAATTAACTTTTTTACAAAGAAAAATTAATTAAGAAAAAAAAAAAAAATTAAAATTTTTACAAAAAAAATAAACTTTTTTACAAAAAAAAAAGTTTTTTAGAAAAATAAATTTAAAAAAAATTAACTTTCTTACAAGAAAAATATAAACTTTTTTACAAAAAAAAAATAACTTTTTTACAAAAAAAAAACAAAATTTGTACAAAAAAATAAATTTCATTCAACAAAAATTTAAAAAAAAATTTAAAAAAGTGAATTATTCAATCATTTTGTTATTTTGGTTATTTTATCTTAACTAAAGCGAATTTTAAATTCTGCATAATTTAAAAATATTGTTTACTTCAGTCTTGAACTTTTAAATCAAAAATCTGTTTTCGTATACCCCTAGTTAGTTTTTAAATAAATTTTCAAAAAACTTAAAAAACTGAATTTTTCATTCATTTAATTATTCTGGTATTTATTTCTTAACTAAAGCGAATTTTGATGTCTGCATAATTTTTAAATATAATCTACTATAGTATTAAGCTTTTAAATCAAAAATCTGTTATTGTACACCCCTAGTTAATTTAAAAAAAAAAATCAAAAAACTTAAAAGAATGATTTTTTTCATTAATTTTGTTATTTTGGTTATTATTTCTTAACTAAAGCGAATTTTGAACTCTGCATAATTTTAAAATATTACTTACTTTAATCTTAAACACTTAAATCAAAAATCTGAAATTGTACACCCCTAGTTAGTTTTTAAATAAATTTTCAAAAAACTTCAAAAACTGAATTTTTCATTACTTTTGTTATTTTGGTTATTATGTCATAACTAAAGTGAATTTTGCATAATTTGTAAATATTACTTGTGTTGTGCTTTTTATGTTTTTCGGTTCGAGAAGCACGATTCTCGAAAGGGGTCTTACCTTTTACCGGTGTTATGTTTTTGATGTGCTTTTGTCTTTCAAAAAAAAAACAATGTTTATTTAACTTAATTTATTTTAACTATTTTTTTATTACTTAACTATAGATTTACATCGAGTTATTTTGTTATTGCTTTTAATTTAGTTTAAATAAGAAATCTAGTAAAGGAATTGTAACAAGAATCAGTGAAGAGAAAAAAGAGATCTTTTAGCGACAACCGTCCGAAACAGAGTGTCACATCGATGGCTCGTCACCCGACACGACGAAACAGAAAATATGCAACATGAGCACAAGTGTGCTTGTTTGTAGTTGCTATATGGTTCAATGCACGTTTAATGGGTTTGAAAAGGGAGTGCATTGATTGTTGAATATAGGAAAATGGAAAATGATGAACTGGGAATTTTGGGTTTGGTTTCAGTGTAGCAGGCAAAGAAATTGGAGAAGTTTAATGGATTGGGAAAGTGAATGGGTTTGGTTTAAGTAGAGCGATCGTTGATCGCGTGGTTGACAACATTGGAGTTGAATGGAATTTTTGTAGGTAATTAAAAGGAAATGATGAATATGGGAATTATAAGTGGGTCGGATATTGGTCAATCAAATCAAAAGGAAATGATGACTGTGGGAATTTGAAGTGGATTGAATTAGAATGGAATAAGGGAAGATGATAAGGGAATGTTGTGAAGGACGCACTTTACAACATCTCCCCCCTTAAGAACGAAACGTGTACCTTGGAGTGGTGCGAGTTTCGGCTTTGTTGTGAGAAGATGGAATTGGGAGTGATCGAGATAGATTTGATGGGGCTAGGCGAGGTTTTGGTATTGGTTCAGTTTTTAATGATGTTACTGAGGTTGGATCAACTTTTATTTCTGGCAGTGGTAATGATTCCGTTTCTTTTTTATTATGTATAGAGTTCTTTCTCATATTCCGCATTAGCAATATTATTATAACTTTGAATACGGCGAAAATCATTAAAAGGAATAACACGATTGAAGTGTTTTTATTTTCACTATCGGTGTTCGAATATACAAACTGAGAATTTTGTAGGTTGTCAATATTCTTACTGATAGAATTAAGGTCTTCAATCTGATTATGTATATTAAAAGACTTTGTAGCATAACTGGGAATTTTCTCAAATTGAGGTGGTGTTATATTGAATGAAAGGTAAGGATTTGATGAAATAAAGTTAAGATTAGTTTTTGTTTCGAAATTTTTTTTGGAGCTTAAGGATTGATATCTTGAATACCAGTTGCATTTATGTTTATTTGAGAGTTAAGATTTTGGCATTTAATCATAAGATTTTCTGGATTTGGGGAAACGAAAATCCAAGAATTGGAGTCTGCTAGCTGTAGGAAAATGGGGTGATATATTTGCATTAACTGAATATTACAATTACTGATTTCACTTGGAAGAATGGAAAGTAAATTCAGTTCGCAGGCACTGCTTGAAGATGTGAAAAGGATAGGTGCGTTTCTTTCGCAAAGATAATTATTTTTTGTAGTTGTTTGACATTTTTCTTAGTCATGTTTATCATAGAGAAAGTACAATTGTTTTTCTGAGTCAACGATAAGAAAAGGTTTTTCAGGGATTATAATTGCATACGTTTTGTTTTCGATGAGATTTGGTATACTAGTCATTTTATAAATGTTATAGTTTTTTGGAGAAGTATGAGGAATTTTTAATACAAAATTAATTTGGTTGTCAATGAAGTAAACATGTGTTTCTAACAGATTAAAAAGTGTGTCTATATATTGCTCTTGTAGAGGAAGTGTTAAGCGATTTTCTTCTGGAAGGAGCAATTGTATCTTTTTAATTTCTTCGTTGAGCTTGGAAGGATCAATAAGATATGGATGAAGTTTTCCATGGGCTGCGGAGTAAATAGCGTCAAGCAGGTGATCTTTGGTTGAATAGTAATATTCTGATAAGGAGTTGAACATCGTAAAAAGTTCGTTTACTTGAAGAAAGGATTTATTTATTATGTTGTTACTATTTGAGTTTTTGCTTATTTGATTAATGATTTTATTGGTTTCTTCAATCTTTTCTTCTATTTTAATAATTTGGTCGTTTGTAAGGATTAATTGATGGATGATATTTTTTGATATTGAAATTTGTTTTTCGTTTAATTGGGATTCATAATGTTGTTGTTGGTTAAGTTTATTTATATGACGAGAAAAAGTTTTTGCATCCTCGTCGTCGAGGGTGCCAAATAGTTGTTTGGATATAGAACCAATAGCATTTATTAATCCTCTCTTTTGTATTCGAGATTTTATGGTGGTTCCCAAGTATTTGTTAATAATTTGATCCTGTGATTTAATTCGATCAAGGACCAACGTAGAAAGGGTAGGAAGGGATTCGCATTGGGATAAGTTTTCGTGTGAAGAAAAAAGTTGTTTACAAGAAGAAAGAATTTTTTCATAGGTCAGTAAGATTGAGTTATATTGGAAGTTGAGTTCGGTAAGGTTAGTATATATGAGTAAGTTCCAATGGTTAGAGAAAAGCTTAAGGTTACCAACGTGTTCGTAATATATTCCTGTCTTGTTTTTCAAATCGATGGTTTCATACAGTTGCTCGTTGTTGATCATCATTTGGTAACTCAAGATTATTTTAAAGATGAAAATCACGATTATAGGTTTCTCCATTTCTGGAAAGAATATTGAGATTGAAGTTTTTAATTAACTTGAAAAAATTTTGAGTCTATTGTTGTGGACTTTAACTATTTTATTTTTAATTTTAATGTCGGAGTTTACTCCTGACTTTGATAAGATTTCGTAAGGTCCTGACCAAAGAGGAAGAAGCTTTTTATTTTTATTTTTAGGATTTCTTTCATTTTTGAGTAGAACAAGTGTTCCTATTTGAAAGTCTCCAGGATTTTGTTTTTTATCGTACTGTAGTTTTGAAGATTCCTTACTCTTCAGAAGTTTATCTCTAGCGATTTGATGACAATGTTGAAGCCTTGATTTAAGTTCGTTGGCATACAAATCGTAATTGTAACAGATTTCTGGGTTTTTTGTTACCCCAGAAGGAAGTTCAATTTGTCTACCGTACATAAGTTCAAATGGAGTGTACGAAGTAGAAGTGTTAGGAGTCGTGTTATGGACGAAAACGGCATATTTAATCCAGTTGTCCCAATCGTCTTGAGATTTATTGATAAAACAACGGAGATATTCCACGAAGTTTCTGTGACTTCTTTCGCAAGAGCCATTTGATTGAGGTCGGTATGCAGTAGTTTGGAGTTTATTAATTTTAAGAAGTTTGCATACATTTTTGAATATGTCGCTTAGGAAATTTTGGCCTTGGTCTGACAACACGTGTTTGGGTGTGCCATATCGTTATATTATTTCTTTGACGAATGCTTCGGCGATTGTATTTGCCTCTTGATTTGGTAAAGGAATTGCATCAGTGTATTTTGTAAGGTCATCGATGAATGTTAAAAGATATTTATTATTATTATTAGTTATAGGGTAGGGACCAACGATATCGATAGAAATTTTTTCGAAGGGGTATTTGGAAGTTGAAGTTATAACCATAGGTTCCATGGTATATTTTGTTACTTTGTTTTTCTGACAGAGTTCGCAATTTTTAATATAGGTTTTTATATCTTGAAACATATTTTTCCAACTATGATATAATTTTATACGTTTAAAGGTTCTGTTGACACCACAGTGTCCTCCAATGGGATTTAAATGAAATTCCTTAAGAATAGTTTTGATTTCATTTTCTGTCAGATCTGATTTTGACGAAGGAATATTCGAAGAATTAGTAGTTATGACTAAAGGCGTTGTACAAGAATTAGAATCCGTATTTTTATTTGAAGAATTTAAACAAGAATTAGGAATTGATTTAGAACAAGAATTAGAATTTGTATTTTTATTTGAAGAATTTGAACAAGAATTAGGAATTGATTTTGAACAAGAATTAGAATTTGTATTTTTATTTGAAGACTTTGAACAAGAATTAGGAATTGAAGATGTTGAAGACGAACTTGAATTTATGGATGGGGGACAAGAATTAGTAATTGACATTGAAGAAGACGAATTTGTATTTGCTGGTGAAGAACAAGATTTAGGATATGACGATGTAGAAAAGGAGTAAGTTTTTTCGGACGATGTAGGAGACGATATAATAAATGGGATAGGAGACGAATTAGAAGATGTTGCAGAAGACGAATCTTGAGAAGAATTAGAAGACGATTTTGTATCTGAACGAAGAGTCATTTTTGCAATTCTGCTTAGGCAATCTGCATTTGTATTTTGTTCACCTTTTTTGTGAATGATTTCATATTCAAACTCCTCGAGCTGTAGGCGATATCTCATCATTCTAGAATTTATGTCTTTACAATTGTGTATATAATAAACTAGCGGTTTATGATCAGTGTAAAGTTGAAATTTTCTTCCATACAAATATGGTCGGAAATGTTTGACTGACCAAACGATAGCCAAAAGTTCCTTATATGTAGTAGAATAATTTTTTTTATTTTTATTAAGAGTTCGTGATGCATAAGAGATATGAAGGTCATTACCAACTTCACCTTGTGAAAGGACACTATCAATAGCAAAGTCACTAGCATCCGTTGTAAGAATGAAGTTTTTAGTAAAATCGGGATATTGGAGGAGTGGTGGATTAATAAGTTTTTCTTTTAATCCATGAAAAGAATTTGAACAAAGAGGAGTCCAGTCGAAGCGAACATCCTTTCGTAAAAGATTAGTAAGAGGTTTAGAAATTTTTGCAAAATCTTTTATGAAGCGCCGATAATAACCTGCAAGACCCAGGAAGCTTTTTATTTCTTTTGCGTTCTTGGGTTGTCCGAAATTTTTCACACATTCGATTTTTTGTGGATCAGGTTTAATACCGGATTCGTTTATGACATGTCCTAAATATGTGAGCTCAGTTCGCAAAAATTGACATTTATCAGGTTGCAATTTTAAGTTATGCATTTTAAGACGTTCGAAGATTTCTCTTAATTTTGAATTGTGTTCTTCTAAAGTCTTACCATAGACCACAATGTCATCCATATAAACGAAAGTTTTTATACCTTGAAGTCCAGTCAAAACATTATTCATTAACCTTTGGAAGGTGGCTGGAGCACCTTTTAATCCATAAGGCATTCTAATGAATTCGTAATGACCAAAAGGAGAAGAGAAAGCGGTCTTTTCTCTATCTTCCGGGCGAACTTCGATTTGATGGAAGCCACTGGCTAGATCTAAAGTTGAGAAGAACTTTGAACTCCCTTACTGATCCAGAATATCAGTAATGTTAGGTAACGGGTATGCGTCACCGACGGTTTTGTCGTTGAGTTTGCGAAAATCGCCGACGATTCTCCATTTCTTGTTACCATTTTTATCAGTTTTTTTCGGAACGACAATAAGTGGGAAATTCCACGGACTATTCGATGGTTGGATAATATTATCGTCCATCATCTCATGTATTTGTTTATCCACTTCTTGTCGTTGTGCTTCCGGCAACCTGTAGGGTTTTATATATGTAGGTGTAGCATCTTGTGTTATGATAGGATGTTGTACAGAGGAGGTATGGGTTAATTTATCTCCTTTTATAAAAAATAAGTCACTGTACAAGCAGCATAAATCTAAAATAGAGTCCTTTTCGTTTTTGGTCATGTGATCAGTCACGACTAGGTCTTGTATATTTTTAATTCTTTCATAAGAAGCAGGAAAGTGTTGAATTTGCAAAATATTGTAATTAGAGACTTCGTCAAATACTATATCATCAGTATTAAACTCAATGGGGGATTCAGAGGAGTTAACGACGGATATGTAAGAGATAGAACTATTGGCAGGAGTAATGCTATTGCCAATATATAATCCATTGGGGAATTGCTGGGAGAGGCATATACTATCCACATTAATTTCCTTGAGGATTGGAACAATGATTTCGGATCTAGGAGGAATATTAACTAGATTAGAAGGAATAAGATCATAGTCGATTAGGTAGTTTTCCCATGAGAAGGTAAGTATTTTGGTGCCATAATTTATTTGAGCTTTATGGTCATCCAAGAAATTGTTACCTATTATTCCATCGGTACTGATGGGAAACTTTTTATCTACTACATGGAAAGGGTAAGAAATTGTAACGTTTTTAGGAAGATTAATAAGAAGTTGTACAACTCCTTTGGTACGGATAACAGAATCAGTTATACCAGATAAGGAATGAATTATATTAGAGTCGATGGGTAGTTCTGGTTTTATTTTATCTATTTTAATCAGACAAATTTCACTACCGCCATCGATTAGAAATTTAGAAGGTTTAGGATTTAGCAAGGTTTCAGAAGAAAGTTTAATTGAATCTACTCTACTTATTTTATTTTTTAAATTTATGTGTAGGATGTGGCGAGAGGAGATTAAGTTTGTGTCCGAAGCCTGCCACTGGTTTCGGCCTCTGAACGGTTTTCCGAATGTTAGTTTACAGTTGAGGAGGAATTAGAATTAGTATTATTATTATTTTTTTTTATTATTATTATATTCCCTTTTTCGACATTCGTTTATATGATGCCCGAGATTCTTACAGTAACTTCAAGTAATAGTTACTTTCTTTACCTCACTTTTGAATGAAGGAAGCTGTTCCTTATTTTTCTTTAGATAGCACTGATTGATGCTATGGCCAGTTTTGTTACAAAAATTACAAGAGATGGGATTTTAAGGTTTTGATTGAAACGAGTTATATGAAGAAGTTTGGTTATTATATAAAAAGGCACTTTTTTCTTCTAGTACGGCAAATTCTATGGCTTTCGTCAGGGTAGTAAATCTAGAAGCTTTGATGATGAGGCTTATTTTAGGATTAAGACCTCTCTCAAAAGCTTTTAGAGCCGTTTTACTGTTGAGATTGATAATAACGCTTGAACTTTCGGCGCCTTCACTAGCTTTACAAGCATCATTCAAATTAGCTAAAGTCTGTTCCAATCTATTGGAATAAGAACGCACTGTCTCGTTTGTTCTCTGCTTTATGTGTATCAGTTCCAATTGGAGTTGGGACAGAGATTTGGTTTCTAGGAATTGTTGGACTAGTTTTTCCTTGAGGGATTCCCAGGTGGTGAATTCCGTATATTTTACTATATTGTAAGCTGGGCCAGTAAGTTTAGTTTTAATAATTAGGAGAAGGATAGGAATTTCGGCAGTGGTGATATCTTCGGATATCAAATCGCACGCATTTAGGAATTTGTGTAAATTTGCTCTATTCCCATCAAATTCGGGGATTAATTTTAGAGCGAAAGATCGGTCGAGTTTTGGAGCCATTTCTGTTTCGGTTTCAGGAAAGAAATTAGTGGTTTCAGAGGAAGAGGAATCTTTAATGGTACTGGAATCTGAATCTTCGGAGTCGTATATTTCGATACTCTTATGTTTAGACATAAACTGCTAATTATTATAATATTATAATGAACAAAATTTAATTAAATTATAAAAAAAAATTAATGCAATTGCAAAACAAAAATTAGGTAAAAAAAGGTAATGATAATGAGTAATAATAAGTAAGTAAAAGTAAGTAGTAAATAATATATAATTTTTTTTTCTTGCCTCTTATTTAATTAAATATTAAAAATTATATCTTATAGTGTGGATGATGGTTGGCTAAAGATGAATGCTGATGCTGCTGAAGATCTAGTAGGTTAAAGATGAATTGTCTTTTGTTTTCACATTTATGAATATCAGGTTTTTTTTTTTGGTTATTGTTTTATTTTTTTTTTTTTTTTTATTTATTATGTTCTTTAAAAAGGAAGGTTTCACTTGTTATATTTATTTGTATAGATTTTGAAGATAATCAGAGATTTAAGATAAGATTTCTGGTAGGTTTGTTTGTTTTTTTTTTTTGTTAATGTTCACTACAAACAAATATTCTTAAACACCTTTGTTTCCGGTTTTCACGTGTTCGGTTAAAATTAGTAATTAATGGTCACTGTTTGAATTGTATTTTTTTTTTCACGTAGCACTTTAACACTTTTCAGGCACACCCAACATCTGACACCAATTTTTTGTTGTGCTTTTTATGTTTTTCGATTCGAGAAGCACGATTCTCGAAAGGGGTCTTACCTTTTACCGGTGTTATGTTTTTGATATGCTTTTGTCTTTCAAAAAAAAAACAATGTTTATTTAACTTAATTTATTTTAACTATTTTTTTATTACTTAACTATAGATTTACATCGAGTTATTTTGTTATTGCTTTTAATTTAGTTTAAATAAGAAATCTAGTAAAGGAATTGTAACAAGAATCAGTGTAGAGAAAAAAGAGATCTTTTAGCGACAACCGTCCAAAACAGAGTGTCACATCGATGGCTCGTCACCCGACACGACGAAACAGAAAATATGCAACATGAGCACAAGTGTGCTTGTTTGTAGTTGCTATAGGGTTCAATGCACGTTTAATGGGTTTGAAAAGGGAGTGCATTGATTGTTGAATATAGGAAAATGATGAACTGGGAATTTTGGGTTTGGTTTCAGTGTAGCAGGCAAAGAAATTGGAGAAGTTTAATGGATTGGGAAAGTGAACGGGTTTGGTTTAAGTGGAGCGATCGTTGATCGCGTGGTTGACAACATTAGAGTTGAATGGAATTTTTGTAGGTAATTAAAAGGAAATGATGAATATGGGAATTATAAGTGGGTCGGATATTGGTCAATCAAATCAAAAGGAAATGATGACTGTGGGAATTTGAAGTGGATTGAATTAGAATGGAATAAGGGAAGATGATAAGGGAATGTTGTGAAGTACGCACTTTACAACACTTACTTCAATCTTGAACACTTAAATCAAACATCTTATATTGTACACCCCTAGTTTATTTTTAAATAAATTTTCAAAAAATTTAAAAAAACTGAATTTTTCATTAATTTTGTTAATGTGGTTATTATTTCTTAACTGAAGCGAATTTTGAACTCTACATAATTTTAAAATATTACTTACTTCAATCTTAAACACTTAAATCAAAAATATAAAATTGTACACCCCTAGTTAATTTTTAAATAAATTTTCAAAAAACTTAAAAAACTGAATTTTTCATTAATTTTGTTATTTTGGTTATTATTTCTTAACTGAAGCGAATTTTGAATTTAGCATAATTTGTAAATATTACTTACTTCAATCTTGAACACTTAAATCAAAAATCTGAAATTGTACACCCCTAGAATTTTTTTTAAAAAAATTTCAAAAAACTTAAAAAAGTGAATTTTTTCATTAATTTTGTTATTTTGGTGATTATTTCTTAACTAAAGCGAATTTTTAAGTTATTTTTTTGTAGGCATTTTTGGTCAATTTTTTCTTTAATGCGAATAAAACAAGTTTATTTCATCTTTTTCCGACTTTTCGTCGTTATTCACGACTTCTTCAGGGGTGTTTTGTAGATCTTTATTAAATTATTTAAATTTGTACAATTAATTATTTCTATTTCTTTTAAAAGTTGGAAAAAACATACTTATTTTAAACTTTGTTGATTTTACATAGTTTAATTTAATTTTCTGTTTTTTAAATTTTTATATAATGAACTCTGTAAATAAATTAATTTGAAACAGAACAAAATACATTAACATTAAGTGGACTTATAACTTTAAAGAACAAACAAAAATTATCACAGTAGTGTTGACTATTAGGTACTTTATTTAATTTCCAAAGCATAGCTCACGATCGTATTTTCTCTATCCTCTTTTGTATTCATTGTTTTTGTCAGTTTTTGTCAGAAATAATATTCTTAAGAATATCACCAATATGTTTCGACATTTGGTAACAGGGTACATTATAAGATGAAGAGATTGGTCTGAGCGGAATATTTGTTTTATGTATTTTAGGCAATCCATAAAGTCTTGGTGCGTTTGCTGCTGAAGAGTAGAGTTTTGTTTTTTGCCACTGGTCTATATATTTGTTTTTGAATAAATCGTTTACTATTTCATTGTTAGTTTTTTGAACACCATGCAATCAATCAAGAGAGTGCATCATATGCACATAAATCAAACAGAACACTAAGAACAATTTTTACCAACACAAAAGCTAAAATAGACAAAAACCAACAATACAACATCGTTTATGAGGTCGGCTGCAATGGAAAGGAGGGGAAAACGTGCAATTTGGTATATATTGGAACAGCTAAAAGACTATTAGGTACAAGAATGATGGAGCACAAAGCAGACATTAGAAAAGGAAAAGAATCAACGGGTCTCTCACAACATATACTTGACAGTGGACAAATAGCCAACTTTGACGATGTAAGAGTACTTGATAAGGAGAAGAGAACAAACGCGAGATTTACTCTAGAGAGCTTACGAATTCAACAAAAACTGACAAAAACAATGAATACAAAAGAGGATAGAGAAAATACGATCGTGAGCTATGCTTTGGCAATTAAATGAAGTACCTGATAGTCAACACTACTGTGATAATTTTTGTTTGTTCTTTAAAGTTATAAGCCCACTTAATGTTAATGTATTTTGTTCTGTTTCAAATTAATTTATTTACAGAGTTCATTATATAAAAATTTAAAAAACAAAATTAAATTAAACTATGTAAAATCAACAAAGTTTAAAATAAGTATGTTTTTTCCAACTTTTAAAAGAAATAGAAATAATTAATTGTACAAATTTAAATAATTTAATAAAGATCTGCAAAACACCCCTGAAGAAGTCGTGAATAACGCCGAAACGTCGGGAAAAGATGAAATAGACTTGTTTTATTTGCATTAAAGAAAAAATTGACCAAAAAAGCCTACACAAAAATAACTTAAAAATATAATTGAAAATAATTGGTCACATAAAATAATCCTATATAAAGCGAATTTTGATTTCTGAATAATTTTAAAATATTACTTACTTCAATCTTAAACACTTAAATCAAAAATCTGAAATTGTACACCCCTAGTTAATTTTAAAATAAATTTTCAAAAAACTTAAAAAACTGAATTTTTCATTAATTTTGTTATTTTGGTTATTATTTCTTAACTAAAGCGAATTTTGAATTTTGCATAATTTGCAAATATAACTTACTTCAATCTTGAAACCTTAAATCAAAAATCTGATATTGTACACCCCTAGTTAATTTTTAAATAAATTTTCAAAAAATTTAAAAAACTGAATTTTTCATTAATTTTGTTATTTTGGTTATTATTTCTTAACTGAAGCGAATTTTAAACTCTGCATAATTTTAAAATATTACATACTTCAATCTTAAACACTTAAATCAAAAATCTGAAATTGTACACCCCTAGTTAGTTTTTAAATAAATTTTCAAAAAACTGAATATTTCATTAATTTTGTTATTTTGGTTATTATTTCTTAAGTAAAGCGAATTTTGAATTCTGCATAACTTGTTAATACTACTTACTTCAATCTTGAAAACTTAAATCAAAAATCCGATATTGTACACCCCTAAATTAATTTTTAAATAAATTTTCCAAAAACTTAAAAAACTGCATTTTTCATTAATTTTGTTATTTTGTTTATTATTTCTTAACTAAAGCGAATTTTGAATTCTGCATAATTTAAAATATTATCTACATTAATCTTAAACTTTTAAATCAAAAATCTGTTATTATACACCCCTAGTTAATTTAAAAAAAAAATTCAAAAAACTTAAAAAAATGAATTTTTTCATTAATTTTGTTATTTTGGTGATTATTTATAATATATAAACCACCAAACAAAACGTTACAGGCCACCTTTACAGGCCATAAACGATGGCAGAACTTTGAACTTATCTAAAAAAAATCCAAAGGAGTCCAAAAAGATCAATGTACATGCAGCGGCATGTCGAAACAAATTACAGGCCGACTCCACAAGCCATACAAATGTCCAACATCACAACTATAATCCAATCAACAAACAGTGCATTTTTACTCACTGGGCAAAAAATGTCATGGTGTTCATTAACCTTTTACCACTTTTTCTATCTTTTCCAATAAAATTCACTTACACATTCAACAAAAACCAGACACGCACAAGAAACGTCATCTCATAGTTAAGTTCAAAAACTTGTTTAAAAGGTAACAGGCCGCCTCCACAGGTCATGAACAATGGCAGGACTATGAACTTAACTGAAAAAAATCCAAAAATTCATGTCCATACAGCGTTAAGCCTTAACTACATTCAACACACTTTTGTACAAAAGTGAAAAAAATGTTTTGTCTTTTTCCAACATGCTAACCAATCCTATCTCGTATCTCAAATTTTGCAGAATTGAAAGTTAGAGCTCTCTTAACTTTTAAGCCTCAACTACATAGACCTACTTTTATACAAAAGAATAAAAGTGAGAAATTAAAATGCTCGCTAAAGAAACATGTTTGCAAAAAAACATACGGAAATTGTTCTGACATAGAAATTAAACCACCATGCACAATTCTCTATTGTTTTTTTGCAAGCTTCTTCAGAATAGATATTTATTTTTCACTTTTGTACAAAAGTAGGCCTATGTAGTTAAGCCTTTACTTTTGTACAAAAGTAAAACACCAATACATTCATAAGAAACAGTTTTGAAAACGACTAATAGATGTCACTGGCTGTAGGGAAATTTTAGGGGAACAAAGCACGAACACACCTTATCTTGAACAGCTGATAGCTGACTTTTTTTTGTTCAAGAAAAAAATTCAATTCAATGCAAAAAAAAGTGTGTTTACATAAATAAATATTTATTTTATTTAAACAAATTTTAAATTGATGTTGGAGCTGGCACTAGGGATTCAACTGTGTTTTTCATCAAAATGAACTCTTTTTTATTATGAAGACCAGCATTTTATATATCATACGCCTTCCTTGGATCACAGAACGATCAACTTAATTTGCAGAGCCTGCAGCCAGTTAATGTGATGGTTGTTCATTCTTGTGGAGGCGAATGTGTGATTTTCATCAGCATATTATAAATAGCCTGTATTTTAATATAATAATAATATAATTAATATTAATGAATCAGGGATTTGTGTGAGGTTAACAAAGTACTTTCCTTGCACATCTGCGCTGGAACCCCGAACACACTTACTAGACAGTACAACTAAGCAAAATAATGTACACTCCCGAATAGTTGGCTTATAATTGTTCAGATATATAAGGACGATTTTATTTTAAAGAAAGACAAATTAAAATAGATATTTTGTATGATAAAATCGAATACCTAGCGTAACGAATTGTTTTCTAGTTTTTTTTTTTGATAAATGACAGAAACTCTAAGCATTAAACACAATTTGAGTTCAATTTTTCGCAAGCAGATGACGCTAGAGTATGTGTGTAATTTCTCACTTTTGTACAAAAGAAGGTCTATGTAGTTAAGCCTTTAAGCCTTAACTACATAGGCCTACTTTTGTACAAAAGTACAAAAGTGAGAAATAAATATCTTTTCTGAAGACACCTGCTTGCAAAAAAAAAACACTGGAAAATTGTGCATGGTGGTTTAATTTATGTGTCAGAAAAGTTTTCGTATGGTTTTTTGCAAGCATGTTTCCTTAGCGAGTATTTTAATTTCTCACTTTTGTACTTTTGTACTAAGGTATAGGTCTATGTAGTTAAGGGCCAGTTTCACAGTCATAGAAGTTGCACTTAAGTGCGCAATATCGGATAAAAAAAAAGTTTTGAAAACGACTAATAGATGTCACTGGCTGTAGGGAAATTTAAGGGGAACAAACCACGAACACACCTTACAGCTGATAGCTGACGTTTTATTTGTTCAAGAAAAAAATTGAATTCAATGCAAAAAAAAAGTGTATATAAATAAATATATATTTTATTTAAACAAATTTTAAATTGATGTTGGAACTGGCACCATGGATTCAACTGTGTTCTTCAGAAAAATGATCTCTTTTTATTATGAAAAGTATCATTTTGTAAAAATATCATGCGCCTTGGATCACATCGAACGTTTGACGATCATCTTAATTTGCAGAGCTTGCAGCTGGAACCCCAAACACACTAGACAGAGAACCTACACCTAAGCAAAATAAGTTATGTACACTCCAGAAAAGTTGGCTTATAATTGTTCAGGTAGATTAGAACGATTTTATTTTAAGGAAAGACAAATAAAAATAGATATTTTGGATATTAAAAATCGACTACCTTGCGTAACAAATTGTTTTCAAGATTTTTTTTGATAAATGTCAAAAACTCTAAGACTTAAACACACTTTTCGTTTAATTTTTCGCAAGCAGATGACGCTAGAGTATGTGTGTATTTTTTCACTTTTGTACAAATGGTGTTGGTGTTGGTGTTCATTAACCTTTTACCACTTCTTTTATCTTTTCCAATAAAATTCACTAATGCATTCAACAAAAACAAGACACGCACAAGAATCGTCATCTCATGGTCAGTCTTTGAACATCCAGCCCTCCGTCCTGTTCAAAACGTTACAGGGCGCCTCCACAGGCCATGAACGATGGCAAGACTATGAACTTAACTCAACAAAATCCAAAGGAGTACAAAAAATCCATGTCCATGCAGCGTTATGTCGAACAAAATTACAGGCCGACTCCACAGGCCATACAGATGTCCAACATCACAACCACAAATCCAATCAACAAACAGTGCATTTTTACTTACTGGGCAAATCATGCCAGCCACAACTACTTCTATCTTTTCCAACAAAATGCACTTACACATTCAACAAAAACCAGAAAAAAAAACTCACACGCAAATGAAACGTCCTCTCATGGCCAAGCTTCTAACAGCCCTCCATGTCTTGTTCATAACGTTTTTTTTCGACATGTTGCTGCATGGACATGGATTTTATAGACTCCATGGGATTTCGTTTAGACATGTTCATAGTCTAGCCATCGTCATGACCTGTAGAGGTGGCCCATCACGATGCGACAAAACATTGTTTATAAAATAATTGTATGAGCTATATCGCGGCAACTGAAAATTTCATACGAATTCGTGTGAAGTGTAGTTCCCCTGCAGTGCAGTTATCTGTGGAGTGCGGTCTAACCTTAAGCCTAGTACGCTGCTGATGCGAAATGAAATGTTCCTGCGGTCTCCAAAAAGACAACGAAATGCTTACGAAAACACAGCGGAAAAATATTCAATTGCAAATAAATAAAACAAAATTTAATGAAAAGCCATTTTCATTATTAGTATTAATACATAGTGGGTTAGTGTGGAAGGCCTTTTACTTCTTGCCCTTCTCGTCGACAAACTTCCAGTTCCCAGCAACTCAGTTTCCTTGTGTGCAAGCAGTCTAAGACCCCTTTCACACAAGGAAACTGAGTTGCCGGTGATTTTCAGTTTGTTGGCGAGAAGGGCGTAAAAGGAAGACAAAAAATCTCCCCTCACACCCTTTTCGCCTACAAACTAGCTAGTTTCTGGCAACTGAGTTTCCTTGTGTGAAAGCGGTCTAACAACAAATAAAAACACGAGCAAACCAACATGAAATCGGCGCAGTTTATGTTGTTGTTTTAGCATTGTTTATTCAGTTCGATTCACAGTGCGACGAGAGAAAGTGAGGTGAGCGTGACCAGAACGTAGTTCTTGTAGTTTTACTTGTCAAACCATTAGAGTATACGAGGGTAAGGATAATGAAGCGTGATAGCTTTTTTCCCCCTTAATAAAGGGGGAGTGATATAAATTTCAGAGAAGTCAAAAGTAGTCGAAAGAGTCAGTCCAATATGAACACCGTCTATAGTTATACATATATGGTGGATTTACATGTATCTGCATTTGGTTTCTGCAAAAAAAATAATGGATGCCAAATACAAAATGTATATTTGTTAGATAGAGAGAAAAGATCAAAATGCAGAAGAGCTTCGTTTCTGCTAGAATGCTAAAATGCAGAAATAAAGACGAACATGTTCATCTTCTTGATGGTTCTCTTTCACTCGCTTGGATGTTTTGTATACATCTGTCCTGCTCTACTTTTCTGCAATATGCAGACGAAGACACATTTAAAACCAGCAATTTGGTGGATTTTATTACATGTACCTTCGTCCGACTTCTGCAAAAAAAGGGGATGCAAAATTAAAATGTACATTTGTTGGATAGAGAGCGAACAACAACCAAAATGCAGAAGATCTTCGTGCATGAAGATTATAGGAAGTGCCATTATGCAGATATGAAGACAAACATGTTCATCTTCTTGATGGTTCTCTTTCACACGCTCGGAATTTTGGCGTACATCTGTCCCGCTTTACTTTTCTTCATATTTGCAGACGAAGATACATGCAAATCCAGCAATATGTTTCGAAAACAAAATTTATAAAAAAAACTAGTTCGGCCGAAAACAATGCAATACTGGCAGCACTTCCAGGAACCGAAATTACTGGAAAATTATAGAGTCATACAGTCCCGGTCTACATTGAACGATTTTTCCAGTGCCGATCTTTTATTCGTGGGTGAAGGGAGTGAAAAGTTAGGGGTAGGGATCAAATCCTTTGTACCAGAAAACTCCAAAGATTTTCCCAGTCTGTTTATGTTCTCTCTCTTCTCCTTTCAAGTTTTTTGTGTGTGTTCGGTGTCAGTGTGCCGTTCGTTTGATGGTGCGAGTGAATATCAATGAAAAATGAAGAGCACAGCAATAAAACAAGGAAGAAGAAAAGGAAAAAAATCGTTCTGTGTGTCCATTTCACACGATTTCTGGAAAAATCTTCGTGGAAAAATCGGGCAATGTAGATCGAGACATATACCTCGTTTACAAACAGAATCGAGAGCTCGAGTTGGATTAGGGTCAGAGTTGAGAGCCCCATTTAAAGTTGAGTTGATATGGTGTTGAGATTACATTTAATTGAATGGCAACAATATATTTATTTTACACAAAAACAGTACAAATTTAATGAATTTTAGTACATACTTCACATAGCTATCAAAACACAATACTCGCACATGTGCAAAAACACTGTGGTGAACACATCCTCAAGACCGAATCTTCGACCCAGGTTTTTTATCAACAATTTCGACTCGACTCCGCTCCTGAAGTGGAATCGAGTCGGTTGAAGCTCATTTCAAGTCAACGCAGGTATACAAAGGGGCGAAGCGAGCTTGAACCTCGCTCGAGTACCTCATGTAAACGGGGTAGTAGTATGACTCGCTGATAATATTGGCCGCGTTCGGATACGTAACCAAAGGTATCTGGATTTGTTTGTGTTGTTGTAATGCCTAAGGAAAAACCAGCTGACGAACCAAACAGCTGATGTCAAAAAGAAATCTAAAAGCTATCCTAAAAATGTTTGGATTTGTTTGAATTATACTAACAGCTGACATCTCATCGGTTCATTTTCTTGGGTTTCTTTGGTTTGGTTACGTATCCGGTTCTGGTCGTTCGAAAACATATCAGATTCTAACGTATCTCAGATACGTATCTGCTTACCACCCGAACGTGGCCATTGTTAAAATATTGGTATAATAATCAGTTAACTTTTATGTTGTTCGTCATATGCGGAACAACGAAAGTGTGTTCATCTTCTTAATTTTCTTTTTCTTTTTTTTTATATTAAGCGCGTGCAAAAGGGGTTGTGACTACCCTTAAGATGATATACACAGCACGAGCGATTAGGTAGATTGGAGGGGATTTAAAAGGAGATACCGATGCACATTGGTTTTGAACGTCTGTAGATCACAATGGGAGGGGAAAATTGAGCTGGGTAGAGCATTCCACATTCGAGTAGTGCGACTAAAGAAAGAATCTCTGTACTTAACAGTACGTCCGAAATTGGGCTCAAGGGTAAACTGATGGGCATTCCTAGAAGCGTGAGTATTAGGGTTGAATTGTTTAAGGGGAGGAATGCAACTGGCTATTTCACTAGAGCATTGTTTATGGAAATAACGGTAAAATAACGAAAGACATGAAACATTTCGACGGTGCTCAAGAGATGAGAATGTTTCCGTTATAGTTCTTTCACCTATCATTTTAAGAGCTCTCTTTTCAATTCTATCCAATGAACTCAAGTGGGTTTTTGGAGCACCTGCCCAAATGTGAGAGTTATACTCAAGTTTTGGACGAATAAAGGCTTTGTAGATCACAGCCAGATCAGAAGGGGAGAAAAATTTCTTGCATCGACGGAGAAAACCTAAACACTTAGCAGCATTTTTGGCGATGTCGAATATGTGGTCGTTCCATAAAAGCTGGTCTGTGACACACATACCGAGGACTGAAATCTTTTCGGTTTCCTCAATGCAAGTGCCACTCATGGATAGTGGCATGGGGGGTGGGTTTCGTTTTAACGACAGTAGACAGCATTGAGTTTTTGAAGCATTAAATTCTACACGATTTTTTATTCCCCAGTGGACAATGCTGTCGAGATCAAAATTTAGTGAGCTTATCATACGCTGCCGTTCAAGTTCCACATCCGAAGGACATGCATGAGAATCTGTAAACGAATATGAGAAGCTGAGGGTACTGTCATCAGCGAAACAATTTAATGGATTAGAAGTTTCAGATAAAAGATCGTTTATGAATATAAGGAAGAGAGTCGGAGACAGAACGGAGCCCTGGGGCACACCAGCATTTATTTTGTGAATTTCAGACTTGAAACCATCCAATACAACTTGTATTGAACGGTCCGAAAGGTAATTTCTAATCCAACGAAGAAGAGATTCATCGATACCAAATGCACGCATTTTCGATAAGAGAGCTTGATGCCAAACTCTATCAAATGCTTTGGAAATATCAAGCGCAATAATCTTACTTTCTCCAAAACGATGTAAAGATTTGTGCCACTGTTCGGTGAGATATACCATCAGATCACCAGTGGACCTATTGCTACGAAAGCCGTACTGCCGGTCATTAAGAAGCTTTCGTTCTTCGAGATATTTCTTTAGCTGAAAATTAATCAGCGTTTCCATGACCTTGGAAAGAAGGGACGTAAGCGCAATTGGCCGATAGTTGGAGGGGGAAGAAGACACGCCTTTTTTAGGGACAGGCTGGACAAATGCTGTTTTCCATCCACTCGGAAAGAGACCAGTAGAGTAGGACAGATGGAAAAGCTTACGCAGTGGTTTTGCCAGCGTTGAAGAACACCTCTTCAGAACAATGGGAGGGATACTATCCGGGCCAGCGGATTTGTGTATATCGAGATCTTTCAGAACTCTGGCAACTGCACGAGTGCGGAAGAAGATTTGTCCCATAGAATCATTTGCGCTCTCAAGTACAGGAGGAGTCATATCACTTTCAGGCAGCGACGAATTAACAGCAAACTGTCCTGCAAGCATATTGGCTTTATCGATTGAGCTGACAAAAGGAGTATCGTTGAAGACGAGCGTTGGAACCGAGGACGAGGTGGTGTTTCGTACGTTTTTTACAAATGACCAAAAATTTTTACTACCTTTGGGACATTGTAGAATTTTTTGCCGTAATTTTTGATCATGTACAAATTTGGTTCGTCGAATATGAACGTTACAGGTCTTTCTAGCTTGTTGAAACTTTTTCCGGTTTTCCTCTGTAGGGTTGGCTTTATAACTTCGGAAGCTTACTTCTCTAACCCTAATAACCTCTTTACAGCTCGAATCAAACCATGAGTTTTCTTTGGGTTTGATAGGTTTCACCCTATTCGGGATAAAATTTCTCATTCCACAAAGAATTAAGTTTGTAATCATATCTGCACTGGAATCTACGTCACTATCGAGGAAGCATAGTGACCAGTTAAAGTTCCTGAAGAAAACATTGAGACCGTCCCAGTTGGCTTTCTCATACTGCCAAACGGTTCTCTTGGGAGTTTTTTCTTTAACTGTGTTTTGGTGGCACGAGAAATTCGCAGATATGACACAATGGTCTGATGTGCCTAGAGGCGATAATACACTTATAGTGTATTTATCAGGGTCAGAGGTAAGAAACAAATCTAGAGTGTTGGCGGATTGACCTGCAACGTCAGGAATCCGAGTAGGCTCGTCGACCAGCTGAGTTAGGTTGTTTATCTCAGCAAAAATCTCGGCGTACCTTCCTTCGGGTGTTGTCTGACCCGAATAGCGTAGCCACGAAGAATTATGTACATTGAAATCGCCCGTAACAACGATTTCACTGCGCGGAAAATGGGAAATAATTCTCTGGATGGAGTCGGATAGTGCATCGAATTCGTTGGAAGTCGAATTACTATCCAAACTAGGACTACGATAAATAAAACAAGTATGGATGATGCGCTTATGGATGGTGAATTTAAACCACATGAAATTAAAGTTCGTATTCAAAAATGAACCATATTGTGGTTGAAGCTGATAAGCTACATCACTGCGAACATACACGGCGAGACCATGATGTGGAAAAAATAGAGGCACTAAGCTATAACCATGTAGGCTGAATTCCGAGTGATCGGTATTTTCCCCTACCTGGGTTTCACTTAGTGCCAAAACAGCTGACCTGTTTTTCACAGTATGGACATATGCAGCACAAAAATTCTGCCTCAGTCCCCGAATGTTGCTGTAGTCAACCCTAAATTCACCCATCATTACAATAAACAGACATAAAAAACCAAATCAGACAGTTATCTATGCTGATATCAAGTTTGGGCCCCAAATGACTTCACAGTACAATACTACTAGTGTTATGCCTAAAAAAGCAGTGTACTGATCCGCCCCTGGATACACAAAATCAATAACAGCAATTTATCTGATATGCTTCGGCTTAGTCCATCATAAGAATTGCATGTAATGATACATACATATACTACATATAATAACTAAGCCAAAGCACTGTGAGTGAAGTGGAAAGGAGAGATTAGAAATTACCGCTGTGCTATGCCTGTTTGTGGTTTGAGCATCATAAACGTCGCTACACGGGTGCACTTTTGTTGTTGTTTTTATGCACTGCCACTTGCACTTTTTTTTTTATTTGTAACTTAATAGTTCTCTTTCACACGCTCAGAGTTTTGGCATACATTTGTCCCGCTCTACTTTTCTTCATATTTGCAGACGAAGATACATGTAAATCCACCATAAATCCAACATAAAAGATAAAACCGAACAATGAACGAAAGACAAATGAAGAAAGAGTTGATTAAAAAAAAGTTTTAAAGGTTTTTGATTTAAAAACATAAGATTGAAGTATATTATATTTAAAACTTATGCGGAGTTCACAATATGCTTATACATTTTTGATTTATAAATTTTAGGATTAAATTTAGTAATATTTAAAATTTATTCGGAGTTCAAAATTCACTTTGGTTAATAAATAATAACCAAAATAAAAAAAATACATGAAAAATTAACTTTGAAAATTTTTTTTTAATAGTTTTGCATTAATTGACTTAAAACTAAACTAAGGATGTACAAATAGAGATTTTTGATTTAAAAACATAAGATTGAGGTAGATTATATTTAAAAATTATGCGGAGATGTAAATTCACCTTAGTTAAACGGTAACTGAAAAATCAGTAAAACTCATGAAAAAATTCACTTTTTTAAGATTTCTTAGAATTTTTTTCATAATTTATTTAAAAATTAACTAGGGATGTACAATAACAGATTTTTTATTTAAAAGTTAAAGATTGAAGTAGATAATAATTTAAAATTATGCAAAATTCAAAATTCGTTTTAGTTATAAGAAATAGTAACCAAAATAAAATAATAATGAAGAAATCAGTTTTTCAAGTTTTTTGAAAATTTATTTAAAATTAACTATGGGTGTACAATATCAGATTTTTGATTTAAGTGTTTAAGATTGAAGTAAGTAATATTTTAAAATTATGAAAAGTTCAAAATTCGCTTCAGTTAAGAAATAATAACCAAAATAACAAAATTAATGCAAAATTCAGTTTTTTAAATTTTTTGAAAATTTTTTAAAAATTAAGTAGGGGTGTACAATATCAGATTTTTGATTTAAGTGTTCAAGATTGAAGTAAGTTATATTTACAAATTATGCAAAATTCAAAATTCGCTTTAGTTAAGAAATAATAACCAAAATAACAAAATCAAGGAAAAATTCAGTTTTTTAACTTTTTTGAAAATTTATTTAAAAACTAACTAGGGGTGTACAATTTTAGATTTTTGATTTAAGTGTTTAAGATTAAAGTAAGTAATATTTTAAAATTATGCAGAGTTCAAAATTCGCTTTAGCTAAGAAACAATCACCAAAATAACAAAATTAATGAAAAAATTCATTCTTTTAAGTTTTTTGATTTTTTTTTTAAATTAACTAGGGGTGTTCAATAACAGATTTTTGATTTAAAAGCTTAATACTATAGTAGATTATATTTTAAAATTATGCAGACATCAAAATTCGCTTTAGTTAAGAAATAAATACCAGAATAATTAAATGAATTAAAAATTCAGTTTTTTAAGATTTTTGAAAATTTATTTAAAAACTAACTAGGGGTGTACAATATCAGATTTTTGATTTAAGTGTTCAATATTGGAGTAAGTTATATTTACAAATTATGCAAAATTCGCTTTAGTTAAGAAAAAATAACCAAAATAACAAAACTAACGAAAAATTCAGTTTTTTAAGTTTTTTTGAAAATTTATTTAAAAACTAACTAGGGGTGTGCAATTTCAGATTTTTGATTAAGTGTTTAAGATTGAAGTATGTAATATTTTAAAATTACGCATTGTTCAAAATTCGCTTCAGTTAAGAAATAGTAACCAAAATAACAAAATTAATGAAAAATTCAGTTTTTTAAGTTTTTTGAAAATTTATTTAAAAATTAACTAGGGGCGTACAATAACAGATTTTTGATTTAAACGTTTAAGCTTGATGTGGATAATATTTAAAAATGATGCAGAAATCAAAATTCGCTTTAGTTAAGAAATAATCACCAAAATAACAAAATAAATGAAAAAATTCACTTTTTTAAGTTTTTAAGTAAAAACAGATTTTTGATTCAAACATTTAAGACTGAAGTAAATAATATTTTAAATTAGGCAGAATTCAAAATTCACTTTAGTTAAGAAATAATAACCAAAATAACAAAATTAATGAAAAATTCAGTTTTTTAAATTTTTTGAAAATGTATTTAAAGATTAACTAGGGGTGTACAATATCAGATTTTTGATTTAAGTGTCCAAGATTCAAGTATGTTATATTTACAAATTATGCAAAATTCAAAATTCGCCCTAGTTAAGAAATAATAACCAAAATAACAAAAGTAATGAAAAAATCAGTTTTTTAAGTTTTTTGAAAATTTATTTAAAAACTAACTAGGGGTGTACAATTTCAGATTTTTGATTTAAGTGTTTAAGATTAAAGTAGGTAATATTTTTAAATTATGCAGAGTTCAAAACTCGCTTCAGTTAAGAAATAATAACCACAATAACAAAATTAATGAAAAATTCAGTTTTTTAAATTTTCTGAAAATTTATTTAAAAACTAACTAGGGGTGTACGAAAACAGATTTTTGATTTAAAAGTTTAAGACTGAAGCAAACAATATTTTAATTAGGCAAAATTCAAAATTCGCTTTAGTTAATAAACAATCACCAAAATAACAAAATTAATGAAAAAATGCATTCTTTTAAGTTTTTTGATTTTTTTTAAATGAACTAGGGGTGTACAATAGTAGTAGCCCGTAGCGTAATGGTTAGTGCGTTCGACTGTCACGCTGGAGGTCTGGGATCGCTTCCCAGCCTCGTCCACCTAAAAACTAAAAAGTTTTTTTTCAGGGCTACTGCCTCTTGCGAGGAATTGACAAATCCTCCAAGAGTATCACTTGTCACGAATAAGTGCTTCTCGTCTAGCCGTTCGGATTCGGCATAAAATTGTAGGTCCCTTCCATTTCTGTCGAAAGGCGCACACAGGAATGGTTGCGAGTTGTTAGTCACTAGGCCCTGGTTCTTCATGAGCCGTTGTGCCACCCGATTTATTTATTTTTTTTTTAGGGGTGTACAATAACAGATTTTTGATTTAAAAGCTTAATACTATAGTAGATTATATTTAAAAATTATGCAGACATCAAAATTCGCTTTAGTTAAGAAATAAATACCAGAATAATTAAATGAATGAAAAATTCAATTTTTTAAGTTTTTTGAAAATGTATTTAAAAACTAACTGGGGGTATACGAAAACAGATTTTTGATTTAAAGGTATAAGACTGAAGTAAACAATATTTTTAAATTATGCAGAATTCAAAATTCGCTTTAGTTAAGATAAAATAACAAAATGACTGAATAATTCACTTTTTTAAATTTTTTTTAAAATTTTTGTTGAATGAAAAATATTTTTTTTTGTACAAATTTTGTTTTTTTTTTTGTAAAAATGTTATTTTTTTTTTGTAAAAAAGTTATTTTTTTTGTAAACTAATTTTTTTTTTTTTGTAAAAAAGTTTATTTTTTTCTTTGATTTAAGTGTTTAAGATTGAAGTATGTAATATTTTAAAATTACGCATAGTTCAAAATTCGCTTCAGTTAAGAAATAATAACCAATGAAAAAATCAGTTTGTGCAATGTGCAATTTCAGATTTTTGATTAAGTGTTTAAGATTGAAGTATGTAATATTTTAAAATAACGCATAGTTCAAAATTCGCTTCAGTTAAGAAATAGTAACCAAAATAACAAAATTAATGAAAAATTCAGTTTTTTAAGTTTTTTGAAAATTTATTTAAAAATTAACTAGGGGCGTACAATAACAGATTTTTGATTTAAACGTTTAAGCTTGATGTGGATAATATTTAAAAATGATGCAGAAATCAAAATTCGCTTTAGTTAAGAAATAATCACCAAAATAAAAAAATAAATGAAAAAATTCACTTTTTTAAGTTTTTAAGTAAAAACAGATTTTTGATTCAAACATTTAAGACTGAAGTAAATAATATTTTAAATTAGGCAGAATTCAAAATTCACTTTGGTTAATAAATAATAACCAAAATAAAAAAAAATACATGAAAAATTAACTTTTAAAAATTTTTTTTTAAAAGTTTTGCATTAATTGACTTAAAACTAAACTAAGGATGTACAAATAGAGATTTTTGATTTAAAAACATAAGATTGAGGTAGATTATATTTAAAAATTATGCGGAGATGTAAATTCACCTTAGTTAAACGGTAACTGAAAAATAACAGATTTTTGATTTAAACGTTTAAGCTTGATGTGGATAATATTTAAAAATGATGCAGAAATCAAAATTCGCTTTAGTTAAGAAATAATCACCAAAATAACAAAATAAATGAAAAAATTCACTTTTTTAAGTTTTTAAGTAAAAACAGATTTTTGATTCAAACATTTAAGACTGAAGTAAATAATATTTTAAATTAGGCAGAATTCAAAATTCACTTTAGTTAAGAAATAATAACCAAAATAACAAAATTAATGAAAAATTCAGTTTTTTAAATTTTTTGAAAATTTATTTAAAGATTAACTAGGGTTTGTACAATATCAGATTTTTGATTTAAGTGTCCAAGATTCAAGTATGTTATATTTACAAATTATGCAAAATTCAAAATTCGCCCTAGTTAAGAAATAATAACCAAAATAACAAAAGTAATGAAAAAATCAGTTTTTTAAGTTTTTTGAAAATTTATTTAAAAACTAACTAGGGGTGTACAATTTCAGATTTTTGATTTAAGTGTTTAAGACTAAAGTAGGTAATATTTTAAAATTATGCAGAGTTCAAAACTCGCTTCAGTTAAGAAATAATAACCACAATAACAAAATTAATGAAAAATTCAGTTTTTTAAATTTTCTGAAAATTTATTTAAAAACTAACTAGGGGTGTACGAAAACAGATTTTTGATTTAAAAGTTTAAGACTGAAGCAAACAATATTTTAATTAGGCAAAATTCAAAATTCGCTTTAGTTAATAAACAATCACCAAAATAACAAAATTAATGAAAAAATGCATTCTTTTAAGTTTTTTGATTTTTTTTTTAAATGAACTAGGGGTGTACAATAGTAGTAGCCCGTAGCGTAATGGTTAGTGCGTTCGACTGTCACGATGGAGGTCTGGGATCGCTTCCCAGCCTCGTCCACCTAAAAACTAAAAAGTTTTTTTTCAGGGCTACTGCCTCTTGCGAGGAATTGACAAATCCTCCAAGAGTATCACTTGTCACGAATAAGTGCTTCTCGTCTAGCCGTTCGGATTCGGCATAAAATTGTAGGTCCCTTCCATTTCTGTCGAAAGGCGCACACAGGAATGGTTGCGAGTTGTTAGTCACTAGGCCCTGGTTCTTCATGAGCCGTTGTGCCACCCGATTTATTTTTTTTTTTTTAGGGGTGTACAATAACAGATTTTTGATTTAAAAGCTTAATACTATAGTAGATTATATTTAAAAATTATGCAGACATCAAAATTCGCTTTAGTTAAGAAATAAATACCAGAATAATTAAATGAATGAAAAATTCAATTTTTTAAGTTTTTTGAAAATGTATTTAAAAACTAACTGGGGGTATACGAAAACAGATTTTTTATTTAAAGGTATAAGACTGAAGTAAACAATATTTTTAAATTATGCAGAATTCAAAATTCGCTTTAGTTAAGATAAAATAACAAAAATAACAAAATGACTGAATAATTCACTTTTTTAAATTTTTTTTAAAATTTTTGTTGAATGAAAAATATTTTTTTTTTGTACAAATTTTGTTTTTTTTTTGTAAAAAAGATATTTTTTTTTTGTAAAAAAGTTATTTTTTTTTGTAAACTAATTTTTTTTTTGTAAAAGTTTATTTTTTTCTTGTAAAAAAGTTAATTTTTTTTTGTAAAAAATTTAATTTTTTCTGTAAAAAAGTTAATTTTTTTTTAATTTATTTTTCTAAAAAACTTTTTTTTTTTTTGAAAAATTTTTTCTTTGTAAAAAAGTTAATTTTTTTTTGTAAAAAAGTTAATTTTTTTTTGTAAAAAAGTTGTTTTTGTTTGTAAAAAAGAGTATTTTTTTTTGTAAAAAAGTTAATTTTTTTTGTAAACATTTTTATTTTTTTTTGTAAAATATTTTTTTTTGTAAGTTTTTTTTTTTTTTTTAAGTATATTAAAAATTAACTAGGGGTGTACAATTTCAGATTTTTGATTTAAGTGTTTAAGATGTAAGTACTATTTTAAAATTATGCAGACTTCAAAATTCGCTTCAGTTAAGAAATAATTACCAAAATAACAAAATTAATGAAAAATTCAGTTTTTTAAATTTTTTGAAAATTTATTTAAAAATTAACTAGGGGTGTACAATATCAGATTTTTGATTTAAGTATTCGAGATTGAAGTAAGTTATATTTACAAATTATGCAAAATTCAAAATTCGCTTTAGTTAAGAAATAATAACCAAAATAACAAAACTAATGAAAAATTCAGTTTTTATAAGTTTTTTGAAAATTTATTTAAAAACTTACTAGGGGTGTGCAATTTCAGATTTTTGATTTAAGTGTTTAAGATTGAAGTATGTAATATTTTAAAATTATGTAGAGTTCAAAATTCGTTTCAGTTAAGAAATAATAACCAAAATAATAAAATTAATGAAAAATTCAGTTTTTTAAATTTTTTGAAAATTTATTTAAAAATTAACTAGGGGTGTACCATATTAAATTTTTGATTTAAGTGTTCAAGATTGAAGTAAGTTATATTTACAAATTATGCAAAATTCAAAATTCGCTTTAGTTAAGAAAAAATAACCAAAATAACAAAACTAATGAAAAATTCAGTTTTTTAAGGTTTTTGAAAATTTATTTAAAAACTAACTAGGGGTGTACAATATCAGATTTTTGATTTAAGTGTTTAAGATTGAAGTATGTAATATTTTAAAATTACGCAAAGTTCAAAATTCGCTTCAGTTAAGAAATAATAACTAAAATAACAAAATTAATGAAAAATTCATTTTTTTTTAATTTTTTTGAAAATTTATTTAAAAATTAACTATGGGTGTACAATAACAGATTTTTGATTTAAACGTTTGAGATTGATGTAGATAATATTTAAAAATGATGCAGAAATCAAAATTCGCTTTAGTTAAGAAATAATCACCAAAATAACAAAATAAATGAAAAAATTCACTATTTTAAGTTTTTTGAAATTTTCAGATTTTTGATTCAAAAGTTTAAGACTGAAGTATATAATATTTTAAATTAGGGAAAATTCAAAATTCACTTTAGTTAAGAAAAAATAACCAAAATAACAAAATTAATGAAAAATTCAGTTTTTTAAATTTTTTGAAAATTTATTTAAAAATTATCTAGGGGTGAACACTATCAGATTTTTGATTTAAGTGTTCAATAATGACTTACTTAGGTCCTCGGACCTATTACGTCCGTGATGTTTCCCTTACGGGACATAGGGCCTCCACTACACCTACGCGCGATCGTGTACGATTTCTTGAAATATATTTCAGCTCTCTCCAACTTTTCCCCAGTCGTGCCGATTCCTGTTCGACCGTTCTTCGCCATGTACTTCTAGGCCGGCCCACTTGTCTTCCCTCCTGTGTGAGCGGGTTCCACTGCATTGCTTGAGATGCAATGCACCGATCACCTTTTCGAAGCGTATGGCCAATCCACTGCCACTTTCTTCTTCGTATAATGGAGTCTATGGGCTCCTGACCCGTTCTCGCATGAAGTTCGGCATTGGAGATACGGTTGGGCCAGAAAATCCTCAAGATGTTTCGTAGACATCTATTAACGAAGGTTTGCAGCTTTCTAGTGACAATTTCAGTGACTTTCCAAGTGCTGCAGCCGTAAAGCAGAACGGATTCAACATTGGAGCGGAACAGTCGTAGCTTGGTCTTTAAGCTAAAAGAGTTGTTTCTCCATATTTTGGACAGCATTCCGAACGCAGCCTTTGCTTTTCTGATTCGGCTGTTTACGTCCAGTTCAGTTCCGCCACCCGTAGAGATACTACTCCCAAGATATTGGAAATCCTCTACCATCTCTAACGGTTGTCCAGAAATATTTACTTGGATTGATGAGGAAGTTCCAAGGCTGATCCTTTTAGTTTTTGCCGAGTTGATCTTAAGCCCTACGATTTCTGCTTCTCTCTCCACCCTTGTTGTCATTTGATTGAGATCCATGATCCTATGAGAGAGTAAGCATACGTCGTCCGCGTAGTCCAGATGTTTGAGGTGAGATTGCAGAGTCCACTGAATTCCTCCATTTCCATTTGACAAAGCTGCGTGCAGTACGTCACTTATCACCAACAGGAACAGTATTGGTGACAGTATACAGCCTTGCCTAACTCCACTTTGGATTTCAAACTCCTCTGACAGCCTACCTTTGTGCAAAACGTGACACCTGGATCCATCATATGTAGCCTTGATAATAGCAATCAATTTATCTGGGATGCCCCTCCTGTGCAAAGCAAGCCAAATAAATTCTCTATTGACACTGTCGAACGCCTTTTCAAAATCGATGAACAGCAGGTGAAGTGGTGATCGATATTCAACGCACTGTTCGATGATGATCCGCAAGGTGTTGATGTGATCCACACAGGAAGATCCAGTGCGGAAACCTGCTTGTTCGGCGTCGAGTGTGTCTTCGAGGTGGTCTTTAATTCGGTCCAATATTATCCTTGCTATTATCTTGGCTACTGCAGGCAGAACGCATATTCCTCTCCAGTTTTCGCACTGTGTGAGATCTCCTTTCTTTGGAAGCTTGACAATCATTCCTTTTTTCCACTCTTCAGGAAAGCTCTCTGTTTCCCAAGCTCTCTTAATAAGTGGGTGCAGTAGCTCGCTCGATGTCGTTGGGGCTGCTCCTAAGAGCTCTGCAGGAATACCATCAAGTCCAACCGCTTTGTTGTTCTTCAGTGCTTTGATGGCGGTGATAATTTCTTCTTTACTGGGGGGTACGGTGCGTATTCGGGAAATTGTTACTTCGGGTAGCTCAGTGGGAATAGGGTTCACTTCACTTGCGAAAACGCGGTTTAAAACCGCAGAAAAGTGTTACCTCCACCTTATGAGCTGGTCCTCATCCGAAATTAGCAGGGACCCGTTTGTGTCTTTAACCAGGTATTGTTTAGAGCTCTGGACACCAGTGAGCTCTTTGGTAATTCTGTAGACGGTCCTACTGTCACACCTACTAGCGGCTTCTTCTGCTTCTGTAGCCAGTGCGTTGATGTAGTTACGCTTATCACGTCGCACACTACGGTGAACTTCCCTCATCTTCATGCGGTACGTAGACTCAAGCTCGTAGCTGCGATGCGAGCTTTAAGGTGTTTCCTTTCTTCGATCCTTGCCCAAGTTTCGTCGGAAAGCCAAGCACTATTTCTTCCTTGCGCCCGGCCGACTATACTTTCAGCACCGGATATGAACACATTTTTCACAGCACACCAATGATTTTCGATGGATCTGGTTTCCGTGCTGCTGATTGCGTTCAATCCTTGTGAAAGGTGGTCCCCTAGTTGTTGGCGCACTGCAGGATCCTTTAGTCTATCTGTATTAAACTTGGGCATTCGAGTGTTTCCTTGGGATCTCCGAACTGCAGCTGTACGCAATCTTACGGTAGCAACCATCAGATGGTGGTCCCGGGCCATTCCCATGTCAGCACCTCTTCTGTTACGGACGTCCTGGAGACTGCTTCTAAAACGCCGGCTGATCGCGAAGTGGTCAATTTGGTTGGAAGTTGCTTGTCTGTCAGTCGACACCCAACTGACTTTGTGGCACGTCTTATGCTCGAACATGGTCCCTCCAATAACAAGGCCGTTGGCGTTGCAGAAATCGACAAATCGTTCGCCATTGTCGTTTCGGTTACCAACACCATGTTTTCCCATGACATGCCTTAGCCCAGTGTTGTCATTGCCAACCTTGGCATTTAAGTCTCCCATCACCATAACTATATCACCTCGTGGAACGCTATCATAAGCAGCACTCAGCCGGTTATAAAAGGCCTCCTTCTCCTCGTCAGAAGAGAGCAAAGTTGGGGCGTAACACTGTATGATGGTGACGCGACGTACTCTAGTCCGGAACCTGGCTTTCAGGATCCTGTCACCTAAAGGCTCCCAGGAAATTAGGCTTCTGAGAGCTGTTTTGGAAAGCAGCAATCCAACGCCAGATTCCCGAGCGCTTCCAGGTGTTTTTCCGGAATAGAATAGTACAGTGTTACGGGTTGGTGACTTGAACTTCCCCGAACCCAGCCATCTAACTTCACTTATCCCTAAGATGTCCATCCTATACCGCATGAATTCCTTCTCTAGTTGCAGGAATCTGGCATTCTGAGGACCTTCTTTTCCATTGTCAAGAAGCGTCTTCACATTCCAGAAACCAATCTTTGTCCGGGTACAATAGCCAAAAGTCGTCAACGAGTTATCATTAATTATCCGAGGTGTAGTGTTGGTTTCGGTAGCGGGTTGATTTCAGTTACGGAGAATGCTAACCTCCGTAACCTATCCTAGAAAGCTAGGCCTTTTCGCACTTGTAATTTTAGCCTATTTATGTATATTGGGATACATAAATAGTTGCCCGGGGACCACCACGAGGAGGTAAAACAAGCACTTCATCGTGACTGATTGTTGCGCTACTGGCCCAGACCAAGTTCTGAGCAATCAATAGTTTCCCGATCAGGCACGATGCAGGTCGCCCAATAATGAAGTAAGTTATATTTACAAATTATGCAAAATTCAAAATTCGCTTTGGTTAAGAAATAATAACAAAAATAACAAAACTTATGAAAAATTCAGTTTTTTAAGTTTTTTGAAAATTTATTTAAAAACTAACTAGGGGTGTACAATTTCAGATTTTTGATTTAAGTGTTTAAGATTGAAGTATGTTATATTTTAAAATGACGCATAGTTCAAAATTCGCTTCAGTTAAGAAATAATAACCAAAATAACAAAAGTAATGAAAAATTCATTTTTTTAAGTTTTTTGAAAATGTATTTAAAAACTAACTAGGGGTGTAAAATTTCAGATTGATTTAAGTGTTTAAGATTAAAGCAAGTAATATTTTAAAATTATGCAGAGTTCAAAATTCGCTTTAGTTAAGAAACAATCACCAAAATAACAAAATTAATGAAAAAATTCATTCTTTTAAGTTTTTTGATTTTTTTTTTTAAATTAACTAGAGGTTTACAATAACAGATTTTTGATTTAGATTATATTTAGTAGTAGATTATATTTAAAAATTATATAATAGAATAATTAAATGAATGTAAAATTCAGTTTTTTAAGTTTTTTGAAAATTTATTTAAAAATTAACTAGGGGTGTACAATATCAGATTTTTGATTTAAGTGCTCAAGATGTAAGTTATATTTACAAATTATGCAAAATTCAAAATTCGCTTTAGTTAAGAAAAAATAACCAAAATAACAAAACTAATGAAAAATTCAGTTTTTTAAGGTTTTTGAAAATTTATTTAAGAACTAACTAGGGGTGTACAATTTCAGATTTTTGATTTAAGTGTTTAAGATTGAAGTATGTTATATTTTAAAATGACGCATAGTTCAAAATTCGCTTCAGTTAAGAAATAATAAAGAAATAATATTCGGGAAATTGTTACTTCGGGTAGCTCAGTGGGAATAGGGTTCAGTTCACTTGCGAAAACGCGGTTTAAAACCGCAGAAAAGTGTTACCTCCACCTTATGAGCTGGTCCTCATCCGAAATTAGCAGGGACCCGTTTGTGTCTTTAACCAGGTGTTGTTTAGAGCTCTGGATACCAGTGAGCTCTTTGGTAATTCTGTAGACGGTCCTACTGTCACACCTACTAGCGGCTTCTTCTGCTTCTGTAGCCAGTGCGTTGATGTAGTTACGCTTATCACGTCGCACACTACGGTGAACTTCCCTCATCTTCATGCGGTACGTAGACTCAAGCTCGTTTCTCCCTGCTGCTGGGGTAGCTGCGATGCGAGCTTTAAGGTGTTTCCTTTCTTCGATCCTTGCCCAAGTTTCGTCGGAAAGCCAAGCACTATTTCTTCCTTGCGCCCGGCCGACTATACTTTCAGCACCGGATATGAACACATTTTTCACAGCACACCAATGATTTTCGATGGATCTGGTTTCCGTGCTGCTGATTGCGTTCAATCCTTGTGAAAGGTGGTCCCCTAGTTGTTGGCGCACTGCAGGATCCTTTAGTCTATCTGTATTAAACTTGGGCATTCGAGTGTTTCCTTGGGATCTCCGAACTGCAGCTGTACGCAATCTTACGGTAGCAACCATCAGATGGTGGTCCCGGGCCATTCCCATGTCAGCACCTCTTCTGTTACGGACGTCCTGGAGACTGCTTCTAAAACGCCGGCTGATCGCGAAGTGGTCAATTTGGTTGGAAGTTGCTTGTCTGTCAGTCGACACCCAACTGACTTTGTGGCACGTCTTATGCTCGAACATGGTCCCTCCAATAACAAGGCCGTTGGCGTTGCAGAAATCGACAAATCGTTCGCCATTGTCGTTTCGGTTACCAACACCATGTTTTCCCATGACATGCCTTAGCCCAGTGTTGTCATTGCCAACCTTGGCATTTAAGTCTCCCATCACCATAACTATATCACCTCGTGGAACGCTATCATAAGCAGCACTCAGCCGGTTATAAAAGGCCTCCTTCTCCTCGTCAGAAGAGAGCAAAGTTGGGGCGTAACACTGTATGATGGTGACGCGACGTACTCTAGTCCGGAACCTGGCTTTCAGGATCCTGTCACCTAAAGGCTCCCAGGAAATTAGGCTTTTGAGAGCTGTTTTGGAAAGCAGCAATCCAACGCCAGATTCCCGAGCGCTTCCAGGTGTTTTTCCGGAATAGAATAGTACAGTGTTACGGGTTGGTGACTTGAACTTCCCCGAACCCAGCCATCTAACTTCACTTATCCCTAAGATGTCCATCCTATACCGCATGAATTCCTTCTCTAGTTGCAGGAATCTGGCATTCTGAGGACCTTCTTTTCCATTGTCAAGAAGCGTCTTCACATTCCAGAAACCAATCTTTGTCCGGGTACAATAGCCAAAAGTCGTCAACGAGTTATCATTAATTATCCGAGGCGTAGTGTTGTTTTCGGTAGCGGGTTGATTTCAGTTACGGAGAATGCTAACCTCCGTAACCTATCCTAGAAAGCTAGGCCTTTTCGCACTTGTAATTTTAGCCTATTTATGTATATTGGGATACATAAATAGTTGCCCGGGGACCACCACGAGGAGGTAAAACAAGCACTTCATCGTGACTGATTGTTGCGCTACTGGCCCAGACCAAGTTCTGAGCAATCAATAGTTTCCCGATCAGGCACGATGCAGGTCGCCCAATAATGAAGTAAATTATATTTACAAATTATGCAAAATTCAAAATTCGCTTTGGTTAAGAAATAATAACAAAAATAACAAAACTTATGAAAAATTCAGTTTTTTAAGTTTTTTGAAAATTTATTTAAAAACTAACTAGGGGTGTACAATTTCAGATTTTTGATTTAAGTGTTTAAGATTGAAGTATGTTATATTTTAAAATGACGCATAGTTCAAAATTCGCTTCAGTTAAGAAATAATAACCAAAATAACAAAAGTAATGAAAAATTCATTTTTTTAAGTTTTTTGAAAATGTATTTAAAAACTAACTAGGGGTGTAAAATTTCAGATTGATTTAAGTGTTTAAGATTAAAGCAAGTAATATTTTAAAATTATGCAGAGTTCAAAATTCGCTTTAGTTAAGAAACAATCACCAAAATAACAAAATTAATGAAAAAATTCATTCTTTTAAGTTTTTTGATTTTTTTTTTTTAATTAACTAGAGGTTTACAATAACAGATTTTTGATTTAGATTATATTTAGTAGTAGATTATATTTAAAAATTATATAATAGAATAATTAAATGAATGTAAAATTCAGTTTTTTAAGTTTTTTGAAAATTTATTTAAAAATTAACTAGGGGTGTACAATATCAGATTTTTGATTTAAGTGCTCAAGATGTAAGTTATATTTACAAATTATGCAAAATTCAAAATTCGCTTTAGTTAAGAAAAAATAACCAAAATAACAAAACTAATGAAAAATTCAGTTTTTTAAGGTTTTTGAAAATTTATTTAAGAACTAACTAGGGGTGTACAATTTCAGATTTTTGATTTAAGTGTTTAAGATTGAAGTATGTAATATTTTAAAATCACGCATAGTTCAAAATTCGCTTCAGTTAAAAAATAATAACCAAAATAACAAAATTAATGAAAAATTCAGTTTTTTAAGTTTTTTGAAAATTTATTTAAAAATTAACTAGGGGTGTACAATAACAGATTTTTGATTTAAACGTTTGAGATTGATGTAGATAATATTTAAAAATGATGCAGAAATCAAAATTCGCTTTAGTTAAGAAATAATCACCAAAATAACAAAATAAATGAAAAAATTCACTTTTTTAAGTTTTTTGAAATTTTTTTTAAAAATTTACTAGGGGTGTACAAAATCAGATTCTTGATTCAAAAGTTTAAGACTGAAGTATATAATATTTTAAATTAGGGAGAATTCAAAATTCACTTTAGTTAAGAAATAATCACCAAAATAACAAAATAAATGAAAAAATTCACTTTTTTAAGTTTTTTGAAATTTTCAGATTTTTGATTCAAAAGTTTAAGACTGAAGTATATAATATTTTAAATTAGGGAAAATTCAAAATTCACTTTAGTTAAGAAAAAATAACCAAAATAACAAAATTAATGAAAAATTCAGTTTTTTAAATTTTTTGAAAATTTATTTAAAAATTATCTAGGGGTGAACACTATCAGATTTTTGATTTAAGTGTTCAATAATGAAGTAAGTTATATTTACAAATTATGCAAAATTCAAAATTCGCTTTGGTTAAGAAATAATAACAAAAATAACAAAACTTATGAAAAATTTAGTTTTTTAAGTTTTTTGAAAATTTATTTAAAAACTAACTAGGGGTGTACAATTTCAGATTTTTGATTTAAGTGTTTAAGATTGAAGTATGTTATATTTTAAAATGACGCATAGTTCAAAATTCGCTTCAGTTAAGAAATAATAACCAAAATAACAAAAGTAATGAAAAATTCATTTTTTTAAGTTTTCTGAAAATGTATTTAAAAACTAACTAGGGGTGTAAAATTTCAGATTTTTGATTTAAGTGTTTAAGATTAAAGCAAGTAATATTTTAAAATTATGCAGAGTTCAAAATTCGCTTTAGTTAAGAAACAATCACCAAAATAACAAAATTAATGAAAAAATTCATTCTTTTAAGTTTTTTGATTTTTTTTTTTAAATTAACTAGAGGTTTACAATAACAGATTTTTGATTTAGATTATATTTAGTAGTAGATTATATTTAAAAATTATATAATAGAATAATTAAATGAATGTAAAATTCAGTTTTTTAAGTTTTTTGAAAATTTATTTAAAAATTAACTAGGGGTGTACAATATCAGATTTTTGATTTAAGTGCTCAAGATGTAAGTTATATTTACAAATTATGCAAAATTCAAAATTCGCTTTAGTTAAGAAAAAATAACCAAAATAACAAAACTAATGAAAAATTCAGTTTTTTAAGGTTTTTGAAAATTTATTTAAAAACTAACTAGGGGTGTACAATTTCAGATTTTTGATTTAAGTGTTTAAGATTGAAGTATGTAATATTTTAAAATCACGCATAGTTCAAAATTCGCTTCAGTTAAAAAATAATAACCAAAATAACAAAATTAATGAAAAATTCAGTTTTTTAAGTTTTTTGAAAATTTATTTAAAAATTAACTAGGGGTGTACAATAACAGATTTTTGATTTAAACGTTTGAGATTGATGTAGATAATATTTAAAAATGATGCAGAAATCAAAATTCGCTTTAGTTAAGAAATAATCACCAAAATAACAAAATAAATGAAAAAATTCACTTTTTTAAGTTTTTTGAAATTTTTTTTTTAAAATTTACTAGGGGTGTACAAAATCAGATTCTTGATTCAAAAGTTTAAGACTGAAGTATATAATATTTTAAATTAGGGAGAATTCAAAATTCACTTTAGTTAAGAAATAATAACCAAAATAACAAAATTAATGAAAAATTCAGTTTTTTAAATTTTTTGAAAATTTATTTAAAAATTATCTAGGGTGAACAATATCAGATTCTTGATTTAAGTGTTCAGTTTTGTAAGTTTTTGTTTTTTTTTAAGTTATTTGTAAGAATTTTTTTTTGTAAAAAAGTTAATTTTTTTTGTAAAAAAGTTAATTTTTTTTGTAAAAAAGTTAATTTTTTTTTGTCAAAAAGTTAATTTTTTTATAAAAATTTTTAATTTTTTTTAATTTATTTTTTTAAAAAACTTGTTTTTATTTGTAAAAAAGTTGATTTTTTTTTTGTAAAAATTTTAATTTTTTTTTGTAAAAAAATTAATTTTTCTTTGTAAAAAAGTTAATTTTTTTTGTTAAGAAGTTTATGTTTTTTTTGTAAAAAAGTTTATTTTTTTTTGTCAAAAGTTATTTTTTTTTCTAAAAAAGTTATTTTTTTTGAAAAGTAAATAAAATAAGTGAATTAAAAAAAAAAAATTTCCCGGGTAGGATTCGAACTCACGACTGTTGGAGCCATGGGCGGGAACTCTGCCAACAGACTGCGGTTAATATTAAATATCATGGGATAGTTTGGTAATATAAAGATTTTCACAGTAAAGCTTGCAAATTTTCATTATCGATTTATTGATTGGGGGAGGTCTAAAAAAAGAATGTGCTATGTACAATAATGGTTTGAAATAGGAGAATGATTTAAGCCCGTGTACATAAAAATATCCGATATAGTGAAGGATATATTGGCGTTTCAAAGTTCCATACAAAGTTATTTTTTTTTTATTTAAAAAAAAAAAAGCGAGGGGGTGTACATAAATTTTTTTTTTGCTAAATCAAGTGTACAATTCCGGAAATCGAAAGTGCGCCGGCTGACTTCGAGGTGGTCATATTTTTCTTTCCCGCATTAAAATCAACCTACCCTTGGTAATATACGAATGTATAGCTCCTTGCTTCAAGGTTGATGACAACGACGACGCAAAAAGCTAACTAATATTTATGTAGGTATGTATACTTCTTTTCTCGCATATAGCATATCAGTAAATTAAGCAAAAAAAAAATAACCTTGCATTGCACATTCAATCAAAGAGGATACGAACATTTTTTTGCCATTCTCTTCACATTTTTCTCATCATTGACGCTTAAAAAACCTTCGACTGGTAATCTCGCTTACTCCATTTGATTCTTACCACAATCGAAAAAAATACACTCCTCTTGCTCTAACTACCTAGTTTCGATTCTCTGATAAATGGTAGTCTCCCAAAAATTGAAGTCTCCGTCGACAATTGTCTCCCAAAAATGGAAGTCTCCGACGAGATAAAGTGGCGCCACCAACGAAGCATTGTTGCACAAAAAAATTTTGTCCATGATAGTACTATAGTTTTCATATACAAGGGTTCCATTGACTCCAAAATAAATGAACTTTTATATCAATAGCCAATAATAGCGAATAATATCATGGTTGGTGACTTTGCTTAACAGTATGAAAATTCTAATTTTTTTATTCGATTAAGCGAATTTAATGAATGGAAATAATTGTGCATCTAGTGCCCACAATTATTGAGATACACAGAATAAAATATCAGTTGTCATATTGACAATCGCTGGTTGTAAACTGAAAATTGTCATATTGATAAACAAAATTGTCACATTTGATGATCGCGGTTGATATGAAAATTTCAAGTTGTCAATTTGCGATTATCAACACGATGACCGGGATTGTCAATACATACAGTTATCATATTGACCATAAGGGATTTTCAATATGAAAACCCAGATAAATTGAGAGAATAAAGAAAAACAGTACATTTTAAGACGAACAAATTCCGTTGTAAAAGCTTTCATATTAATTAACAACTCTAATTGTCAATGCAATGATCACATCTTTGTAGTTGTCGTATTGAAATTCACGATCGTCAATATGAAATCTAGACAAAATTTCGAGCACAAATAAAGTGGTAAAACAAAAGGTTCTCCAGTTTTTATTATTTATTTCGAGTAAAGCGCGTCATTCGGCTTGTGAGAGTTCCAGGAATCGGTTCCAATTTCCTTTTTTTCGTTTGAGGCCTTTCCCTGTATTTCGAGAAAATTCTACAGGTCTACAGGTTTATGAGGTCATTTGAGCTCGCATATAAATAATTTAAACGGCATAAATACTATTTATTATCTTTGAAACTATCGATTTTTGTTTTGTTAGATTGAAGATAGACCATTAATATTTGAATAAAAGTATTGACGTATTTTCAGATTTCAGCTCAAACTGCCTATCCGTTTCCAGCTTTTAAGAACAACTACTCACTGGTGGTAGGTATATTTTCTTTTTGTGGATTGGGTTGGATTGTACTTTTGTGTTTTATTCGGAGTTTAAACCTAACCTTCTCGGATGAATAGGTTCTACAAATAGTTCCCACATTGTTCCCACGTGTCGGGGTAAGGTGCGAGGGTGGTCCTCTCCTAATTTCCCGACCTAACAAGGCAAATACTAAATTTTTTGAAATATTAATCATTATTTTTCTACATAGTCCCTTTCAGCCCAATATTTTCCCCTTCGATGTGCAATGCCTTCGATACCCTCTTTATAGCAAGAAGTGTCAAACTCATTAAAATAGCTATCAACTGCAGACTCAACATCTCCATTGTTGGCGAATCTCTTACACCGAGCCATTTTTTTATAATTTTGGAAAGAGAAAATAATCCGATGGGACTTAATCTGCTGAATAAGGTGGATGAGAAGGAATTCAATTTTAATTAATTGATTTTTGCCTTCGTCAAAACGCAACTGTGAACAGCTACGTTGTCTAGGTAAACCTATATTTTAGAGAAGAGCAAAAAATTAGAAGGTTTGTTTCGTCAAATGTGGCCATTTTTTAATTTATTTCTGCACTTAGTCGCTTCAACAAATAGTCATAATATTCTTCGTTTATTGTTCTTCCCTTGCCAAGATAGTCGATGAAAATTATCCCATGGGGATCCCAGAAAACTGGTGTCATAACCTTGCCTGCGAGAAAAACAGTATTCGCCTTCATTGGACCCGATTCTCATCTTTCACTGCTCTTTCAGCTCAGGTGTGTAATGATGGACCCATGTCTCATCGATAGTTATAACGCGACGCGATAATTCTGCTCCATTTCTGTTAAACTTTTCCAAACTCTCGGTTGAAACATTTTCACGAATCTGTTTTTGTTCGATTGTGAGTAAATGCGGCACCCATCATGCGCACACGAGTACGATAACTTTGGCACCAAAAATTAATAATGGTTTTTTTGTAGAAGGGTTTAAAACTAGTATTCTTTACTATAGGTGGGGTGGGTTTCGGTTTATCTCACCCCGTTTAGGAGGTAGGGGCATTTTAGAAAGAAAAAAAAATTACTTAAAATGGAAAAAAAAATATTTAAAAACAAAGGCAACAGATACAATAAAGTTCTATACGGGTTTGAAAGCCAGAAATCTGTTCTTTAATACTTAAGTTAATTTGAGTTATTCATGCCTGCAGTTTTGCGAAAAATTTGCAAGCTCAAAATTTTGATAAACAAAATGAAAAAAAAGTTTAGACCAATTTTTTTCGAAATTGTGAAATAAAGTGCTAAATTGGCTTCTAGTGGTCAATGCTATTAATTCTCTGAATTCTGAATCGAACACAAAAAACCGAATGATTTATGTCTTCAAGTTTTTGAGAAAATTGAAAATAACTAAAAGTACTTCTTCATGCTTGCATGTAGTTGGCCCACCAACTATTGAGTTGAGCAAAACTGTTAATTGCAATCGTTTGTGCATCGTTTGTCTACGTTTGTACAAGTTTTAGATTCGTTTGTACACTCACCGTTTTTTTTATATAGCCACTTCAAATAAATTCACGGAGTTTGGCCCAACCAAATTTAACCAAATTTTATTAAAATTTTAAAACATATGCATTCGTTTGTCTCTTTGTTTAATGATTTTTCATCGTGTTAGTTTTTTAAATTTGTATTTATTTCTATTTTTAATTAATTATTACTTTTTTTGGGACATGTAGTTAGCCCACCAACTATAACGCTCGAAAAATCTAAAAACGCATTTCGATAGAAAATCGTTTGTCTATGTTTGTCTTTTTTTTTTTGTTTGTATACGTCACAAATTTTTTGACAACAAAATTTTTGTTAACCAAATTTTATTAAAATTTTAAATCATATGCATTCGTTTGTTTATTTTTTATTATGCTTTTTTATCGTATTAATTTTCTTAATTTGTATTTATTTCTATTTTTAATTAATTATATATTAATTATATGGAGCATGTAGTTGGCCCACCAACTATAACGCTCGAAAAATCTAAAAACTCACTTCGGTAGAAAATCGTTTTTCTACGTTTGTCTATTTTTTTTTGTTTGTATACGTCCCAAATTTTTTTTGACAAAAAAAAAATGTAACCAAATTTTATTTAAATTTTAAAAGATATGCATTCGTTTGTCTCTTTTTTATTATGATTTTTCATCGTGTTAATTTTTTTAATTTGTATTTATTTCTATTTTTAATTAATTATTACGTTTTTTGGGAGTTTGGCAGTTAGCCCACCAACAGCATTCTCTATTATTTGGGTATCCACAGTTTCAACTTGTATGCGAAATTGCGATAATTAAGACTTTTCATTTTTTCAATTCTTTTTAAGGAGTGCCCTGCATTTAGGCTGCAATTAAAAAGACTTTAGTTATTATTTCTAATTTATTCAGTTAAAATAATTTAAAAAAAGCAAACAAAAATAATTCTAATTCTATAGGTACTTGTTCTTTCCTGTATGAAATAGAAAGTAACTATAGGTACCAATACCTATACATGCCTATTATATATATATTATATAGGCAGTTCCAAAATTGCTGAGTACCTACCTAACTACCTACGTGTTTTTGGAACTACAGGAAATACGCTTTTCATGATTATGTTCGAGTAAAAATAATTTTGATTTATTTTTAGTAAACCCCACTAAGCCATTCGCTGGAAAAACAGCCAAAACTCGTAGGTAGTTAGGTAGGTACTCAACAATTTTGGAACTACCTATCAATATCTATAATAGGCATGTATTGTATAGGTAGTGGTACCTATAGTAACTTTCTATTTTATATATAAAAGAAACTCATTAAAAGCGTTAAGCAGACGGCAAAATTCAAGTTAATGAACAAGTACCTATAGAATTAGAATTATTTTTGTTTGCTCAAGGTGTAAATTAAGTCTTTTTAAATGCAGCCTAAATGCAGGGCACTCCTTAAAAAGAATAGAAAAAAAGAATAAAGTCTTAATTATCGCAATTTCGCATACAAGTTGAAACTGTGGATACCCAAATAAAGGAGAATTCTGTTGGTGGGCTAACTGCATGTCCCAAAAAAAGTAATAATTAATTAGAAATAGAAATAAATACAAATTATACAAATTAACACGATGAAAAATCATAATAAAAAAGAGACAAACGAAAGCATATCTTTTAAAATTTTAATAAAATTTGGTTACATTTTTTTTTTGTCAATAACAATTTGGGACGTATACAAACGAAAAAAAAAGACAAACAAGACAAACGATTTTCCATCGAACTGCGTTGTAAGATTTTTCGAGAGTTATAGTTGGTGGGCCAACTACATGTGCCAAAAAAAGTAATAATTAATTTAAAATAGAAATAAATACAAATTAAAAAAATTAACACAATGAAAAAGCATTATAAAAAAGATACACACGAATGCAAATTTTTTAAAATTTTAATAAAATTTAGTTAAAAAAAAATTATTGTCAAAAAAATTTGGGACGTCTACAAACGAAAAAAAAAAGACAAACATAGACAAACGATTTTCTATCGAACTGTGTTTTTGGATTTTTCGAGCGTTACAGTTGGTGGGCCATGCTCCATATAATTAATATATAATTAATTAAAAATAGAAATTAATACAAATTAAAAAAATTAATACGATTAAAAATGATTATATAAAATAGACAAACGAATGCATATGTTTTAAAATTTTTATAAAATGTTACTGTCAAAAAAATTTTGGGACGTATACAAACGAAAAAAAAAAAGACGAACATAGACAAAAGATTTTCTATCGAACTGCGTTCTTAGATTTTTCGAGCGTTATAGTTGGTGGGCCAACTACATATCCCAAAAAAAGTAATAATTAATTAAAAATAGAAATAAATACAAATTAAAAAAAATAACACTATGAAAAATCTTAATAAAAAAGAGACAAACGAATGCATATGTTTTAAAATATTAATAAAATTTGTTAAAAAAAATTTGGGACGTATACAAAAAAAGACAAAAATAGACAAACGATTTTCTATCGAACTGCGTTTTTGGATTTTTCGAGCGTTACAGTTGGTGGGCCAACTACATGCTACATATAATTAATATATAATTAATTAAAAATAGAAATTAATACAAATTAAAAGAATTAATACGATACAAAATAATTATCAAAAATAGACAAACGAATGCATACAGTTGGTGGGCCAACTACATGCTCCATATAATTAATATATAATTAATTAAAAATAGAAATTAATACAAATAAAAAAAATTAATATGATTAAAAATCATTATAAAAAATATACAAACGAATGCATATGTTTTGAAAATTTTATAAAATTTGGTTAAAGAAAATTTTGTTGTCAAAAAAATTTTGGGACGTATACAAACGAAAAAAAAAAAGACAAACATAGACAAACGATTTTCTATCGAACTGCGTTTTTAGATTTTTCGAGCGTTATAGTTGGTGGGCCAACTACATGTCCCAAAAAAGTAATAATTAATTAAAAATAGAAATAAATACAAATTAAAAAAAATAATACGACAAAAATCATTATAAAAAAGAGACAAACGAATGCATATGTTTTAAAATTTTAATCAAATTTGGTTAAAAAAAATTTGTTAAAAAAATTTGGGACGTATATAATCGAAAAAAAGAGAAACATAGTCAAACGATTATCTATCGAACTGCATTTCCAGATTTTTCGAGCGTTATAGTTGATTAGCCAAACTCCGTAAATTTATTTGAAGTGGCTACATAAAAAAACGGTGAGTGTACAAACAAATCTAAATCTTGTGCAAACGTAGACAAACGATGTACAAACGATTGCAATTAATAGTTTTGCTCAACTCAATAGTTGGTGGGCCAACTACATGCAAGCCTTCTTCATGAGATTTTTATTTTTTTGCTTGCTAGCACCCAGCATTCTGGCGCGGCGTATAACGGATTATTCACCAATTTTTTGCGATTTTTCGAAACCAAATTTTAACGGAATTTATTGTAAATAGTTTTCTTTAACAATAGGTATCATGGGGGCCCGCTTTGCGGGTTCAAGGATTTCAACTCCCTTTTTGGGTCCTCTATCCCGCTCACGCGACTCCTTCGCTCCGCTTAGTGTAAGCTCAGTCGCCAGGCAGGTGCCTGTTGCCAATTAGTGTGCTTTCAGTTTATGTGTAATAAACAGTACCTTTGGTGGCCCGCTTCCCGGGTTCAAGGATTTTAACTCCCTTTTCGGGTCCTCTGTCTTGCTTACGCGACTCCGTCGCTCCGCTTAGGATATGCTCAGTCACCAGGCAAGAGCCTATGTTGTCAGTTGGTGTACCTTGGGTTGTCCGCTTTTTTAACTCCCTTTTTGGGGCCTCTAAAAATTAATAAATAAATTGGGTGGCACAACGGCTCGTGAAGAACCAGGGCCTAGTGAATAACAACTCCCAACCATTCCTGTGTGGCCTGTCGACAGGAGTGGAAGGGACCTACAATTTTATGCCAAATCCGAACGGCTAGACGAGAAGCACTTATTCGTGACAAGTGATACTCTTGGAGGATTTGTCAATTCCTCGCAAAAGGCAGTAGCTCTGACAAAATAACTTTTTAGTTTTTAGGTGGACGAGGCTGGGAAGGGAAAACAGACCTCCAGCGTGACAGTCGAACGCACTCTGTCCCGCTACATTTTTAGTTTTAAAGTATTTTTTTTTTTTTCAAAAAACTACTAGCACAAATTGGTTTGAACAAAATATAATAAGTTTCTGGCTTTTAGAAAACCTATAATTTTAGCATTGAAAGAGTTGCCGTTGTTTTGAATTTTGTAGAAAATTGCCACTCCCGCCTAAACGAAGTGAGAAAAACGCACGGTCCGTAATACAAAATGATTGTATTAAGCCCCTCTATAAAAAATCCATTATTATTTTGCTGCGCCGTAGTTATCGTACTCCCCCACATTAATCCTCAAAGTGAGATCACCGTTAATACCAACAAATTATAAAAAAGTAGTTAAAGTAGTTTTCAATGTTCTCTAAAAACTAGAAGACATAAAACCATTCGGTTTGTTCTGTTCGATTTAGAATTGATATAAGCATTGACTACTAAAACCCAATTTAGCACTTTTCACAATTTGAAAAGAACTGCAATAAACTTTTTTTTTCATTTTTTTTATCAAAATTTTGAGTTTGCATGCAAATTTTTCGAAAACTGTAGGCATGAGTAACTCAATTTAACTTAAAGATTAAAGAACAGATTTCTGGCTTTCAAAACCGGTATATTACTTTATTGTAAGTGTTGTAGTCGTTTTTAATATTTTTTTTTCCATTTAAGGTCATTTTTTTTTCTAAAATGCCCCTACCTCCTAAACGGGGTGAGATAGCCTCCTCCCATAGTATAAAATGATTGTTGTTGACTCTCCTACAAAGAAACGTTAGACATTTTTGGCGCCAAAGTAATCGTACTCTCTTCCGCACTTTTATTCGACGGGGTTGAATACCCCATTTTGTAGATTTTTTGAACCATTTCCGGGGTACTCACCTTACTTAGGTGACCAATTCGATGTTAATCTTGGCAGCTCGTACCGCCTCTTTTAATTCTGTTACCCAATATTTAACGGTGTAAACGTTGGTACAGATTCACACAGAGATGAATCCAGTTCCGCTTCAATGATGGTTGGACTGAAACCTTTTAAATGAAAATATTCTATGAAGTGATGATAAAGGATTTTTTTCATGTTTATAAATCTGCTCACAATAAATAACGTACTGACATAAAATTTCAAGTTAAGCTTTCTAAAATATCTACTTTCTATTTGAGTGAGTTTTTTAAAAAAAAAAGCTATCTATAGGTCAGGTCGGGTACTTCTGGGACCACCCTCGCTAACTAACGCAGTAACGTAAATAAAACAAAAACAATCAAAGAAGAACCAAGCTTGGTTGCAAACTTACATGATAGAAATGATTCATCATTTTGATAGAATCCATTGCCAATTCCGCAGCGGCTACTTGAAATTCCTCAGAATTAATGTCAGGATAAAGGTATAGTACAATAATTGTAATAACTTTCTTTATATACGAAACAAACTCTAAGAGTCCTTTTGAAATGACCGGGTCATTACTCTCTTCATCTTCAAGGCTCTCATCATCGTTCAGCGATGCAATAATTGTATGTTTATTCTTTAGCATAAGTTTATAATGTTCGTCATTGCTACAAAAAAAAAAAATATGTTTTAAATAAAACTTTTAATCAAATTTAAAAATATTACAAAGGCAACTCAGATTCTGTTTCTGGAGTTCCTATGGCGATTTTATTTACTGTTCTATTTAATAAGTCGGGCATTATGTCGAACCCATAGATTACATCCATCCCTATGTGAATCTTTATTTGAACTATGGTAGCAATCCAATCGAATGCAGGATCTTCCTCCTTGTTTTCCGCAGGAAGAGTTATATTTAGTGCAGGTGGTATCCGAGGTAACTGTAATATTTTCAAATACCGAATTAGGGGCCCCAAATTAAGTTCGTCCAACAATTCTAAATCCATGCAAGCTTGATACATAAGTTTGGTTTTGTTTACGGCATTTGGATCCGTTTCATTCGCTTCTGACTTAAGGAATTCTCTTATTATCCGTACGGTTTTAGCCTGTAGTTCTCTAAACCAGTCGTTTGATGTTACCGAATCAAGCTTAGGATGATCTGTTGCCCAGTTCCCACATGTGAATTTATAAAAGTCTTCACATGGATCCACAGTAACATCCATGGAGTAAAGCAAACCGGCACTAGTTCGCAAGCACTGTTTGCTATTACATATACCATTACTTGTATCTGTTCCTGAAATTAGACAACTTTCTATTACATCTTCTTTTGTTTTAATATTTGTACCCAAACGACTTACTTAAGGCTGCTTGAATTATCACAGTTGTTAGCAAAATTAATACCAGAAATATGAGAACGACCAGTACTAGTTTGTAGTAATATCTTCTTCGAAATCTGATAATAATAAATACATACGTACATAAGTATTAGTTGGTCAATAACCATGGGTAAAAAAAAACATAAGTATTTGAAAAATCAAACTTCAATCTGAATATCCCTTTAATAAATAAGAAAACTTTTCTTTTACGCGCTATCTCTATATTAATACAATAATTGCTTTAGATAATTAAAACAAGTGGCAATTTACTATTTCACGCGAATTGATTTAGAATCGACTTTAAATCCGGTACATAAATCAATAAATAATTAAATTTACGCAATTCTTACATCGTACCGGACCAATTTGAGTTGTGAAATTTCAAAATTCAATAGAATTTCGCTACTTTTGGAGAAACTGTTTGTTCCTCTTTTTCAGGAGTTGTACGAGATTATTTTAATTTTAATTTCCAAATGATACAAAAATGGAAAGTAGTTATTTTTATAGATAACCATTTCAATTATCTTTTCGTGAATTAAAAGAAAACAATTGGTGATTTTGAGAAACTTACTTTGATTGTACTCCAATAAGATTTGGATTCAGCCTTGTATCTTTAAGTGCATTTCTGGTTATTGAGTTCGAGGCAGATCTATGGACGCTGATGACATCTGTAATCAAAAAATGTCTATTTTATATCGACAACTAAGATGTTAGTCTTCAGGATCAAAATAAATGATTTCGAACCTCATAAATGAATTTTAAAAAGTCCAAGTCAAATTCATGCAGTGACATGTTGGTGCGGTGAATATGTAGATAGGTCCGATCCTTTACTTAGTGCACAGAAACCCGCAATCTGTCATATTTTGGAGAGTAAAGGCTTTACTACATAGACCTACTTTTGTACAAAAGTACAAAAGTGAGAAATAAATCTCTATTCTCACGACACCAGCTTGCAAAAAACATTGGAAAATTGTGCATGGTGGTTTAATTTATGTCAGAAAATTTTTCGTATGTGTTTTAGCAAGCATGTTTCTTCAGCGAGCATTTCAATTTCGCAGAAATTTTATGTAAGAACGGCAACGGACCTCATTTTTTACCTTAAGTCATTAACTTAAATCCTTTTTATAGGATAAATATCGTCAACTAAGTGCAAGAATTAGGTATAACTTTTTAAGTTTTGGAGGTGGCAACGTTCTCCTGTTTATAAAGGGTGGTCCAAGGAAATCGCATGACGTTAATTGTAAATAAAACAAACATTTTTCAGAGAATTATCTTTATATTTTTATTATAATATCTACATAATGACAATTATATGTGAAACAAAATATCGGCCAAATGCTCGCCACGGCTTCGGTGGCATACCTCTAACCGATGGTCCATATTTTCAATGACTCTGAGATATAATTGAGGTTCAATGTCGTAAATTTGCCGAATTATCTCATCCTTTAGCTCTTGAATTGTTCTTAGCTTATTGACGTACACTTTTTCTCTTAAATATCCCCAAAGAAAGAAGTCCAACGGTCTCAAATCACAATTAACATCGCCACGACGACGATGTGAGATAACACGGCCATTGAATTTCTCGCGCAAAAGAGCCATAATTTCGTTTTCTGTGTGGCAAGTGACACCATCCTGTTGGAAGCACATATTGTCCAGGTCCATATCCTTAATTTCTGGCCACAAGAAGTCCGTTATTATCTCGCGATAGCGAACACCATTCACGGTAACTGCTTGGCCGACCTCATTTTCGAAGAAGTACGGCCCGATGAGGCCGCCATCGCGCCGCCAGCCTATAAACCGCACCAAACAGTCACCTTTTGTGGATGCGTCAGCTTTTCAACAATCACTTGTGTCCACTGAGGTGAAAGTGTGCCTCGTCGCTGAAGATGAATTTCTTTGTAAAATTACAATTCACTTCTGTCTGTTCAACTAACCATTCGGCGTATTGACGACGCGGCGCTTGGTCGGTAGGCTTCAGCTCTTGAGTCAATTGAACCATGTAAGCGTTTAAATTGAAATCTTTATTCAAAATTCGCATTAGTGATGTGACGAGTCAAGGTTAACAGCTCTTCTGCCACACTATCGCGAACAACAGCAATGTTTTCCGCAGAACGAACTACAGAACATTTCCTCCACACCCGGTTGCGTATTGCCAAACTGTATATCAGTACAGAGCTCCGGCGCTCTACAATAGATTACAGAATGCTCATTCAAATTAAGAGCAGACTATATACTGTGTCAGATCGAAAGGTGATTTTTCTGTGTTGGTATACATTTTGCTCAGGAAACTAAAGTGCTATTCATATGAAGCCGTGAACTGCGTCTGCGAATTGCGAACGGTGCCAGATTTTGACATTTCATTCATATGATAATCGCAGAGAACTGCGAACTGTCCAAATCAAACAACACGACACGAGTAACACCAGATATTTTATTTTTGAGGTTAAATTCAAGCGAATTATTTGTTTGCAGCCTTGTGGAATACGTCTTGTATTTATGACTGTGAATCAAATTCATGCAGTGACATGTTGGTGCGGTGAATATGTAGATAGGTCCGATCCTTTACTTAGTGCACAGAAACCCGCAATCTGTCATATTTTGGAGAGTAAAGGCTTTACTACATAGACCTACTTTTGTACAAAAGTACAAAAGTGAGAAATAAATCTCTATTCTCACGACACCAGCTTGCAAAAAACATTGGAAAATTGTGCATGGTGGTTTAATTTATGTCAGAAAATTTTTCGTATGTGTTTTAGCAAGCATGTTTCTTCAGCGAGCATTTCAATTTCGCAGAAATTTTATGTAAGAACGGCAACGGACCTCATTTTTTACCTTAAGTCATTAACTTAAATCCTTTTTATAGGATAAATATCGTCAACTAAGTGCAAGAATTAGGTATAACTTTTTAAGTTTTGGAGGTGGCAACGTTCTCCTGTTTATAAAGGGTGGTCCAAGGAAATCGCATGACGTTAATTGTAAATAAAACAAACATTTTTCAGAGAATTATCTTTATATTTTTATTATAATATCTACATAATGACAATTATATGTGAAACAAAATATCGGCCAAATGCTCGCCACGGCTTCGGTGGCATACCTCTAACCGATGGTCCATATTTTCAATGACTCTGAGATATAATTGAGGTTCAATGTCGTAAATTTGCCGAATTATCTCATCCTTTAGCTCTTGAATTGTTCTTAGCTTATTGACGTACACTTTTTCTCTTAAATATCCCCAAAGAAAGAAGTCCAACGGTCTCAAATCACAATTAACATCGCCACGACGACGATGTGAGATAACACGGCCATTGAATTTCTCGCGCAAAAGAGCCATAATTTCGTTTTCTGTGTGGCAAGTGACACCATCCTGTTGGAAGCACATATTGTCCAGGTCCATATCCTTAATTTCTGGCCACAAGAAGTCCGTTATTATCTCGCGATAGCGAACACCATTCACGGTAACTGCTTGGCCGACCTCATTTTCGAAGAAGTACGGCCCGATGAGGCCGCCATCGCGCCGCCAGCCTATAAACCGCACCAAACAGTCACCTTTTGTGGATGCGTCAGCTTTTCAACAATCACTTGTGTCCACTGAGGTGAAAGTGTGCCTCGTCGCTGAAGATGAATTTCTTTGTAAAATTACAATTCACTTCTGTCTGTTCAACTAACCATTCGGCGTATTGACGACGCGGCGCTTGGTCGGTAGGCTTCAGCTCTTGAGTCAATTGAACCATGTAAGCGTTTAAATTGAAATCTTTATTCAAAATTCGCATTAGTGATGTGACGAGTCAAGGTTAACAGCTCTTCTGCCACACTATCGCGAACAACAGCAATGTTTTCCGCAGAACGAACTACAGAACATTTCCTCCACACCCGGTTGCGTATTGCCAAACTGTATATCAGTACAGAGCTCCGGCGCTCTACAATAGATTACAGAATGCTCATTCAAATTAAGAGCAGACTATATACTGTGTCAGATCGAAAGGTGATTTTTCTGTGTTGGTATACATTTTGCTCAGGAAACTAAAGTGCTATTCATATGAAGCCGTGAACTGCGTCTGCGAATTGCGAACGGTGCCAGATTTTGACATTTCATTCATATGATAATCGCAGAGAACTGCGAACTGTCCAAATCAAACAACACGACACGAGTAACACCAGATATTTTATTTTTGAGGTTAAATTCAAGCGAATTATTTGTTTGCAGCCTTGTGGAATACGTCTTGTATTTATGACTGTGAATTTTCATTTGACAGGTCGCAGTTGTTGGTCGCGTAGAAAATATTAAAATGTGTTTTTTTTGTATGTTTAAGTAATTTAACGCAATATTTTCTATTTAAATTTTTAAATATGGTAATTTATTTCATTTGTTTAACAACTAAAATAAGAATAAGTTGATATTTGCTTCATAAACAGCTTTAAGAAAATTATTCTCAGCTCATATGAATGGCAATTAAGAGCAATGTACCTGCGATTAAAAAGCCATCGTTCACGTTGATATATTTATTGTGTTTGGTGAGTTCTGGTTTGGTATACATTTTGCTCAGGAAACTTAGAGCAAAGTACCTGTAATAAAAGACCCATCGTTCACGTTGGTATAGTTATTGTATGTGATGAGTTATGGGTTGGTACATTTTATTTATTTATTTATTTCTTTATTATCAAGTAAATAAATTACAAATGACAATAATTTTTGTATAAAGCCTACCTACCAGGGACTATCATCTAGATACATAAAAATCTTAGGAGTACAAAAATATAATATATACAGTGCATTATAATATACCAATAATAATAAATTAATAATTAATAATATTTGAATAACTAATGAATGAATAACTTAAATTAAATGTTCAATTTTTAGTAATTTTAGTATTTTAAAAACAGTTTTTATATTAATTTCCGTTGGATTTCTTAGCAAATCGACCCATGAACAGTTTTTTAGAGCATTTGATGTCTAGTTTAACTTCTGGCATAACAATAGATGTTCGAATGTAAGTGCCTGTCCACATTGAATTTTTAATGCTAGGTGCAACCTGTGAGAGAGGTAGATTTTATGTGAGTGAAAGAGAGATGGGTAGATTCCACCCAAATTGCAACGATGCGCCACTTTCAAACAATATTCTTGGATTCAACATGATAGATTTTTTATTGTGTGAGTGAAAGATAGATAGATTTCAAGGGTGGGAGATAGGGATGGGTAGATTGAACTGAGAGGATTGACTCTTCATCGTATGGACACAACGAACATGTTAACACCAAGCATTAAAAATCCAATGTGGACAGGCACTAAGGGTGGAATGTGTATCACAGAGATAGCAAGCTGGCGGTGAAGATCTAGTGAAAAGATGACTGTGCGTGAGATGTGTGTGACTCATGCGGAGGCGGAGAAAAGATCTTATCATAACTTTAGGGCAATTTGGCAGATAGAGCATCGGTTTAGCAAATGGGTTTATTCTGGAGTAGTGATGATCGTAATCTTTCCAGACGTCAATTTTTTTTTATGTGCCAGTTTTTATAAATTAAAGCTTTCAAATCTTTGTTGTTGTGGATATAAAATGAAACTAGTGCTTCATTGTTTGCCGCTTTAGCAGCCATATTGGCTGCCTCGTTACCATAAATTCCTACGTGGCCAGGTATTCAAATAATTTTCAGTTTAGTGGTATTTTTTATCAAGGAATCTCGGATATAATCTATGATTGGAGTTTTGTTGTTGATATTTTTGATGGCGGAAATTGTAGATAAACTGTCAGTGCAGATTATCATTTTTTTAAAAAGATTAATTTTTGTAGCTTGAAATACAGCAAGAGCTTCAGCCGAAAACACAGAACAAAATTGTGGCAAGAATCCTTTGCTTAACACATTACTATTTTCGTCTACTATAGCGAATGTAGTAAAATAATCGGTTTTTGAGCCATCGGTGAATACGAGGTTCCAATTTTCGCTTTTATATTTGTGTACTATATCCTTGTACAACGCTTGGTATGCTTGGGTATTTGTGGGGTTTTTAGGCATCTTGTTGAGTTCAGTGTTAAATGTTGAATCTGAAATTAACCAGGGTGGATAAGTTGTAACTCTATGGGTTCGAATATCAAGTGATATATCCCAAGATCGAGCAATGCTTATTGCGTTATATATTGCAGATGGAATATTTGGTATCCTTTTCCGATTTAGAGTTTGTTTGGTATCGATAAAAACAGGTGATTTTGGTGAGAATGTCAGCTTCGGGATTAGAAGAGAGGTTAAGTAGTCAAATCCATCATCGATTGAAGGGAGGCCGGCTTCTGCTTCAATGTTGATCCTCTGTGATACCCCGATGGATTGGCCATCCCTTTAAAATAAATAACCTATGAAATCCTATGGAGCATCGAGCCATTTCGAGGCGTTGATGAAGTTCATTAAATTTAAGATGATATTATCTGTTGACTTCGAGATTTCTGCTAATTCGTTGAAGAAGTAGCTACCCAAAAATTGTTTCCTAATGTTGCAGAGTGCCGGACAATGACCTAGGTAGTGAAGGGTGTCCTTCTCTACTTCTTCGTCTCCGCAGCCTCTGCATAGGTCTACAGTATTGAGTCCCATTTTGTTTTTATGATACCCTAAGAGATTATGTCCTGTGATAATTCCTATCAGAAGATGCAGGGATCTCTTTTTCAGGTTCATAATTTTGTCTGTTTTTTTCTTATTGTAGCTGGGCCACAGATTCTTTGTAGTGGTACAAGTTGCAAGTGAGTTCCACCTGTTATTGGTTAGTTCCACTATTTTCTTGTTAATCGCCTGTTTAATGGAACAGGGTGGAATTTAACAATGGAGTCTGTAAGGCTTGGATCTAACGATGAACCAGTCCTTGCCAGTTCATCGGCTTTTTCATTACCTTCAATTCCACAGTGTCTAGGGACCCAACAGAGTCTGATATTGTGCTGTGTGGCAAGAACTCTTAGCTCTTCACGATAGCATGAAACCAGTTTGTACTTGATTTCTGTTGCAGAGATGGCCTTGATCGCCGTCTGGCTGTCAATGTTAAAAGTGATATCAGCTCGTGGTATCGCCATCATTAATATTTGCTTGGCACCCTTAATCACTGCCAGAACCTCCGCTTGGAAGACACTGCTGTAGTGGGGGAGTCTATAAGATTTGGCTAAATTGAGGTTTTCTGAGAAGAATCCCGCACCTACACCCGTATCCACTTTCGATCGGTGTATATTTCTAGCACCGGTTCATCTGATTATTGTAAACCAGCATCCCATTCCTCTCTTGTGGGGATGGAGACAGAAAACGGTTTTTCAAAATCTGTACGGGGTGTTGTGTAGTCTGTGCATACATACCCCTCCGTAAATTTATTGATAATTTGTGCGTGACCTACCGAGTTTCTTTTCCAGCTATTGGTTTGGCTAAGTCCTAGGGCGCTGTAGGCCGCAGTTTCTTGTACAAGTAGATCTAGGGGATTTAGGTTGAGTATCGTTTCCATTCCCGCAAAGGGTGTGTATCTCATTGCCCCTGTAATTCCTATACATGCTAGTCTTTGAACTTTATTAAGCGTTTTGCAATTAGTTTCTTTGTCCATCAAGCTCCACCAAACCAGGCTACCATATGTAAGGATCGGTCTTATAATGGCCGTGTTCATCCACATTATGATTTTAGGGTTTGGACCGCAGGTCTTACCAAAGATCCTGTTGCAGGAGTAAAAAGCGATCATGGCCTTCTTGGCTCTTTCTTTAGTTTTCAAACCCCAGTTTAGGTTTTTGTCAAGAATAACGCCCAGATATTTGGCATGTTCTGAAAGACTAAGTCGGGTTCCATCTATTGGTGGTAGGACAAAATCTGATATTTTCCTTTTGTTAGTAAAAAGTACCAGTTCCGTTTTTCCCGGGTTGACCGAGAGTCCACATTTCCTCGTCCAGCTACAAACTTTCGACAGAGCGTAGTTAATCTGTTCGCTGGTTGTGGAAAGAAATTTACCAGTCGCTAGCAGCGCCAAGTCATCTGCGTAGGCGACTTCTTTGACACCGCTGTTTTCCAGTTCGATCAGGATTTCGTTCATAACCAATATCAACAAAAGTGGTGAGAGAACTCCTCCTTGTGGAGTCCCCCTAGATGTGGATACTTTGATCTGTGCATCCCCTAGTTCTGAGTAAATCCGTCTGTATTTTAACATACAGATAATCCAGTTTATGAGGGAATTATCTACTTCAAGGTATACAAGTGCTCTTTTTACCGCATCATTTTGTACATTGTTGAAAGCTCCTTCAATGTCCAGAAAAGCAGCTAGAGTGTACTCTTTGTTCTTGAGTGTTGTTTCTACAATGCCTACTAAGTTGTGGAGTGCTGTTTCAACACTATTTCCTTTCGTGTAAGCGTGTTGGACAGGTGACAACACATTCGGTTTTAGAGTACTTCGTATGTGTATATCTATTAGTCGTTCAAAGGTTTTTAAAACAAACGATGTTAGACTAATGGGTCTGTAGTCTTTGGCTTCCGTGTGGCTTGGTTTTACAGCTTTCGGTATGAAGACTACTTTTAATTCACGCCATGCCAAGGGATTGTGTCCCCACTTAAGGCTGCTTACAAAGCAGCGCTTGAGATATTGGATGACATGTTAAGTGTTCTTCTGTAACATCAAGGGGAAGATGCCGTCTGTTCCCGGAGCCATTGTATATATACTCTTATAGTAATATCATGGCTCAAATAATTGCCGCTGCGTATGGTGAGGAGTGTTAGAACTAACGATTTAAGAGACTTTTCAATTTGTGAAGAGATTAAATGAGAGGAAAACTAGAAGAAAACGAAGGCTAAAGACAGAAAAGAAGAATACAGAAGGCTATACAAAATGTATGAGGTTACAAGGGAGACAAAAAATAACTGTTTTGTTTTGGCTGTCAATTTGTTTTCTATAGGAATTAGATAGTAAAAGAGGAAGTATATAGAATAAAGATGACAAAAAAACAAAAACAATTTGTATTTTCCCAAATGATAATGTAGGAATCATCTGTTTGCGGCGGGCAAGTAGACAGATTTTTCCATCGGCGATGTAGGAAATGAAGAATGTGTGCATAGGTAAGTATATAGGTAAGTATGATCGGGGGAAGTTTTGGTTTTATGGGTATTCAATTTTCTTGCCAAATTTCAGTTTTATTTTTATGTATGGGCATAATTTCCTTGGTACTTTTCAGTGGCTAGAAGAAGGATTCTTTCTGTGATGTTGAGGTAGGTTAAGTGTTGATAGTTTCATTGTTTGCTAGAAAGAATCCCTATGCGATGTTAAGTGGTTAAGTAGGTAAAGTTATTTTATTTGTTATTTTTTTTTATTATATAAAAGAAAGAAAAATTACAACCAGCTTAAACTAGAAGTCCTAAAAATATATACTAAAATTTATTGAATAGCAAATTTTATATAGGGGTGCACTAAGAACTGATTTTTTGAAATTGGAACATTTAATAGGGTTTTAAGGGTAAAAACTGAAATAAAGTCGAAAAGTTTGGATCTGGAATGTGAAGACGCTTCTTGACAACGGAAAAGAAGGTCCTCAGAATGCCAGATTCCTGCAACTAGAGAGGGAATTCATGCGGTATAGGATGGACATCTTAGGGATAAGTGAAGTTAGATGGCTGGGTTCGGGGAAGTTCAAGTCACCAACCCGTAACACTGTACTATTCTATTCCGGAAAAACACCTGGAAGCGCTCGGGAATCTGGCGTTGGATTGCTGCTTTCCAAAACAGCTCTCAAAAGCCTAATTTCCTGGGAGCCTTTAGGTGACAGGATCCTGAAAGCCAGGTTCCGGACTAGAGTACGTCGCGTCACCATCATACAGTGTTACGCCCCAACTTTGCTCTCTTCTGACGAGGAGAAGGAGGCCTTTTATAACCGGCTGAGTGCTGCTTATGATAGCGTTCCACGAGGTGATATAGTTATGGTGATGGGAGACTTAAATGCCAAGGTTGGCAATGACAACTCTGAGCTAAGGCATGTCATGGGAAAACATGGTGTTGGTAACCGAAACGACAATGGCGAACGATTTGTCGATTTCTGCAACGCTAACGGCCTTGTTATTGGAGGGACCATGTTCGAGCATAAGACGTGCCACAAAGTCAGTTGGGTGTCGACTGACAGACAAGCAACTTCCAACCAAATTGACCACTTCGCGATCAGCCGGCGTTTTAGAAGCAGTCTCCAGGACGTCCGTAACAGAAGAGGTGCTGACATGGGAATGGCCCGGGACCACCATCTGATGGTTGCTACCGTAAGATTGCGTACAGCTGCAGTTCGTAGATCCCAAGGAAACACTCGAATGCCCAAGTTTAATACAGATAGACTAAAGCATCCCGCAGTGCGCCAACAACTAGGGGACCACCTTTCACAAGGATTGAACGCAATCAGCAGCACGGAAACCACATCCATCGAAAATCATTGGTGTGCTGTGAAAAATGTGTTCATATCCGGTGCTGAAAGTATAGTCGGCCGGGCACAAGGGAGAAATAGTGCTTGGCTTTCCGACGAAACTTGGGCAAGGATCGAAGAAAGGAAACACCTTAAAGCTCGCATCGCAGCTACCCCAGCAGCAGGGAGAAACGAGCTTGAGTCTACGTACCGCATGAAGATGAGGGAAGTTCACCGTAGTGTGAGACGTGATAAGCGTAACTACATCAACGCACTGGCTACAGAAGCAGAAGAAGCCGCTAGTAGGTGTGACAGTAGGACCGTCTACAGAATTACCAAAGAGCTCACTGGTGTCCAGAGCTCTAAACAACACCTGGTTAAAGACACAAACGGATCCCTGCTAATTTCGGATGAGGACCAGCTCATAAGGTGGAGGGAACACTTTTCTGCGGTTTTAAACCGCGTTTTCGCAAGTGAAGTGAACCCCATTCCCACTGAGCTACCCGAAGTAACAATTTCCCGAATACGCACCGTACCCCCCAGTAAAGAAGAAATTATCACCGCCATCAAAGCACTGAAGAACAACAAAGCGGTTGGACTTGATGGTATTCCTGCAGAGCTCTTAGGAGCAGCCCCAACGACATCGAGCGAGCTACTGCACCCACTTATTAAGAGAGCTTGGGAAACAGAGAGCTTTCCTGAAGAGTGGAAAAAAGGAATGATTGTCAAGCTTCCAAAGAAAGGAGATCTCACACAGTGCGAAAACTGGAGAGGAATATGCGTTCTGCCTGCAGTAGCCAAGATAATAGCAAGGATAATATTGGACCGAATTAAAGACCACCTCGAAGACACACTCGACGCCGAACAAGCAGGTTTCCGCACTGGATCTTCCTGTGTGGATCACATCAACACCTTGCGGATCATCATCGAACAGTGCGTTGAATATCGATCACCACTTCACCTGCTGTTCATCGATTTTGAAAAGGCGTTCGACAGTGTCAATAGAGAATTTATTTGGCTTGCTTTGCACAGGAGGGGCATCCCAGATAAATTGATTGCTATTATCAAGGCTACATATGATGGATCCAGGTGTCACGTTTTGCACAAAGGTAGGCTGTCAGAGGAGTTTGAAATCCAAAGTGGAGTTAGGCAAGGCTGTATACTGTCACCAATACTGTTCCTGTTGGTGATAAGTGACGTACTGCACGCAGCTTTGTCAAGTGGAAATGGAGGAATTCAGTGGACTCTGCAATCTCACCTCAAACATCTGGACTACGCGGACGACGTATGCTTACTCTCTCATAGGATCATGGATCTCCATCAAATGACAACAAGGGTGGAGAGAGAAGCAGAAATCGTAGGGCTTAAGATCAACTCGGCAAAAACTAAAAGGATCAGCCTTGGAACTTCCTCATCAATCCAAGTAAATATTTCTGGACAACCCGTAGAGATGGTACAGGATTTCCAATATCTTGGGAGTATTGTCTCTACGGGTGGCGGAACTGAACTGGACGTAAACAGCCGAATCAGAAAAGCAAAGGCTGCGTTCGGAATGCTGTCCAAAATATGGAGAAACAACTCTTTTAGCTTAAAGACCAAGCTACGACTGTTCCGCTCCAATGTTGAATCCGTTCTGCTTTACGGCTGCAGCACTTGGAAAGTCACTGAAACAGTCACTAGAAAGCTGCAAACCTTCGTTAATAGATGTCTACGAAACATCTTGAGGATTTTCTGGCCCAACCGTATCTCCAATGCCGAACTTCATGCGAGAACGGGTCAGGAGCCCATAGACTCCATTATACGAAGAAGAAAGTGGCAGTGGATTGGCCATACGCTTCGAAAAGGCGATCGGGACATTGCATCTCAAGCAATGCAGTGGAACCCGCTCACACAGGAGGGAAGACAAGTGGGCCGGCCTAGAAGTACATGGCGAAGAACGGTCGAACAGGAATCGGCACGACTGGGGAAAAGTTGGAGAGAACTGAAATACATTTCAAGAAATCGTACACGATGGCGCGTAGGTGTAGTGGAGGCCCTATGTCCCGTAAGGGAAACATCACGGACGTAATAGGTCCGAGGACCTAAGTAAGTAAGTAAGTAAGGAATTTTTGATAGGATTTTTTTTCATACCCAAAATGATTTTTGAAAAAGGTTAAATTTGTTTGGTCAAATTTTCAAAGTATTTGATTTTTATCTTTTTAATGGGTTGTTGGAAAAATCTAAAATTTCAATATGTTATAGATATAAGTATTTGATAGAAATCAAATGGTAAAAATTTTATCTTTCTAACTTATCATTTGACAGATTTTTTTAAGAAAGTAAAAATTTTAAAATTTGTTTTTTTTTTAATATCTTTTTAGTAAAGAGTCGTACCTCCAGGTTTGCAATGTACTAATGAATTATAGCTATATGTTCTAGGAATTTGTATAAACAAAATTATATGCCTACTGTACCGCTGAGCTGAGAAATTAACTAATAACATGTGAGTGTGTACATGGATTGATTTAGTTTTTTTTTATATTTAATCTCAACAGAACAACCATTAATTTTATACCTCATTGTTTAATCTACCTCCTATATTAGCGTCATAATTGCTTTTTTAAAATTCATAAAAAATCGGCTAAAATCCACAGAAATGCTCTGCTTTGTCAACAATCGTCAACCAGTGCAAAGCACCGTTATCTCAAATTATTTTTTATTCGATTTTTTTTTAATATAAAAATTCATAACTTCATTTCTACTCGACCGATATTAAAAGTTAAGATCTCAAAATTTAGCTATGAGATGTGGCTAAATTTGTGTATACAAATTATTGAGGGGGGTTGAAAATTTTCATACTAAAAGAGTGTGTACATGACCCGTCAAATTTATATTAAATATATTAAATTCAAAACTTGATGAATTTTTTTTTAATTTCAAAAAACTAATGAAACACAATTATAGGTGTATTACTTTTTGGAAACATCGATACATCGAACCATCGATTTGGTTCATGCTTTTTCAAAGAATTTTATTTTTATATTTTCACCACGCCCATCAAATATTTTCAAATTTAAAAATTATAAATTTTGAAAATCTAACAAAAATCTAACTTATAAATTAAGCTGTAGCGTAATTGGGAAAAGTAATTGTTATTTATAAGTAGTTGCTATACATGTATGTATATAATATTGTCAATTGATATTTTTAACTTCCCATTGGAAGTTATTGTAATTGGTGCAATTTGTTGAACTATTTAAAATACTAAACAAATGTTTTTTTTAACTCACATATTTTGAAAAAAAAAAAAACAGTATATCGATTTAAAATTCTTACCAAAAATGTATACCATCTAAGTGTTGTGTAATTTTGAGATTTTTAAAACCAGCCTCTAAAAAGCTAAAAATCAAAATGTTTTAATTCGAAAAATGTTAACCATCAGAATCGAAATTTTGCATATGATTCCTATAATTTTTAAGCTATTTACAAACAAATTTTACTATTATAGATATAGCTAAAGTACAAAATATAGGCAATGTAACATGTTGCCCTGTATCTCTATATCTATACCTACCTTTATACTGATTATCCAAAAACCCAAAGTTATTACACTATATGATATATAATTATGTAATATAGGTATACTCTACCACCCACCACTTAGGTAAATATGTATGTATGTAAATGGTTTTCAAGTGTGGGTCGACCCCAGACTCATTTTTCAAAAAAATTTTTTTACCCAAAAAAAGCTTTTTATTGAAAAAAATTGAGTTTGTTGAATTGAGTTTCAAAATGTTTCTAGGTACCTACCTATGCATAGGTACCTATTTACGTAGGTTACTACTTACCTTCAATCCTTACCTATTTTAATTGATAATACCTATGTAGGTACATACATTAAAATAACCTTACGTACCTACCTACTTAGGTACATCAAGTTTTAATTTACCTACCTACATACCTCAATTCAAAATATTTAGGTACCTATGTACCTACCATAACTACCTATTTCCATGCTTTTTTTTGCAAACAAATTTAATTTCTTAAAATACCTACCCAGTATAGACACCTACTAATTTCTAAAAATGTACATACATATCTACCTACATGATACAATATGGTACCAATGGCCAATATATTAACCTTGCAAAATCGTGCAAAAAACCATATACCCATAGCCATCAAAAAAAAGCAACAATATTCTCCTCTCCTTCTTACTAATTGTTTTTATTTTTCCTTGCATCGTTATCCCCAGGTTTCCATTGTGCATTTAAGCGATTTTAACGCCAATTTCGGCACATTTCGTGAGTACTATTAGTACTACAAAATTTGAGCCATGATATTACTATAAGAGTATATATACAATGCCGGAGCTTTGTAGGGTGAAAATGAGTTTATCGCCCAGTTTATTTTATCATCCGTTATAATATCAAGTGGCCCGTGTGCTCCGTTTGTGCTGCATCTTCTGTGTTATTAACGTCAAAGTTACAATCAGGAAAATGAGTTTTGATAAGGAGCTCCAGTGATTCTCCACATGATTCAGTCCATTGATCATTAGGGCCTTTAAGAGACCATAGGGGAACTGGCTCTTTTGCTAGAATTTTTCTAAGTCTTGATGATTCGTTTGAACCTTCAATTTGGGTGCTGGTTTGCCACGAGCCGCGTTTCGCCCGTTGTGTTTCAGCTTTGAATTTTTTTTTGACTGTTTTTGTATGCTTCCTAGTCTAATTCATTTCTATTTCGTTTGGCTGTATTGAAAAGTCTTCTTGTTTCTTTTCTTATAATGCCAATTTCGTGTGTCCACCAAGGTGGTTTATTATTGCATTTGCTCACCTGTTTAAACGAACATCCTTTTTCAAAAGCTTTATTTAGAATTTCTGTGAATTCTGAGGTGGCTCTATCTAAGGATTCAGGTCCAATTATTTAATTATTTCCTAAGCAGTTAATCCTAGTCTTTAATTCCCTATTGAAAGTGTCCCAGTTCGTATTACGAAGGTTTCTAAATGATTTCTTGGAGGCTATTGTGTCTGGTATGAGAAATTCCATGATTTTGTGATCAAAGAAAGATAGCTCTTTTGACACCCTCCATTGTTCTATTGGTATTGTGCCTGCGTTGTTTGTTAAAGTAATATCAAGCACCTCCTTACAATTTTTTGTAACAAACGTTGGTTCTCTTCCCCTATTTGCTATTAATAAATTGTTCTCAATAATAAATTCAAAAACAGACTCACCTCTATTACTGATGTCAGTGCTACCCCACTGGGAATGATGCGCATTTGCATGGCATCCTAGCACTAAGTCGTGTTCTTTTTCCGCAGCATGAAGTACTAACTGGCATGTTAGTTCAGCTGGTGGCCCTTCCGTCCCGTCCCCAGGCATATAACATGATGCTATAATGAGCGGTGGCAGCCCATCTCTCTCCAACTTGACGGCCGTTTGATCTAAATTACTGTATTTGGATAGAAGAAAAAGGTTAAACTGTTTTCTAGCTACGATACATGTTCTAAAGCTACTGTTTCTTCCCACCTGAGCAGATTTGTACAGTATGGTTTCTTTTGTATTCAGCCCTCTGCCTCCTGCTAACCAGGGTTCTTGCACGAGGGCGATGTCAATTTGTCTATTCTCCAAAAGATAGACTAGGTTGGCACTGGCAGCTTTACTGCGGTGAAGATTTATTTGATAAAATTTCATGATTAGTTTTTAACTACCGACCCCCCATTTACCTTTTTGTTCTGATTGGCAACTAGTCTAAGTTTACATCGGTTTGTACCAATGCGAACCTTGAAACCAATTTTTCGTAGCAGTGGCAATGATTTTTTGCTTAGTAGCACCGTCACTTCTGTCCCTTCGGCGGTCTGTTCTCCCACATCTACAACATCCCAGTTCTGACTGAGTTGTTCGGTGTTTAGGGATCTGAGATATCTTTCGATACGGTCCCTCGGGATTACAGGTCCTTTAATAACCAATTTCGCCTTAGGGCTACTAATGTGTCTGATCTCCTCCTTATTAATAAGGCGGAGTTCAGCATTTTGCCAGGGAACATTGGTTTTCTTCACGAAGTCTTGGAGCCATGCATAGGTATATTTATCCTAGCATGCTAAAAGCTTGAATCCTTGCAGGGTTTGGATGGTACCGAAGAGGGCAGTGGCCCATTCTTAACGATAGCCTCGTTCACCTCGTCAAGTATTCTAGACTCCAAGAGTTTCCACTAGTCTTCCGTCAGTTTCCGTGATGGGCTTCCAAAGTCGGCAATTGCCACCTGTTGGCCCTCTGCGGTCACCTTCGAAAACCTCTTATTTTCTGCTGGGGAGTTTTTTGGAGATATTGTGTCGTCATTCCTAACTCTTTTGGATGACCCTGCAGGATGACTGCACTTTCCCCAGCACCGTCCCTTGGGTAACCTTGGAGTTCGGTTCGTTCCGACTATCTTTTTTGCTTCTTGTGTTCGTTGTTGCATCCTGTACACGCTGATACGATCTGTCCAGGGCTTGCTTTTCCTATGTCGTTAATGACTCCGGATTCCTTCTGGTGAGCCGCCGGATGATCTTCTCAGCGTTTCGTTTTTGTCTGCTCTGTATTTCCCTATCACTTAGGCGACCCTTTGCCTTACGTCGCACTTGTGTTACAGGTACAGCTCTGTCTTTGGTCACGTTTGTTCTGCTTGGTTCGAGGGAATTTTCCGCATTTGGATTGCATTTAGGGCTATGGCCCATAATGTTTTCCTCTTGCGTTTCCTTCCCTCTGGCCCCATCATCGATTGTCTTCTCAACTTCGAGACAATTAGGAGCAAGAGGCTCCATGTTTTGTCTAGACCTTGAGAGAGAGGGATCTCTGATGCTGCTTGTCGTGTCAGTAGTACCTATGGGATTTGATTTCTTCAAAACCCCTGGGTTGCGTGTGGGGCTATGGCCCCGCTCGTTTCCCAGGTGCGCGAAATTTACAAAATTCCCACCCGAGTTACTCCGCGCATCTTCAAGTCCCGGAGCGGGAGGCTCCTTGCAACGACTGGTTGACTGCTTCGATTCCCCTGGCTTAGGTTTTTGTTTGTGTCATTTGTCTGGTTGATGGTGTCACCTTCCCCTTACGTTGGGTTTTTAAACTCTCTAAATTTATTATCAAATAATATACCTAAAATATTGAGAAAATCAACATTATTTATATTTATATTATTAAAAGAAAGTGGTATTGTTTTCAAACAACTTAATTTTTTACAATGTGTAGAATTTTGGTTTTATCAAAGAAAATGGAGGATCCAGAAAGCTTAGACCATTCGTTAATCTCTGTGTTGAAAACGTGTTAGTTACATGTGATATTTCTTTTGATTATGACATAATAATTAAGTCATCGGCGTACAGAGAATTACGAAGGGTACTAAATCTTGTTAAAATTTCACTTAGTTCGTTAAAAGCTATTATAAAAATAGTGACAGACAGTGGTGATCCTTGAGGGATACCATTCTTTGTGCCTTTTATAGATGAATAAACGTTGTTTACTTTAATGCGAAATTTTCTATTTGTTAGGAAAGCAGTTATGTACTTTAACATTTTTGGAGCAATCTGCCAATCTATAAGTTTTTTTTTATAATAATATGTATTCCAATCCTGTCAAAAGCCATCTCAAAGTCAATTGATAGTATTGAAATATGATTTTTAGAAGAGAGAGCGGAGGTAACAAAATACTCGAGATGCAACTTGGTTAATATCCGTAAGATTATTCTTTTCTAGATACCATAGAAGTCGTTTTGAAACAATTTTTTCTAGTACCTTACCGACGCAAGGTAATAAAGATATCGGTCGGTAACTGCTTACTTCATTTATAGGTTTACCAGGATTTTGATAGGAACAATGCTTGCGGTTTTCCATGTTTGTGGAATAATTCCTTGTCAAAAATTTGGTTGAAAAGTGAAATTAAACGCAATTTAAGTAAATGAGGTGAGTTTTTTAGCATAGGGTATGATATTCTGTCGAAACCAGGTGTTTTACCTTTTGCTGAGGCAAGAACACTTTCGAGCTCAAGAGTATTTATTGGAAGTTCTATAAATCGAGCAGAGGACGATAATCTGTAGGTTGGGGGAGTTGTACTAAGAGAAGAGTATTTGGCATTAATAAATTCAATGGAGAAATTTGAGTCTTCGGCATAAGAAGCCCATGTATTTGCAAAGTAGTTAGCTATATCGGGAGGTGAAGTAAGGGTTGTAGTTTCGGTTTTGATAGAGATTACAGAATGAGAAGTGAAGTTGCCAGTGAGAGATCTTATGCCTAACCAAAGTTGTTTTGATGGAGTTTGAGGGTTGAGGTAAATTTTTCGTAAGATTGTTTTTTTTTTTTGATAATTTTACTGCTTTGTGAAAAGCTGCGTTAGATTTACGATAAGCTATAAGATTACTTTCGCTTGGAGATTTTTTGAAATTTTGCCAGGCTTTTTGTTTTATCTGTCGGAGATTTTTTATTTCTTCATTGAACCGTGGTAAATTCTTTTTTGGGCAGGGATGAGGTTGAGGGAAAGCTGCATTGGCAGCACTTCTAATACATTTATTGATAATAGCAGCTTCCTGATTGATATTTAAAGATGGTGATGTAGAAATTAAGCGATCATTAATTTTGGTTTGAAAGATAAGCCATCGCTCCTCTGAAAAAAAACATGTCCCAAATACGTACAAATGAAAGAAATTTTAACTATTCAAACTAGAAATAAATGTACAATTTCAGAAGCAAAACGCTTATAAAGGGAGAGCAATCCCATACAACCCAAAATATCAATATCAACTGGTTCATTCGCTGAAGTCACTAAACAAAAAGTAAATCGAAATTCCTCAACAGCAAGTACACTAAACCCATCCAAACAAAATTCCAACAAAGATAACCAATCTGCCCCCCTAACGGAAAATAACATTATTCCAGAAAAAAATAGTCACCATAAAACAAAATAATAATATCGAAAAGAAAAACCAAAAAAAGAATCAAATTCCAAAAGAAATTCAAAACCCCCAAACTCAATCAACGTCCTCCTCCTGACTACCTCCCATTCCTTCACGCCAAATGAATCTATCAAACGCAAATAATCCAACTGTTCAATGTATTCCCCCTTCAAACCCCCCTTTACTAGCCAATCTTAATTACACTCTGCTGTTCTCTCATGCTCCATATCAGGATTCGGGGCCTGAGGGTTGAGCGGTGCCATCATTGATTGATTGCACTGATCGTCTCTCATGCTACTTTCGATCTTGTGTGGGAGTTTTGGACAGTGATAGGGTGTTGTTTTACTCCACTGATGGAGGCGTAGTGTGACAAATGTTTTTTCTGCAGCTCAAATCTTATCCCAATATTTAATTATATTGTTTTTAATGATTTTTTTTATGATGGTTATGCTCAAGGTTTTGCAATGGAACCTAAACGGTTATTTTAATAACTTTCACGAACTGCAGTTATTAATAAATGATCTCAAACCTTCAATCATCTCCTAACAAGAAACGCACTTACATAACAATTCTAATTTATACTCACCAAAACAATACTCTTCAAATTTCCACAATTTCCCAATAAATTTATCAGCCAAGCAAGGCACTGGGCTGTTAGTTCATAATTCCATTCCTCATAAACATATCCAAATTGATTCACCAATTTCTACTATTGCAGTTGAAATTGAACTAACAAGTAAAATTACCATTCTATATTAATATATTCCTCCAGATCAAAGTTTTTCCGCAAATGATATAGAAACTATTACCAATAGCATTCACACTCCTATACTATGAACCGGTGACTTTAATTCTTGGAGTCCTATATGGGGATCACCAATAACCAATTCAAGGGCAAAGATCGTTGAAAATTGTCTGTCCACCTCAAACCTTGCCATATTAAATGACGGCTCCCCCACTCACTTTTCCACTCACGGCACTTTTACACATGTCGACCGCTCTCTTGCGTCTCCCCAGCTTTATCCCATTTCAACTAGGCAAGTACTTCCTGATTTACATGGCAGTGACCATTTTCCGATTGTTACGACTATAAACCTTGGATTTAGAACTAATACACAAAAAAGCATGCCAAAGTATCAGACTGACAGAGCTGACTGGCTTATCTCACTGCAATTTGCACACATGGTGCGATTACAAGGGTCGGGGACGTGAGGAGGTAGACTACACGTTTCACAAGTTGGGTTAGCGGAGCAGTTTTTAGTTGTGTGTCCAAGGAGTTGGCAATTTCTGCACCTCATGGGATTGCGGATATATTCACTGACCTTAGCATTGTACTAGCCAATTAAAACGGTTTCAGGTGGTTGGAAACGGTCGAACGTGAACAACATTAATCCTATCGGCTTTTGTTTACCATCTTGTAATTTTGTAAATTTATATATTTCGGTAACTCCTTGTGTTTTCATCTCCGGAACAATTTCAGTTTCTTCGACATTAATTAGCCATGGGGCAAAGACTATTTCCTTGGAGGAATTAAGTCGCTCGTGGAGCGATACAGTGACGGGACAGAGTTTAGAGAGGTTGGTAACAGCTAAGAATCTATCGCAACTGTTTGATCTTTTGTTAAGATGAGGAGTCTACCATCTCTTAATTGAGATATACTTTCGGATTTTGTGCTGATTGCATCGATAGCTTTACTTAGCAAGAAAACACTCACTGAAGATAAAGGTTTATCTGGATTCTGGGGGGATATGAGGATAAATCGGGGGTTATTTTTAGGTATGGTGATTTTTTTTAGCAGAAAAGTCGACGAATGAGGAATGTCTAGTTTTAGTTTTTTTGGATAGAGGTTCGGGAAGGGGATCGACATGGGTTGGTATACATTTTGCTCTGTTGTGCGTTCTTTTTCATTTCAATGTCAACTATAGTTAACTTTCATAGTTCCTTTATTATAAAAAAAAATACTTTGAGCAACTTTATGACGTCATCGAGTAGTTCGTAAATTCAAAGTTAGAGTGTCAGAAAGTAACTTTTTGTAACTTTTTCCAACTCATCTCCGAAATATGAGTTAAAAAGTTAATCTGTCAAACACAGCTGAAATTGGAATGTTTTCTTTTTGTGGTTACCTTGTGTTTGTTTTCCGTCTTTTAATTGGGAATTGTTTTCAGTTTTTAGTTATTTACTTGCAATTTTTGTTTCTGTTTAGTCGATTTTGATATTTGGAATTGTTTTCTGAATAATTTACTTTCTTTCGAAATTGTATTCTTCCAATTTGGTACCTAAATTTTTAATACAGAATTGTGTGCCGATCAGCGTTGTATAATATTAAATTACCCGATTACAAATTACCCATTACTCTTTTAAATATGTTATTAAATAAAATCTAATTACCTTTTACATTTGCAATATGTAATTAAAAAATATCTAATTATCCATTACATCTTCAAAATGTAATGGAAAAAAATTTATTTATCCATTACATTTTTAAAATGTAATTAAAAATTATCTAATTATCCATTACATTTTTATTATGTAATTAAAAAATATCTTATTACCCATTACATTTCTACTATGTAATTAAAAAATATTTAATTATCCATTACATTCTTAAAATGTAATGGAAAAAATTTAATTTTGCATTACATTTTTGAAATGTAATTAAAAAATATCTAATTACCTATTACATATGTAATATGTAATTAAATATTATTTAATTACATATAACAACTGTAATATGTAATTAGATATTTTTTAATTACATAGTAGAATGTAAATGGTAATTAGATATTTTTTAATTACATAATACAAATGTAATGGATAATTAGATATTTTTTAATTACATAGTAGAAATGTAATGGGTAATTACATATTTTTTAATTACATAATAAAAATGTAATGGATAATTAGATATTTTTTAATTACATTTTAAAAATGTAATGCATAATTAAATTTTTTTCCATTACATTTTTAGAATGTAATGGAATTTTTTTTTTATTCACTACATGTTGAAAATGTAATGGGTAATTAAATTTTTTTCCATTACATTTTGAAGGTGTAATGCATAATTAGATATTTTTTACTTACATATTGCATATGTAATAGGTAATTAGATTTTATTTAATTACTTTTTACATAGGTAATCGGTTATTAAAATGTAATTAAAGTACCAATGTAATTAACTATTTGCAACCCTGGTGCCGATAAAAAAATAAATCGAGTGGCACAACGGCTCATAAAGAACCAGGGCCTAGTGACTAACAACTCGCAACCATTCCTGTGTGCGCCTTTCGACAGTAATTGAAGGGACCTACAATTTTATGCCGAATCCGAACGGCTAGACGAGAAGCACTTATTCGTGACAAGTGATACTCTTGGAGGATTTGTCAATTCCTCGCAAGAGGCAGTAGCCCTGAAAAAAAAACTTTTTAGTTTTCAGGTGGACGAGGCTGGGAAGCGATCCCAGACCTCCAGCGTGACAGTCGAACGCACTAACCATTACGCTACGGGCTACTGGTGCCGATAAATGAAAGAAAAAAATAGCAATAAGAATTTGCAAATATTTTGTTTAAAGATTCGATTTTGTACAAAAATGAAGTTAATAGTGATTGAATTTGTAAAATAGAGGCATTTTTAAAATGCTTATACAATTTTTTTTTAAATCAATTTGATGCAATAACAATTTAATCTCGATTATTCTTTTCGATTTTTTTTTTCAACCCCTTTTGTTTGACAGATCAACTATTTTTTTAACTTTGATCGTTCCTAAATGAAAAGTAACCAAGAGTAACTTTTTTAACTATGACATTGCAACTCTTGTTTTTGACACATTAACTATAGTTAACTATAGTAACAAAGAAGAACACACCACAGGAAACTAAGAAATTGTGCTTTTCAAAGCATATAACATATAGTTTGCTTCAGCTTTTTTAATATTTTACAAGCAAACTGCATGTGACCACAGAGCTCTATGTGGTAGCATACAGTTTGCTCTACAATACTTTCAAATTCGGTAAGCAGCAAATGGCTGAGCACAGACAATGGAGATCTGTGCTGATATACACTTTGGCAAAACGCAACCGGGTTTGTAGAAAATGTGAAAACACCGGTGCATGCTCGCCCTCGACTCGTCGCCGTCGTTGTGCCCAACAATTGAAGATCTCACGAACATCACTGATGCGAATTTTGAATAAAGATTTGAATAAACACGCTTACAAGTCGATGTTAATTGGCCGACTGTTAATTTGACACCGTTGGACTTATTTCTTTTGGGGATATTTAAAAGATAAAGTGTACGTCAATAAGCCACGAACAATAATTTAAGAGCTTAAGGATGAGAAATGAGATAATTCGGCACATTAACGACATTGAAAGAACATCAATTATGCTCAGAGTCATTGAAAATATGGACCATCGGATAGAGGTATGCCACCGAAGCCGTGGCGAGTATTTGGCCGATATTTTATTTCACACCTAATTGTCATAGATCTTTCTATCATAATAAAAAATATTAACATAATTCTCTGAAAAGTTTTTTTTATTAACAATTAACATCGTGCGTTTTCGTTGGACCACAATTTACATAGCCATAAGTGTGCTTACACAAATTCCATTATTTATCACGAATAATAGCACAGGAAAGATACATTTTTTTGTGGAACAAAATAAGATGGTTTTCCAGTTTTTTTTAGCAGATTTACCCAGCGGATCTCGCTGGGAAAATCCGCCATTTTGGAAACCCCGAATTGATCTATATCTCCGAAACTATTTACCTATCTTAGAGGAAAAATTGTAAGGCCGATCTTGTAGGCAATTAAATTATCTTTCTTTCATACATACATTTTTTTCGTTGCGGGCGATATTTGCAAGGTAATGTCGGCTGTAACTTTTGACTGCGGTATCGCATCATCTTCAAAAATATATCAAAGTGTTGGAAGTTTAGAGTTCTAAAATTCTTATTTGGAAAGTAATTAACGTAATTAATTAAGTTTCCTCGGGAACGTCAAAAAATGTGTAATTGCCAAAAAATAAAAATGAAAATAAAACGACATAACCTTGAAAATATTGCCCGCACCGAAAAAAATGTATGTATAAACGAAAGATGGTTTGATTGCCTACAGCCTTGGCCTTACAGTATTTCCTCTAAGATCAAAAGTTTCGGAGATATATACCATCCATTTGCATTTTCCAAAATGGTGAATTTCCCCAGGGTAATGAACTCATGGCGTCTCAAATAAGATTAGATTAGATTAGATTAGATTAGATTTTGATTTATTCATTAATTCAAAAAGAAAATTTACAATGTTGGTTTTTAAACATAAATCTTTTTCGCATAGCCTGAAGGGCCGTCAGCCAGATGATAGCCGTAATAAAAAAAAAATCAAATTTTGTAAATTAATTGAGTTTTGATAACAATTTGAAATTAAAAGTTTTCTCTTGTTATTCTTCTTCTATAAGAAAGTGCTATTTTAATAAATTGCGATAATTTTTGCCAGTCTGCTCCGTTTAATTTAGCTAAAAGATCCGTTTGTTCCAAATAGTTTTGATGTCAGACTTGTCGCCTTATCTCTGCCAAAATTGGACATCTTGCGATGAAATGCACTACATCTTCCCTTTCATTCGTGTTACATAACGAGCATTTTAATGGTAAGTCGTCACGGTGGGGTATAAAATTAAGTGGCAGCAATTCTCCTCTTGCTCAGAATATCAGACATTGTTTCGGAGCTAAAGCAATCCTTGAAATAGTTATTTTCACCCAGATCGTAAAGAAGTTTAGGGTAAGTTTCCCTATGGAGTGAACTTTTTGCCTTTTCCACACTGTCTTCCCTTACTCTGGTGTGAAGCTTTTCAAGTAGCTTGTAAAGAAACGGCTTCCATTCTTGTAGATTATTTAGATTGAGGTTGAAGCAAAGACCACAAATGTCTGCCAAATTCTTCCATTCCTCATACCATGAGCTTTGGGATCTTATTATTGAGATTGCAATCTTTCTAGCAACTTTTTCCGTTTGGCTGTACATAAGTTTGATGATGTAGTTGAAATGTAACTTTAACGATGCAAGATAGAGAGGTGATAATCCAGTTTCTAAAAGTAGCATATAGTTCGGCGTTGTGTCTGGTAGCCGAAATTGTCGTTTAAGATAGAACCTCAGGAGTTTTTCGGTGGTTTTCGACTGGTGCCAGCCCTATGGTTCTGCAGCATAAAGCATTATGGATTTTGAAGTTGCAGGGAAGACTTGGTATTTCGCACTAAATGCTAGGTCCTTACATCCGTAGACATTTCGCCACACCGTGCCAATCGCATTTTTGGCGGAAGACATCTTTTTAGCCAAGTGTTTTTCTGTGTTAAGGTTGCACGTTATAGTGAAACCAAGGTACTGGTATTCCCTTACAGTTTCAATTAAATCAGTTCTATAGTACCATTTTTCATTTGCCGCTAACCGTCCTGTTCCTCTCCTAAATACCATTGTTTTTGACTTGTTCAGGTTAACAGTGAGGTTCCACTTCAAACAGTACGCATGTAATTTGTTTATCATTAACTGTAGGGACTGAGCTGATTCGGCGAGGAGGACAAAATCATCTGCGTACATGAGTATTTTAATCGAAAATCCATCAATAGTTATGCCACAGGGCATGTCCTTTATTAAGTCTTCAACATAAAGGCAAAAAGCTGAAGGGCTGAGATTGCAACCTTGTTTTAGACCAGATAATGCAAGGAACCATTCAGAGACATTTTTCCCGTCCCATACTGCATACAATGTTTCCTTATAGATGTCCTCAATCATCTTTCCAAATTTAAGGGGCATTCCATATCCAAACAACTTAAACATTAAAGCTTTTCTATCGATGTAATCAAATGCAGCTCGGAAGTCGACGAAAAAGGCGAATAACTTTTTTCCTCTACGTAGATATGTCTCTGAGATGTTGGTCAGGCTAAATATATGGTCGATAGTCGAATAACCTTTCCTGAATCCAATTTGAAATTCACTGAGAAGGCGATTGCTTTCGATCCATGTTGTAAGGCGGCATCTTAGGATTTCCATAAAGATCTTTGGCGATGTATTGAGAAAAGCGATTCCTCTGTAGTTTGATGGGTCCGTCTTATCTCCTTTTTTAAATGTGGGAAATGTAATTGATTTTCGGAAAGCCTCTGGAGTTTTCCCTGTTCTGAAAATATCATTGTATAAGTTCGTGAGATACTTTAAAAACTCCTTTGTTGCATATTTAAAAAAACTCATTTGGGATCCGATCTACTCCAGGTGCTTTGTTATCTTTTGCTTTCGTAACTACTGCTTCTACTTCTGAGAGCGTTATTTCTCTATCTAAAATTTGATTTTCAAAATTTGGTTTAGCGTACTGTATTGGATGAGAAAAAAGTTCTACTTTCAATTTAGTATTTAGTATTTATTTTATTAACAATGTATGCTTACACATTAAGAATATTCTTCTTATAAGTTAGTGCAAAGCTTGTCATTATAAAAATGTAATAAAGATGTAATGCAGAAAGCTACTTTTAACAAGATTATGGGTTCAAAAAAAAAAGAAGAGAAACTAGTATATGTTTAAGTTTTAAATAATAAATTTATCCTTAAGGGAAGTATTAAAAAATAGGCTACCTATATACACCTTTAAAAAAAAACTAGATCAGAAAACAAAATAAAATACAATATATCTCCAATAAAAAGAATAAAAACAACAATCTAATAGAAAAATAAGTACATAAATAATGTACAAAAGTAACAAATTAAAAAATACTAAAATCAGGAATAATTTTGAAAATAAATTCGTAGCTCTCTACGAAACTGTGCTTCACCCCTCACTCTCCTTAGGTATCTCGGCAGAGAGTTCCACAGTCGGATGGCATTGATGAAAAATTGTCTCTGAGAAGTCAGACAGGAATAACGCGGATGAATTAAATTGAGGGACCTGTTGGAGGAACCAAACTGTATCCTATTGAAAAGACTACATGGTTGCTCGGTCTGGATAATTTTAAATAGTAATAGCAGGGTTCGGAAACGTATAAGGTGATCAAGTGAGATATTAAAGATTTGGATTGAAAAGCTTGATATATGATCAAATCTACGCAAGCCGAAAATATAGCGCGCGGTATTGTTGAATGCTACATTAAGCCTTCTCTTGCTAATTGCATCACTGTGACAAAAAACTTCACATCCGTATGTGAGTATGGGTATAACAAGTGTTTTTGCTAACAGCATTCGCGTTTTTAGAGGGGTATAAAATTGAGAGGACCATAACAAGCGGAGCGCACCGTGAACTTTCCCAACGGTGGCGTTTATGTGGTTATCCCAAGTCAGTGTGTTATTGAACAACATACCAAGGTTTTTCGCACTTGAAACATAGGATATAGGCAAATTATTCAGATATAAACATGGAAAGTAGTCAGTGTTTAAGGCTTTCCTACTAATAACGAGACACTTTGATTTCAAAGGATTAAGAAACAGACCATTACATGTTGACCATCGCGAAATTACTTCAAGATCTTTGTTAATAGTGTATGCAAAATCTTCGATAAGTCCAAGGGAACAGCTTTTGTATAGTTGCACATCATCTGCATACATTTGGATAGAAGATCTTGAAATTTGATTAGGGAGGTCATTAATATATAGTGAGAACAGGAGGGGTCCCATAATCGAACCCTGTGGGACACCTCTAGTAGTTGGAAGGAAATTTGAAATAGTGCTTCCGATAGAAACTGCTTGTTTTCTTTCCCGAAGGTAGGATGCAAAGAGACGCACTGCAGAAGATGACATATCATAATAATCTATGAGTTTTTGGCAAAGCTTAGTGTGGTCCACAGTGTCAAATGCTTTCGAGAAGTCCAGAAGCACAAGAAACGTGACATGGTCATCATCCAAAGCAATCCTGAGATCTTCAACAATATTTAAAATGGCTGTTGTGCAGCTATAGTTCTTACGAAAGCCTGACTGCTTGGAGGAGAGGATGTTCTGAGCTCTCAGATGGACATTAAGCTGTTTTTGCATTACCCTCTCAAAAACTTTAGACAAGAAAGGAAGCTTTTCAAAATGGTCTTTTAGGGTTGTTGCTGGTAAGAGTGTTTTTGTTGCAAATGTTTTTCCTTTTATATTTTGAATTCCTTTCCAGAAGTCCGAAGAGTTTTTGCAGTGCGTAAGACTTTCGGCTTGCTTTTTGTAGAAGCTTAGTTTTTTGACTTACATAAAGCTTTGTAAGCTCCTTTTGCTGCTAGGTAGTCGTCTTTTAAATAACAGGCACTAAAGCTTTGATATAAGTTTAAGAGTGCAAACGATTTTTTTCTGGCGGACTCACAATCCTTATCATACCAAGCTGAATTATTTGTACAGGTCCACTGTTTTGTGTGATGTGACACCGCTGTAGATCTTATAACGTTCTCTACAGCTCCTACCGTTGGTGGGTGTTCATTAAGTCTTTGTTCTGTCATGTTGCGATTTAATTTCGTTTGATATTCTTCTACACGATTTTTCTGCCATTTAAGTTTTGGAAGAAGGCAATTTTCAGTTTCGCGACGTACTTCGTTATCTGATTCTGAAGTGTTCAGAGTAGTGATCAACGGCATATGGTCAGAGTATGTCTGGCTGTCGACTTCAAAATCAAATAAGTGGCTAGGTATGTATATCGCTAGACGTAAGGAGATAATCGATAACGGACTGGCCTGGATTCCGGATGAAAGTGAGCTTGCCATCCTCATCACCTTTTTGGGTACCGTTCATTATGGTCAAATCGAAAGAACTTCACATCTCCAATATAATTTTTCCCCTGGCATTAATTTCCCTGTCTCTAGATTTTCTTGGAACTGGATAGCTTCCAAAAGATACGCATTGTTCTTGTCCGGTACGCGCGTTAAAATCTCCAATAAGCATGCAGTGTTTTTCTCCTATTGATTGCATAGCATCGACTAAAGAAGTAAAGCCAGGTTGCCAATGTGAACTATTTAAATAAACAGGAACTAAATTTATTGCTTCGTTGCATATCACCATTTCTATATATTTAAATTCTTCTATTTCCTTGAAGATGCACTTTATCGATGTCAAAGATTTTTTAAAGCCATAAATGCTCTTCCTCGAACCGCTCCCTTCCTTTTTACTGCTTCAATCCAGCACAGTTCATAGTCGTTGAAGAATTCTTCGAAATATTTTTGGTTTTGTTGCAAGATGTGAGTTTCATTAAGCAAAAAAATTTCAAAATTGTTGACGTAATTAAAAAAATCACAATATAATTTTTTGTTTGCTAATCCATTGATGTTGTAACTTAAAATTTTTAATTTCTTCAAACTAACTAAACTCCCAACCAAATTGACCACTTCGCGATCAGCCGGCGTTTTAGAAGCAGTCTCCAGGACGTCCGTAACAGAAGAGGTGCTGACATGGGAATGGCCCGGGACCACCATCTGATGGTTGCTACCGTAAGATTGCGTACAGCTGCAGTTCGGAGATCCCAAGGAAACACTCGAATGCCCAAGTTTAATATAGATAGACTTAAGGATCCTGCAGTGCGCCAACAACTAGGGGACCACCTTTCACAAGGATTGAACGCAATCAGCAGCACGGAAACCACATCCATCGAAAATCATTGGTGTGCTGTGAAAAATGTGTTCATATCCGGTGCTGAAAGTATAGTCGGCCGGGCGCAAGGAAGAAATAGTGCTTGGCTTTCCGACGAAACTTGGGCAAGGATCGAAGAAAGGAAACACCTTAAAGCTCGCATCGCAGCTACCCCAGCAGCAGGGAGAAACGAGCTTGAGTCTACGTACCGCATGAAGGGAAGTTCACCGTAGTGTGCGACGTGATAAGCGTAACTACATCAACGCACTGGCCACAGAAGCAGAAGAAGCCGCTAGTAGGTGTGACAGTAGGATCGTCTACAGAATTACCAAAGAGCTCACTGGTGTCCAGAGCTCTAAACAACACCTGGTTAAAGACACAAACGGATCCCTGCTAATTTCGGATGAGGACCAGCTCATAAGGCGGAGGGAACACTTTTCTGCGGTTTTAAACCGCGTTTTCGCAAGTGAAGTGAACTCTATTCCCACTGAGCTACCCGAAGTAACAATTTCCCGAATACGCACCGTACCCCCCAGTAAAGAAGAAATTATCACCGCCATCAAAGCACTGAAGAACAACAAAGCGGTTGGACTTGACGGTATTCCTGCAGAGCTCTTAGGAGCAGCCCCAACGACATCGAGCGAGCAACTGCACCCACTTATTAAGAGAGCTTGGGAAACAGAGAGCTTTTCTGAAGAGTGGAAAAAAGGAATGATTGTCAAGCTCGCAAAGAAAGGAGATCTCACACAGTGCGAAAACTGGAGAGGAATATGCGTTCTGCCTGCAGTAGCCAAGATAATAGCAAGGATAATATTGGACCGAATTAAAGACCACCTCGAAGACACACTCGACGCCGAACAAGCAGGTTTCCGCACTGGATCTTCCTGTGTGGATCACATCAACACCTTGCGGATCATCATCGAACAGTGCGTTGAATATCGATCACCACTTCACCTGCTGTTCATCGGTTTTGAAAAGGCATTCGACAGTGTCAATAGAGAATTTATTTGGCTTGCTTTGCGCAGGAGGGGCATCCCAGATAAATTGATTGCTATTATCAAGGCTACATATGATGGATCCAAGTGTCACGTTTTGCACAAAGGTAGGCTGTCAGAGGAGTTTGAAATCCAAAGTGGAGTTAGGCAAGGCTGTATACTGTCACCAATACTGTTCCTGTTGGTGATAAGTGACGTACTGCACGCAGCTTTGTCAAATGGAAATGGAGGAATTCAGTGGACTCTGCAATCTCACCTCAAACATCTGGACTACGCGGACGACGTATGCTTACTCTCTCATAGGATCATGGATCTCCATCAAATGACAACAAGGGTGGAGAGAGAAGTAGAAATCGTAGCGTTGGAACTTCGATCAGCCTTGGAACTTCCTCATCAATCCAAGTAAATATTTCTGGACAACCCGTAGAGATGGTACAGGATTTCCAATATCTTGGGAGTATTGTCTCTACGGGTGGCGGAACTGAACTGGACGTAAACAGCCGAATCAGAAAAGCAAAGGCTGCGTTCGGAATTCTGTCCAAAATATGGAGAAACAACTCTTTTAGCTTAAAGACCAAGCTACGACTGTTCCGCTCCAATGTTGAATCCGTTCTGCTTTACGGCTGCAGCACTTGGAAAGTCACTGAAATTGTCACTAGAAAGCTGCAAACCTTCGTTAATAGATGTCTACGAAACATCTTGAGGATTTTCTGGCCCAACCGTATCTCCAATGCCGAACTTCATGCGAGAACGGGTCAGGAGCCCATAGACTCCATTATACGAAGAAAAAAGTGGCAGTGGATTGGCCATACGCTTCGAAAAGGCGATCGGTGCATTGCATCTCAAGCAATGCAGTGGAACCCGCTCACTCAGGAGGGAAGACAAGTGGGCCGGCCTAGAAGTACATGGCGAAGAACGGTCGAACAGGAATCGGCACGACTGGGGAAAAGTTGGAGAGAGCTGAAATATATTTCAAGAAATCGTACACGATGGCGCGTAGGTGTAGTGGAGGCCCTATGTCCCGTAAGGGAAACATCACGGACGTAATAGGTCCGAGGACCTAAGTAAGTAAGTAACTAAATTTGTAATAATCTGGCTGACTGCAAAATCCTATTGTGAACGTGGGTTAACATCCACTGGATTGCCGACACCATTTCCAAAATTGTTCCCCATCTGAGAAGTAGATGGCGGTACACAGTTCGCTGATGACGTTTGCGTGACGTTTACCATTGACGTTTGTTTATTATTGTTTTGGAGTAAAAAGTTTTCGCGCTGCAAATTAGTTTTATATTTTAACGAAAGTACACTAAATCCATCTAACCTCCCACACATTAATCCATTTTCGTCGTTCCAGAAGAAATAATGGTCTTGAATGCGCAATTTATCGTCCATCAAATTAACCTTGAGGTCTGGTTTTAGCAGTTTTACCTCCCTTTTAACCTTTAGCAATAAAGTTTTTTTCCGCCTCATACCCACTGGGTAGTCTTTATGCATGGATATGCCCGTATTTGCAAGCTTTCTTCCTTGGCTTAAGATATCTCGTGCCAACTGTCCATTTGCTAACTTGACGCGATAGGTTCGCCGGTTTGAAGCCTTGGTGGTAAGTTCTTGGAAGTGGTCAAAAGCTATGGTGTTTGAAGCGTTTGTTATGCTTGCGCAAGTGCTTTGCAGGCGCTCCTTCGGGTTGTCATTTTGTGTGATCGGAAGATGAAAAATAATGTTCCGGTCTCGCATCTGCAGATCATTAACTTCAAAACGCCGTTCGAGCTGCTTGCATCTCGTTTCCAAAGTTCTAACCTGAGCTTGTAAGTTTTCATTGCTCACTCGCAGTTGAACTAGTTCGGATATTACGGATTCGAGGTCTTGTTTTGTTGCCAGGTTTCTGAAGCGCTCATCCAGTATCCGATTAAAGTCTTCCAATGACAAATTAACCAAAGAGCTCATGATCGTTCTATTTTTTATCTTCAGTATAAGATCTTTGTCGTATTCAGGGGATGTTTCGGACAAATTTCGCTTGTTTGTTGACGGTGTTTGGAGGTAAGAATTTATGCGTATGCGCTGGCTTGATAAAATACTTAAGCTTAAGAATAGCAATTACGCAGTTTCGATTGTAATAACTTAATGTGTAGTTTTTTCAATGTTTTAAAATGATTGGCAGATTTTATTATATAAATTTACCATAGAAACTTAAAATTTTTGCGCAGCACTCAAAAAATCAACTTGTTTGACAGAACGTCGGCCGTCACCAATAACCGGACATAAGCTTTTCTAATAGCCCTGTTTCAGGTATACAACATTCAGCCGTTCTATACATATTTCGTTCCATAAAACGATTGTTTTTTTTTTTGCTAATTTTCCTGTACTATAAAAATAAGATTGATTAGTGAGAAATTGATTGGCAAATTTGAAACAACAAATTGGCGCAAAGTTATCATTTCACCAGCAGAAAATGTCAAAGTTAATTTATTGTATTCAAAAACATATGGGATGGGTGTATGTATTTTGTTCTGTTTGCTTTTCTTTATTTTCACTGAATAACTAACATTGGATTATGTTGCTATTGGCTATTGTTGATTGCAAATTAAGAAGAAAATTAAGAATCTACCTGGGTTGTTTGAGCTTTGTTCACCGTTGGTCGTCCAGATTCGATTTCGCGTATCCATGGCGCTCAATTTTCGCTTTATAATATATCACAAAAACTTAACGACACTGTTTGTATTGTATTAATATTAAGTAATATAAAATTTATTTTTAACATCAATTCCCCATATAAGCTTTACAATATTTATTTTTAAAGACAAATTTACTTGAACGGTCTCCTCCGAATGATTCAAAAAATTTCAACGACCTGCTTTATAAATAAATTGTCGGATTCACCTTTCATATTGTTTGTTAGGTAGGTATTAACTTGAAAGAATATGTTTTGTTTGAAAACAATAATGAAATAGTACCCACCCTCATGCAAGGGGTTCAACGAAAAAAATCCAATTCATTATCACGGAAAATGTATGGAAGTACATATTGCACTTCATCGAACTTCACAAATCAACATAACCCCGATTCGACATATATGGTCAGTGGCATGTGGGAATACCTTCTTAAAGTTCTGTATACTTAATCGATTGTTCATATTGATTTTGCCAAAGAGAATTGTGAAACAAACCAATGACCCGCTAAGGATAGTGTATCACTTGTAGCTACATAAGGCTAACACTCTTTAATATTCCTATGACCAAGTTCAAAGACTCGCAATGGAAAACTGACCACTAAACAATAGAGGACTAAAACTTATTTCGTGTCAACAAGCACGGTGCTATCATTCTAATTGCTATTGGTGCCTATTTGTAGAATATTCCTATGCTTACATTATAGGTAGATATGTACATATTATATATACCTGTACAAAAAATTCCAAAGGCGGAATATTCAATAATTATATTGCACGAGGGTTACAACCGACGACGAACATACCAGTACCTATCTATCATTAGAAAATCAAGAAAGCGTATCTGTTTTATTGAATCACTAAAATGCGGTGTCCATTCGTGTCATATACCGATGATACCAACTGCCAATGCATTTGTACCTGTCCGAAGGACTAAATTACTCGATAAAAGGTATTTGTATGTTGTATTTGCCATACTCTAGTTTCTAGTAGGAAGAGATATTACATCATATGTACGGTACATTCATTTGTACTGTACATACATACATGCATGTAAAATAGGTACTCAGTGCATTTTTCGTTATAAAAGACTTAACATGACTTTAATCAGAGTTTGAAAACTGGTAGGTATTTGTTGTTTTTTGTGCCAGAATTGATGTTATTTTCATTTTGTTTTTTCTTGTGTAACTTCTTAGCTTAGGGAAGCTCAAGGTAATTTCAAGGAAAATGGCGACGTCACCGCGTCCGTAAGGGACTTCGTTCGGTAGAGTTTAAAAAGTCGTTAAAATTTGAAAATTATTACAATTCTCATGTAAATGGTGATGATTTTTTGATTTCGTTGATTTGTATCTTTTTAAAGTGTTGGCTTAGAAGGTTGAAATTTTCAGGGATGGTGGTAGGTTTAGGTTATTCTTGATTTTCAGTGAACAACCTAAACTTCTAATTTACCGTTATATGGAGCTAGTTACAGTAAAAAAAAAAAAAAAAAAGATTGCGTTTTTCTATTCCAGCGATGGCGAACCATTGGCACGCGTGCCGTGAGAGAAATTGAGAAATCCACTTGCATTATTGAGTGACAGCATCACCTTTCTACATCGAACTTAGTTTTCTTCTTTGTGAGATAGTTTTTTTTAATTTTTTTTTTCAAGTGTTGTTAGGACCGATCCAAATCTATCTTAATCGACCAAAACTAAAATTTTGTATCCCAATAAGGCAGAATTTTCTTAAAAAGTATTCATTTTAAAGGAAAACTTAGTAGTAATTAACTTTCACAAATTTTAGTAAATTTAGATACACTTAAGGTCGTTTACATCCAGTTTAATTTTTAACCAAGTTTTTTTTTATAAAAAGGTCATCATTTTAGTTCTTCAAGGTTAAGATGTCTAAAAAAATCCAATGAGAAAAAGGCACAAATATTTCATACTAATGGTTGTGTAAGTGTTAGTCACCCATCATTGTTATTATTTATATTTTTTATTCAAAAACTGTATACAATTATTGATGGAATCCTCCTCTACAAACATAAGTCTAAGAGCCGGCAGCAAATTTTGGGAGTGGATTGATAACCAAAATATGAGTATGAGGGTTTGTAAGTGCATATATCGCGGTATCAAAAACCACCGTCTGACATGTTTCTTTTTCAACCTTTGGCGGGGGTGGATGTTTGAAAATAGCGATATTCCAGTTTATTTTGTCAGTGGTATTGACACATCAATCAATTTAAAAAATATATTATGTGATGCTTTGTCATTTTCTTTAAGAACAAACGTCATAATCTTCGCAATCCGACCAATAAAACTCAAGATATTAGGCTTTTAAGCGAACCTTAATCGATTTTCCTTGGAGACTTTGTTTTGTTGATTTCTTGTGTTTTATAATTTTTCAAGAAAAAGATGAAAAGGTGCTCTTAAAAAGCTTATATTTTGAGGTCTATTGGTCGGATTGCCAAGATTATGACGTTTTGACTTAAAGCAAATGACAGAGCATCACGGGATAAATTTTTTTAATTTATTGAAGTGGTAATACCTCTGACAAAATAAATTTGAAAATCGCTATTTTGAAATCCCCAACCCCGCCCAACCTGCCAGAGGGTAGTTTTGGATACCGCTCTATATGCACCTACAATCCCTCATACTCATATTTTGGTGATCAATCCACTCCCAAAATTTGCTGTGGGCTCTTGGTCTACATGTTTGCGGTCTTATAGCTGTGAAGGTCGATTCACAAATCACAATGCGACGAGAAAACGCAACGCGAGCGTAGTTGTCAAACCGGATTTCAAAAACATGGAACTATATGAGGGTATGTTTATGTACAATGAAGCGTTTCTCGTCGTCATGTCACGCCAGAGTTGGGAAAGTTGAAAAAAACGCTCTCTCGACGAAATTTTTTGTTTTGTTTTTATGTTTGACAAATCATGCTATTATTGGAAATCACTAAAGAATAAAGAAAACCACCGCTACGTGGGAAATTAACAAAAACAAATTTAAATTAACAGTACCAAACTACCTCTGTAAGAGAGCAGACGAATTATAGAGTGCGATATCGTACAGCTTTAATTGTTTAAATCACTTGACCCAGTGTTAACAGTTTATCTCTTGAACAAGAGATTATATTTTTCATTTACAGTAGTGTGCAATCTCTTCTTAAAAAACGGAAGTTTTAAACAAGTGCACATAGTGTTCCCCTGGTTACCCGCCGCTATGGCGGTGAACAACCAAAACCGGTTTGAGGGATTGGACGCAAACGATCCCATGCAAACCGTTAATCCCCCAACAAAAAAGAAAAAATACATTAAAGAAGGCAACGTCACAAAAGACCAGTGGCCAATGTTAACAACACCCACGCAAAATGTAGTTGACTTCTCTCGGTTCTTAATAATTGCGAATTCCCCATCAGATACAGACAAAACACCAATTACAAATCGAAATCTCATTGTTATAGGAAAAGGTATAGATGCTATAACAACCCAATATAAAGACATTAAAGCTTTAAGAAACGGTGACTTACTTATTCAAGTGAACAAAAAAGAAGTCGTTGATAGATTAGAAAAATGCAAATCTTTAGGTAAAATCCCATTAGAAATTAAATACCATCAATCCCTAAACTCTTGTCAAGGTAGAATTTATTCATACAATATAATTGAACTCAAAAAAGATGATATTTTATATTCCCCACACAAGTGAAGAAAATTTACAAAATGCAAGGTGATAATCAAACAGCCACTGGAGCTGTAATTCTTAAATTTGATGCACCGCAGCCACCTAAAGAAATAAAAATGGGTTGGCAAATTCTAATTGTAGATCCGTATTTCCCAAATCCAATGATCTGTAAAAAGTCCCAACGTATTGGACACACTAAAAATCACTGCAAGGAAACAACGAGTTTATGTGCTACCTGCGCCGAAACCTCACAAAGAAGAATGTAATCGAGTATTTTGCGTAAATTGTATGACAGGTGAACATCCCTCAAAAGACCGATCCTGTCCAGTTTTTATCCGGGAAAAAACAATAATGATAATAAAAACCATGAAACGCTGCACAATCAAAGAAGCTAAAGAAGAATACGGTAAGTCGGGACATTTATACGCACACCATATACCAACCCAAAATAAAAAAAAAATCACTAGCACAAGTCGTTAAAGATAAAATTGCCAATGATATACCAAAAACAATACAAAAGCCTACCGCATAAATGTTTTCAGAACTAAATAAAAATAACCAAAACACCCCTCCCACTTCAACAACATTGGCTACACATAAAACAACACATAAAACAATTGATACTCCAACAGAACAGATACATTCGAAACATACATCTCAACCATCAAACATTCAACCATATAACATTTCCATAACCACAAACCGACAACATTTCAATACATTCATCACAATCATCAAACATAGAACTAAATAAAATTATCACAGAGAACAAACAACAAAATAACACTTTCATAAACAACCAACAAACCGACAACATTTCAATACAACAAAAATCTGAAGTTATCTCGACAGCTTCAACACTCGCATCAACTTCAAACGACCAAGAAAACAATTCTAGTATGGATTGTAGTTGCAGTGAAGATGAAAGTTTTTTAATAACAAATGCCGACAAATTGTTGGCAAAAGCAACAGCCTTATCTTCTTCACTTCAAAATCCTCTACATAAAAATGGACAGCCAAAAAAATAAAATTAAACTCAAAATTCTACAATGGAATATCCAGGGATTTTTTAATAATCTTCCCAATTTGGATATTCTTATAAAAAAATACGAACCTACAGTTATAGCTTTACAAGAAACAAAAATTTTAATCAAAAATGTTCCTACGAGATATAAAGACTATATTGCTTATTTTAACAATAGGCCACATGACAACAATAAGGACGGAACGGCAATACTAATAAAAGCAGGTATATCCCATTCATACTCGAATCATCAGACATCTTAACTCAAACGCTAACAATAAACATACCTCAGCCGATCACTTTGCAGAACATTTACCGCCAAACACAAAATATTGCTTCCCAACAGCAATACCTAAATCTTACTTCAAATAATCTTTCCCACAGCGTACTCGTTGGAGATTTCAACGCAAATAACATCCTTTGGGGCTCGCCTTACACAAACAGAGCTGGTACAGTCGTAGAAGGTTGGCTACAGAACACTGACCTTGTACTATTAAATTCGGGATCTCCTACATATTTCTCCTCAAAAAATTCGCTAACTGCATTTGACTTATCAGTTGCCTCACCTGCAATTGCACTTAATGCGGACTGGAAAACACACGATTGCTTAGAAGGTAGTGACCACTTTCCGATCCTGCTTAAAACATCTGCAACTTGCAAATTCTCCACTATTTTTGGAAACCCAAGCCGATTGGGAAAAATTTGCAAACAATGTCCAACAAGCAAGTTCTGCTAAACCAATATCTAGTAATGTAAACAAAGAGGCAGCTTGTATAAAAAAAATTATTAGATTTGCAGCATCCACTTCCATCCCTTCTTCACATCCTCCTAGAAATACCTTTCAACCTATTTGGTTCAATTCGAACCTTATCCAATTGACAAAAGAAAAAAGAAAGGCATGGAAGCTGTTAAAAAGATCACCGAACGTCAGGAATACCATCACGTATCGACAAATAGCTGCAAAATTAAAAAGAGAAGTGCGATTAGCCAAAGCAGATGCGTGGAAAAACTTTTTGGCTTCAATCAACCCATCAATGGAAGCTAGAACCCTATGGAGTAAAGTAAAGGCTATCAATGGAAACCACTCTACAAAAGGAATTAGTGCAATAGTTCATAACCCCACCACTGTTTTAGACCCATGTGAAATAGCCCAACTTTTTGCAACCAAATGGGCTGGGTATAGTGCAGATAATAACTTTCTGGACCATGTTTTAAGACTGAAAAACAGTGTTCAAGAAACACTCAATTATGAGTCTGACATGCTAATCAACCCGATCACGATTAACGAATAAATGAAATCACTAAGCAGAACCAAAGGGACAACTCCCGGCGCTGACAAGATTTCTTTCAAAATGCTTAAATATCTACCAGTGGAAGTAATACTCAGGCTAGTGAGGTTATACAATAATATTTTGAAGGAAGGTGTTTATCCACATGAATGAAAGAAAGCTCATTTGATTCCCATTCCTAAGTCCAATTCGAACCAAAACTCTTTAGACAGCTACCGTCCAATATCCCTTCTTTCTGTACTGTCCAAATTATTCGAGAAAATAATAGGGAACAGGCTTAAATGGACTCAAGAACGGCATCTCAACAGCGGTCAACACGGCTTTAGACCAGGAAGAGGCACCCACACTTTGCTTCACATGCTAGACCATGCAGTGCACGCAGAGTTAGCCTTACATCAACACTCTTTTTTTTTGTCTATGGACTTGGAGAAAGCGTTTGAAAGGGTAACTACTTATGGAGTAATCAATCAACTAAAAGACTGGGGAATCAACAAACAACTACTTCAGGTAATTTTTTCATTTATGTCAAATAGAACTGTTATTGTCAAGATAAATGGACACCTCTCAAGTGTAACTGCCATCCAGAATGGAATACCGCAAGGTTCACCAATATCTACAGTGTTATATAACGCTTATGTAAATCCACTTCTTGAAATACTTCAATCAGAGCTTATACAGACAAATACCCTTCTTACCTATGCTGACAACATTTTTGTCTTAGCATCTGGAAAACCCGATGAAGTCAAAGATAACTTAGATTTTACAGCATCAAAAGCACTTGAATGGTGTCAGGAATCCGGAGCAAAAATTCCATTAAATAAAATGGATGCATTACATGTTTGCAGAAAGCATAATTGCCCAAACAATACTATAAATATTTGTCACACAAGCATCCCTCTTCTAAACAAGGCTAACATTTTAGGACTGGTATGTACTAAAACTTGGAAATGGCATTCAGATGAAAAAATAGCATCTCAAAAGCTCGGTAAAACAAATAATTTACTTAACATAATTTGCAGCAAGTACAAGGGTCCTCATATCAACACTGCGATCGATATAGCAAAAACGCTTTTAAGAGGAGCTATCCAACACGGCCTTACAATATTTTCTCATTGGACTAAGCAAAACGACCGAAACGTGCAAGTTAAAACAAATGCTGTGCTAAGAACTGCTTTAGGAGCATTACCATCAACTCCCATCGAAGCTTTACTGGACGAAGCAAATATCTTAGAATTTCAAGATATGAAAGTTATAGCGCAAACTAAACTTTTCTCTAAAAGTATTGTAAATACAAAGCATGCTCTTCATGAAATTTGCAAATCAGATTGGATTGCAGCAGAAACATCGAAAAACAAAAGCTCCATCTCTTGCTCAATTCGCAACATCAAAGCTTCGAGGATAAACATACCTGAACTTCACGATTATGACGACCAAACTCCTCCTTGGATGTTTCCTGGATATCTTATAGATATTTCCTTAACAGAAACTTCAAAAGAACACACACCAAATGAAGTTTTTAGACAAAAGTTTACTAAAATTATAGAAACTGGTAATTTTGGTTGCGTTCTATACACGGACGCTTCTTTTAAAGATGGAGTAACCGGATACTGCGTTTATAGGCTTGACAGTACCAACAACAAAATTTTACTACAACAACTTACCACCCCTGATCAAAATTCGTATACTGGTGAAGTAATGACACTAGTAGAAGCGTAAATATGCCATATATTCAACTGTCAAAACAGCTATCTGCAGTGACTCCCTAAGCACTATTCTGGCGATAAAAAACAACAAAAGTAATGTTCCAGTCATTCAGGCTCTTAGAGCTTATCTCTCCTCAGAATGTCCACGTATTCATTTAATATGGTCACCAGGACACGTGGGAATACTAGGGAATGAAAAAGCCGGTGCTGGTGCACGCCAGGCAACTAGAGTACAAAATACCACAATTTTCAACCTCTATATGGATTCAATCTTTTAGGGTTATCCAAGAGGAATCATAAAATCGTTGGAAGCAATCAAAATCATTTCTGAGAACACACAAACTTGATTTATCACCTGTAATCTATCACAAAGACTTAAACCGATCGCAAGCAGTACAGATTTCACGATTGAGACTAGGCCATACAATGTTTAACAATTCGCATCTTTTTAACAAAGAAGACCCTCCATCATGCAGCATTTGCAGAGAAGTCCTAACAGTTAAACATATTTTACAATGGTGTAAAATAACTAAGGAACACTTTCAGGGAAATGTTCCCAAACTTGAAGAGTTATTAGATCCTTCAGCACAACCCAGTACTTCAAAACTATGCAAAGCATAAGGTTAAAATTTAAAATATTAGATTTTAAGACTTAATCTAAAAATACACCTCCTTATGTAATACTCTAATGAATTCACTTGAAATAAATATTTAAAAAAATGTAAATAAAACATAATAATATATGAACTGTACATATGTATATATTTAAGAATTATAGACTTATTTCAAATACTAATAGATAAAACTTATAAAAAAAAAATGTATTATTTGTAACCGCCATATGGGCATAATGTATACCCCGGCGTTATATCCCGGACGATGTAAATTTATTTATATTGTACCCTTTGAAAATAAAATAAAATAAAATAAATAAATAAAATATAAATTAAGTTTGACAATGAAGTTATATGTTATAATCAGGGAAAGGATTTTACTTACTTACCTACTTACTTACTTTTGATGGCGCTCACAGCCCAGGATGGGCTTCGGCCTCAACTAACAAGCCCCTCCAGCCAGCTCTGTCCCTAGCTAGCCGCTTCCAGTAACGCACACCGAGTGCTTTGATGTCGTCATTCACTTGATTGCGCCACCTGTTACGAGTTCTTCCTCTGCTGCGTACCCCATCGGGGTTGTTTTCGAAGACTCGTCGGGCAGGTGCGTTGCTTTCCATACGCTCCATCTCAGCCGCTGTATTTTCAGCTTTTTGATCAGGTTAACGTCGCTGTATAGCCCGTATAGCTCGTCGTTGAATCTTGTCCTCCATACTCCTTCGATACACACCGAACTGAAAATCACACGAAGAATCTTCCTCTCAAAGCACCCTAGCAGATTTTTATCCGAATCTTTCAGTGTCCATGCTTCTGACCCATAAAGCAGGACCGGGATGATTAGGGTTTTGTATAAAGTCTCCTTGGTTCTCTGAGAGAGGGCCTTACTACTTAAATGCCTTCTTAGACCGAAGAAACAGCGGTTGGCAAGAGTAATTCTTCGCTCGATCTCTGCACTGATGTCATTCTGCGATGTAATAGTGGAGCCCAGGTAGACAAAGTCCTTAACAACTTCGAAGTTATATCTGTCCATCGTGATATTTTGCCCGAGTCGACGATGTTGAGATTCCTCTCTCGATGACAGCATATACTTCGTCTTGTCCTCATTAACCGCCAATCCCATTCTAGCCGCCTCCGATTCAATGCTTGCAAATGCCCCTGCCACAGCTCGCTTTGTTCTGCCGACAATGTCTATGTCATCCGCATATGCAAGCAATTGAACGGACTTTTGATATATTGTACCGCTGGTGTTGACATGTGAGTTGCGTACAATGGCTTCAAGAACGATGTTGAATAGGTTGCATGATAAGGCCTCGCCTTGCCTCAATCCTTTCTCAACATCAAAGGAATCGGTGGTGTTCTTACCAATTTTGACGGAGCAGCGAGATTTCTCCATCGTCATCCTGCACAGGCGGACGAGTTTGGCAGGGATGCCGAGGCTCGACATGGCTCTGTATAATTCGTCCCTTTTCACGCTATCATACGCGACTTTAAAATCGATAAAAAGGTTGTGTATATCGATCTGGAATTCCCGGGATTTTTCTTAAATCTGTCGGAGTGTGAATATTTGTTCGACGGTTGACTTGCCTGACCTAAAACCGCACTGATAAGGGCCGATCAGATCGTTGACAAAAGGTTTTAAGCGGTCACACAGGATGGCCGACAAGATTTTATAAGCGACTTTTAGGAGACTAATTCCTCTGTAGTTGGTACATTTCAGAACATCTCCCTTTTTATGGATTGGGCACACTATACCGAGGTTCCATTCATCGGGTCCGTGTCCTTAGCTGCATGTGCTAGCCGGCACTCTTCATCGAACCAGGGGTTTCGTTGTATTCGCCTAGTGAAACCCAGCACATCAGAGGTGGCACTTCTGATGGCTTATTGACAGTGTTCCCACTGGTCCTCTGCACTTGATGCTGGTGGCGGACCTCCTGAGAGATTAAGAGTTACGTGGTCTACAAAAGTTCTGTCAGTCTCTTGCGATTTAAGCTTCTCGACATCGAATCTTTTCACAGCATCTGCTCTGCGTTGTCGCGTCATGGACCAGGTAGTGATCCGAGTCAATGTTGGCCCCTCGGAACGTTCGGACGTCCAAGATACTGGAAGCATGTCTCGCGTCTATCGCAACGTGGTCGATTTGGTTGACGGTTACTTGATCACGCGACCGCCAAGTCCCCTTGTGTATATTGAGGTGTGGGAAGTAGGTGCTTGAGATGATGACATTTCGCCCCGCCGCAAAGTCTGCCAGCCTGTGTCCGTTGCCGGAAGTTTCGTCGTGTAGGCTGTGTCCTCCGACTATCGAACCAAGGATGCCTTCCTTTCCGAATCTTGCGTTGAAGTCACCAAGAATGATCTTCACGTCGTACTTCGGGCACATATCATACGTTGTCTCCAGGAGATCGTAGAATGCTTCTTTGGTTGAGTCCTCTCTCCCTTCATGGGGGGCATGAACACAGATTAGCGAAATGTTTTTAAATTTGCCCATGATGCGGATTGTGACCAGGCGCTCGCTTACACTTCGGAAGCCCAAGACTTCTTGCCTAATTCTTCCCCTTATCACAAAACCACAACCAAAGAGGCCCTGACCCTGTTCCTTCAAGCACCCGCCGTAGTAGATGTCACACGTTTTCAGTCTCCGTATGCCCTCTCCATCCCATCGCACTTCCTGGATGGCTGTTACGTCAGCCTTTAGCCTGTCCAGGTTCTCCACTAATTGTTCGGCTACACGTGTTCTGCATAAGGACAGGACGTTCCACGTGCAGATCCGAAATTCATTGTCCTTTTTTCGTTTGCTGGGGTCATCAACTTTAAAATCATCCATATCCGAGCCTTGTTGTTGTTTCGGAACAACTTTTTTTTTACGTGGTAGGGAAGTTATCCCGACGCACAACCCCCGACCCGGAGGACCAGACCCTTCGTATAACTCCAAGGGTAGGGAGCCGGATAAACCGCTCCTTATAGGCCTGAGCTACAAATATGTCGTAGTAGCCCATATAAGGTGTTCACTAAGTAGTTCAACCTAACTGGAACTGTAGACGCCACCGTTGATTCCATCTAGAGAATTCGTCCGCTGCCGCCTCGATGAAAGGAGAAGTGCCTTAGTGGGAACACTTCTTCCCCCCCTCTCTCGTTGGCTGACCTAAAAAAATCAAAAAAGGCAAACAAAAATTCTTAAAAAGGCAAAAAAATGCATTTATTAAATAAAGAGAATATAAACATAACATAACGTCTAATTATAATAACATTGAACTACCAACAGCTTTTTGAAGTTCTCAGGTAACAGCCTTCTACGATTGTCTCTTACGCCGGATTTCATTGGACGTCCGGAAGCAACCAGAATCGTCCGGAAGTCTTCTGAAACAATTCCATTGGCACAAAAAATACGCTTCTGACGATTCTGACAAGAGAAATTCGATTCTGGATTTTAAATCAGAATCCACTCAAGAAGCACTAATATATTCAAATTCAAAAGTCACAACAAACTGCAAAGTTCTTCATGTTTTCTTTTAACTTTCCATTTTAATTTAATTTGGATTTTTTTTGATTTTTTCGTTTAACTTTGCCAAAAAAAAATCAAGCAAGTCAAAATTGGCAAAAAAAGACACTAACGGGTAAAAAAGGCAAAAAAAAGCTTAAACGGGTAAGAAAGGCAATATAAAATACATATATTTTGAATAAGGAGGACATGAATCGTGATTGCATAAAGTCGATACTTTCTTACGATCACCCAAAAAATATAAGCAAAGTTAGCAAAATCCTTTCCCTGGTTATTGTTTTAATTTCTTTGCTTTTTTAGTCGAAAATAATTTCGCCAGCGCGAGGTATAAAACACGAAATAAGCTATGGACAAACACAATTTTTATATTTAAATAATACTTAGGTAATAATAAAAGTAATTTCTGTTTGATTTTTTCATTATTTTGAACGCACACTGCACAGCAAGAACAAACACAATACTGAGCAATTTATTCAGAGTCCATTAAAAACAGGGATTTTTTCTTTGTGGTGACTGGTGAACTATCAATTGAACACTAAATAAGGTTTAAAAAAGCGTTTGTTTGTTCACTATCAATTAGCGTTGACAGTTAGTTTTGTGTTTGCTTATTTTGTTTTTTTGTTATCTGAAAGACCGATATAAATAACAAGAATCGACAAATTTAAAAACACCTTCTGGTGGAAAAACAATCTATACTTTTCAAAATTTTGGTAAACTGTAACTTTTTTAAGTTTCCACGATGTTCCAATCAAAAATTATTGCAAGACTGTTTTTTCTACTTTTAAATTCAATAATTTCAATAACGAAACGTTAAAAGGTTATTTTGAGGTCTGATTCGTAGTCAGTGCATCCAAAACATTTATAATCGTTATAGATTTTTTTTGAACCAAAAAGTGTTTTAAATATTGTGGGCTTTTGTTTTCGACATATGATGGCATTATGATTACAAACAAAAATAAGCAAACAGAAAACTGACTGTTAACGCTAATTGAGAGTGAAAAGTGAATAAAAGGAAACAGTTCATTTATCGTTTATAGTTTTGTTAAAACTGATTTTAAATTAATTAAATAATAAGTTAGTCGGGGAGAGTACGATAACTCAGGCGCCAAGAAATGATATCGTTTTTTGTAGTACGTTTAAATACAAGCTATGGTAGGGGGGGTCTATCTCCCCCGTTTGGGCGGGAGGGACAATTTTATAAAAAAAAAGTACTAAATATAAAAAAAAAATTATCAAAGAATTACGGTAATATTTACAATTAAGTTTTACGTCTTTATTTAAAGCCAATACTATGTTCTATTAGCTAGTTTTTAAATCAAGTGAAATCAATGCATAGTTTTCGAGAAAATGGGTTTTGAACTCAAATTTGGGAAAAAAAACATACAAAAAAGTTTAAAGAGTAATTTTTCAGAACTGTAAAATTATGTATATTATTTTTTTTCTAAAATTCGTTTCTCTAAATAATTCCTTATCGAAAACTAAAAAGTAGATGATTTTTTGTCTTCTACTTCTTGAGAAAATTAAGAATTACTATAACTACTTTTTTTTTGTTCGCTGCAGCAAATTTATATAATTTCTTAATATGTATGTTTGTGTCTTACATACTTATATAATGCTATTGTAATGTTCAAAGTATGTACACCTACTAAGATCATTAAAAAAGAACAACAAACAATCGAATTTTGTACCGTTGTTTTTTCATGCACGTGTGGTATACAAATTAATATTTACGAAGGTCATTCTTTGTTCAACCTTTGAATGAATTACGTGTTTTTCTTTTGTTAATTAACAATGGCGGCTAAGCATCCACTACTCCATTCAAAACTCAAAAGTTTTTGAATGTTTGAATTTTCGAAAGTTTTTCAATGTTTTGTTCGCTTGGGGATTTGGTATTTTTGGTATGACTTCACTGATGAAACTAACATACATTTTTAACCCTTAAACCCTACCCATCCTGGGAGCTACATTAACCCTACCCTGGGGTCTTGAAGACCCCAAACAATTTTTGGCCTTCCACAAAAAATCAAAACCCAATTTAATAAAAATTATTATTTATTAAGATCATACGAAAGTTAAAATGTTAAATATGTATTAAAGTTTCGAGTCCAGGCACGTTTGGCACACAGAGCGGCTATGTTCGCCACAAAGAGGATTTCGGCAACACCCATACCTTATTTTCGTCTTCCGGTGTTTTCCGCGTGGACAAATGGCGCATCTATTTTTTACAGCAACAGCAACAGTTGGCTCAATCAATGATCGTTTCATTTTCAAAATATCTCCAATCTATACCTGGAGATTTGAAGGCAAAGTTAGCCAAGTGAACCTCCTCCATTTGGGGTTTGATGAGGTCCAGTGCCAATTTTTTGACGAAGGATCTCTTCTAATTTATTTTTGATTTGACGCCATTTTCAGGAGAAAATAAGAATTAACACCCACAATTTTCAAAATCCCATAAAATATAGCCAATGGCCATCGTCTGATCCGTCTTAAAAATATTCAAAAACTTGCACTAACCCTACCCTGAGGTATGCAGGTTTGGACCAACCATATGTGCAAGATGTGCAAATGCACAGGGCGCTAAATTCATAGGGTGCATTACCAGGAGCAAGAAAATGTAATCTGATCTTTCGCAAACAAATATGTACTGCCATTTGCATTTTAACCACATACATTCTTCAAATTATCCCAAAATAACATCCATCACAACGACCGTGCTAAGTTGTTTCTTGCACACTAACTAACATCACTTTCATTGTTACATTCAAGGAAAATTTAACTCAAGTTATCGTACACTAAAAAACTCCCACAAGACCCATGCAAGTTTAATCCTACCTACCTAATTTCCAAATATTTCACCCTGTTCGTACAAAAGAAAAAAAAAAAGAAAAATTCTCAACACAAAAAAGTTCCATGCCACCTCATATGTGCAAGATTTATTTCATGCACACTGAGTCCCAAAATTAACATAGAGAATATGACAACGAAAAATACTTATTCATACTGAAACATGTGGGCTAGAACGTGCAGGTTTTGTATTATGCACCGTACCTCTGTATGTGACTTCTAGGGCTGCCAGATTATATTTGGATAATATCGAGACGCCAGGCGCCAAAACCCGGGACAAATCGGGACTTTAAAAAAATCTATTTATACGAATCTTAAATGCAATGGCGTAAAATTTTAGTAAATTTAGAACGATGTTAAATCATTTTTAATTAATAAATTTAAAACGGGATTAGCATCGCACTATCTCATAAAATAACACTTTACTTAAGTTAAAATCTATATTTTGTTTATTTAGTATCGTCCTGAATACATATGACACCTCTTAACATTTCTAAACGTTAAAATGAGGTTTGTTCGCGAATTTTTTGCACGAGTGGCACTTTTTTGAACCTGCTCTTCAAGTTCAAAAATATTTAAAATTTAGAAAATAATACTAAACTGTTTTAAAATTAGAAAAATGTTAAGCAGTATAATGCTTAACCCTTAATATAACGCTGTTTAAAATGTGGGCCAATATTTTTTGACTAACTAAGAAGTACCTCCCGAATTGCTGAATTTTGACAAAATCAAGTTAAACGAGATATTCGGAAATTTATCAAAACAAGTATATGAAACCGAAAATTTGCACAAAAAAACCGAACATTTATTTCAGTTCTTCGATTTTTTTACAGCCGTTTTTCTAGAAAACTTGATAAAACCGAAATTTTTGTATGACCATTATTCTATCCAGATAAGCTTAAACAAAAAATTGAACTTCACTCATAGGGAATATCATAGAATGTTTCAAACAAAATTTAAAGCAAACCCACCGAGTCGCTTATGCTCTAGCTCAATATAAACCGGGACGAACAGACAAACAAACCGACGGATGCTTTTGTCGAAAATTAGTTTTTGGACTTCTACATTATCGTTATTCTTGTTTTGATTAAAACCACGAATTTAGTTTTTGACACAAAACCAATAATTGCCCTATATAGCAAGTAAAAGTGGAAAGTCGGGACAAAATCGGGACATTTTGTAAATCGGGACAGATATCGGGACAGGGTTCAAATATCGGGACTGTCCCGCCAAAATCGGGACGTATGGCAGTCCTAGTGACTTCTCATCTACGAAAAAAAATGTCTCCGAAAAAGAAAACTGGTAGGTTGCTGTGTTTAATAGAAGTGACGTATTTTGTGAAAGTGTTTATGATAAAAAAAGCCTTCGGGGCAGAATTTAGAAAAAGGCGAAGGCTTGTTGAGGCCGAGAATAAAGAGCAGAGCAAAAATTTCTCAAAATGTTTATAATGCTGATGGGGAAAATGTACGTGTTGGACAGAAAATTAGCACATTATGCTTTTTTCAGTTACCATAGTCTTATACCAGTTGACAAAAGCCTTTCTTAAAAACTTTTCACATAATTGCAATCTAGACTGCATCACCCTATTATCTCTAGAAATGTACAGTTATTTACACATGTTTGTGTGTTACTACCATATGAGAAGTATGCGTTTGCTAAATTTTGCGTGGCCAGAGAATTAGCGCATGGGGTTAAAATTGTGTTTATAGTATAAAAAAAGCTGTATTTTTGGTCAGATTTTAGGAAAAATGAAAACGACAATTCAAAGCAAGTTTGTCTAAAGGATTTTTTTTGCAAAATATTTGAATAATTTTTGATAATTCATGATAAAAAATAATGGGAAAACAGTTCACGAAATTGCAAATAATGTGGGACGAGCTAGAAAATAAGTGTATAATGCCATCAAATTTTATGAAACTCATAATACGACCAACGCCATCCGAGGAAACACGCCTCCAAAAAAGATAATTTCTGCTGATGATCGTATAATCGCTGTTTATGAACAGAAAAGTGCATTTTCGACATCAGCTGAAATTCGGGATGAAGGGAATCAAGTCCATGGCATAGCAGTAAGCAGCAGAACAATCGAAAGAACACTCAACGACAAGGAGTTGATGGGTTGCATTCAGCACAAGTCCCTGGTTTCAAAAAAATATTACAGCCAGGCTTAAGTTCGCTAGAGTTTTCGAATTAAAATTTTTATTGTTCTTGAAAACTGATCTGATGTCCTTGGACTACAAAGAATATTTTTCCAAAGTAATAACAATTTTGAATCTTAAAATCCTTTTTGAAACCAGGGATTTCTGTTGAGCTATGCAACCTATCAAATCCTTGTCGTTGAGTGTTCATTCGATTGTTCTGCTGCTGACTGCTATGCCATGGACTTAATTCACTTCATCCCGAATTTCAGCTGATGTCAAAAACAGATTTTTCTTCGCATAAGCAGCGATTATACGATCATCAGTAGAACTTATCTCTTTTGGAGCCGGGTTTCTTTGGATAGCGTTGGTCGTATTATGAGTTTCATAAAATTTGATGGCATTATAAACTAATTTTCTTGCTTCTCCCACACTATTTGCAGTTTCGTGAACCGTTTTCACAAGATTGCTGTCAGCCCATCTAGTCAAAAAATATTCAAATATTTTGCAAAAAAAAATCCTTTAGAACAACTTGCTTTGAATTGTCGACTACCTTTTTCCTAAAATCTGACCAAAAACACAGATTTTTTATACTATAAACACAATTTTAACACCATGTGCTAATTCTCTGGCCACGCAAAATTTAGCAATCGCACGATTCTCATATAGAAGTAATACACAAACATGTGTAAGTAACGGTAAATTTCTAGGGATAATAGGGTGATGCAGTCTAGATTGAAATTATGTGAAACGTTTTTAGGAAAGGCTTTTGTCAACTGGTATAAGACTATGTTAACTGAAAAAAAGCATAGTGTTCTAATTCTCTGTCCAACACTGTAAGTATTAATATAACATAATTTATTTATTTATTTAGCTTAATACAAGCAACAGTAACATAGCTTAAGTCTAAACTTAATAATTAACTTACGTCTAGTTATTTTTTTCTTTTATTTTTCTTTTCTTTTTTTAGAAACAAAACTTAAAACTAAATAGTAATGAAGAAGAATTGGGGTTTTAGGATGAGTTGTAGAGAGAGCTTCTAAGTGAGGAAGTACTAATATGAAAGTCAAAGGTATCTTGTGCGTTATTAGCCAATCGCAGCATTCTAGAAATAGGTTCAAAGATACCGTAATTTGTGCGGTGAAGAGGAAGGCGAAAGAGAGGAGCAGATCTTACGTGTCCTGGGTTAGTATAGATGGGAATCGTTTCCACAAGAAAAGAAGAATCTATAGTCCCTGCTAAAAGCTGATGCAAAAAGAGAATATCAGCGACTTCGCGGCGTTTTTGTAGGGTTTGCAAATTGATCAATTTTAAACGATCTTCATAGGGGGGTAGGATGAAGCTATCAGACCAAGGGAGACCGCGGAGTGCAAATCTAAGAAACCTACGCTGCACAGCTTCGATTCTTTGAGAATGAGAGCTTTGATAGGGCGACCAGACTTGACTAGCGTATTCAAGGAGGGGTCTAACGAAGGTAATATAGAGGGATTTAGTGACGTAGGGGTTCGAGAATTCCTTAGACCAACGTTTGATGAAACCTAGAGAAGAGTTGGCCTTGTTAATAATATGATCGAAATGGGCTCGGAAATTTAACTGACTGTCGCAAATTACTCCTAGGTCACGAATAGAGCTGACAATTTGAATAGCAACTTCGTGAAAGCAATAAGTTCGAGGAGGAAGTTGTAATCGCTTACGAGAGAAAGTTAAGGATTGGCATTTAGTAACATTGAGTTCTAAAAAATTTTTGTCACACCAAGTTTGGAATGAATTAAGGTCATTTTGAAGTAATGTAGAATCTGAGGGAGTAGAAATGACCTTAATTATTTTCATATCATCAGCGTAAATAGAGACAGTTGAATCATTAATGACATTAATAACGTCATTTATTGTTAAAACAAAAATCAAAGGGCCGAGGTGGCTCCCTTGCGGAACGCCCGAAGTGGCAAAGATGGGGTCAGAGATTGAAAACCTGAAGATAACTCTATATTGGCGGCTGTCAAGGTATGATCTGAGCCAAGAAATAAAAAGGGCAGGAAAACCGAGAGCTTTAAGTTTGAGATAAATAATTTGGTGACTGATTTTATCAAAGGCCTTACTAAAATCTGTGGTGATAATGTCCACTTCATTTCCTTTTTCGAGTTCCTTAAGAGTTTTAGAAACGAATTCCGTAAGGTTAGTTGTGGTGGATCTGCCTTTTAAAAAGCCGTGCTGTTGTGGGGAGAAGATAGGTTTACAGTGAAAATAGAGAGAATCGTAGACAATGCTTTCAAAGAGCTTGGGGATTGAGGATAGCTTGGCAATAGGCCGGTAGTTAGCAATATCATTCTTTACTCCTTTTTTATAAATAGGAAAAATAAAAGAGTCCTTCCATAATTTTGGAAAGATACCTTGAGAGAGTGAAAGATGAAATAGTGCTGAAAGAGGCTCACATAGAGAGTTGGCGCATTTTTTCAGTAAAATGGCAGGCAAACCATCGGGACCAGGGGAGAAATCATCTTTAAGGAAACTTATCTTTTTGGCGACAATGTCAACACCTATTTCAATTGAGGCAAAGGAGGTGCATGGGCCATCTTTTAAGTACTTAAAAAAATCGTAGTCAGGTTCTTGAGGATTATTACTATATGACTGACTGAAGAAAGAGGCAAAAAGGTTTGTGATTATTTTAGGGTCGCCAGATGTCGAGTTCATAAATTTAAGAGTTGAGGGAAAGCCATCAGATTTCCGTTTAATATTAATAAACTGGTAGAAGCGTCTGGGATCTGAAATCAGGCTATTTTGCATTTTGTCAATGTATTCAAGATAGAGGAGTTCGCAAAGTGAAGAGAAGCGGTGTAGAGCTAGCTGGTAGTTTGAGAAGTCCAGAGCAGATCTGGTTAGCAAATATGTTTTCCACCATTTATTTCTCACGTTACGAAGGGTTCGCAATTCTTTATTGTACCAGGGAGGGGAGGAAGAGACATGTTTACGCGGAACATAAGGAACAGCCTGAACAAGGCAGTTAAAGATAGACGTGTAGAAAAATTCCAAGGCGATATCAATTGAGGTTTTGTTATTCAGGAAGGAACTGAAATCAATATTGTTGATAAGATAATTAAGATAAGCGAAGTCAGCTTTGCGAAAGTTGAAAAAAAAAGAATTTTCGGACAAAACTGACCCATTATCACATTCATATGAGAAAGTAATGGAAAGAGGGGGGTGGAAGTGGTCGAGGGTAGAGAGCAGATGAGCACTTTTGGAAACTAGGGAGCAAGTGGGATCTGATGAGAAAATTAAATCAAGTTGTCTACTTAAGTTGTTTAGTATACCACTTACCTGACAAAGACCAAGGTCAAAGAATCGGTCAGTGAGCAGGAGTTCCTTTTCAGAGGAGGAATTTGTAGGCACAAAAGACATCTCATCTTCCGATGAGGTCCATTGAAGATGTGGGAGGTTAAAGTCACCGACAATAATTAAGTCATCAAGAATATCTGTGACTTCAAACAGAGAGTCGATTTCATCAACAGCAAGTTGATAAGCTTGGGTGGGCTGAGAAGGGCGTATATAACAACAGACTAAGTAAATACATCGTTTTTTTAAAGAAATTTTGACACATACAAATTCAAAAGAAGACACACACGATCTTTTTACCAGGCTAGCGTCAAAACGATTGTGAATCGCCAGAAGGACACCTCGTCCAGAATGATCTCTTTCGTTACTTAGTCCGTCAGCTCGAAAAATGGCAAATTCGGAAGTAAAAAGTTCTTCATCAAGGATAGAATTGCAGAGGTTTGTTTCAGTTAGGGCAAAAATATCATAGGGAAGTTTTTGGGAGTTGATATAAACAAAAGCCGTTTTTGTACGAAGACCCCTTACATTTTGGTAATAAAGAGACAAAATATTAGGAATTATGTTAGGGTCGGTAATAATTTTTTAGGGTGTTGCGGGTACTTTGAAGGTGAGAAACGCGTTTAGAGCCGATATGGGAAGCATAAGTAGCAAGGTCCTTAGAGACTGTAGCAGGAGAAATATCAAAGCCTTCATGAAAACGGGTGTAGATCTTACGAAGGCAGGTAGGATCTGTTGGCAGGCCTTCTTTTTGAATTGACACGATCAGGTTTGTTTTAGTTTTACCTTCAATACAAACAGAATCTGGTTTGTCATATAGGTACGCAAGGTAAAGGCGTACGTTATCAAAAAGTTTATTATCACGTAAACGTGACATCAAATAACGTCCATCTAAGTCATTCGAAGTAGGTGGAAGGTCGGCAAGTCTAGATGTTAGTTTCACAGAAGGGGGAACCATTGGGTCAAAGATCGGGGGAGGAACAGTTGAAGAAGAAGGATCAGTAGTTTTAGTAGAGATCGAAGAAGAAACAGACGGTGAAAAAGGTGAAGCAGCAGGATTTAATGTATGAGAGTGTATGAAGTTAGGAAAGTTAGTGGAGGAAGAGTTGGTGGGGTGAGAAGGTTCAAGATTGAAAGATACACGCTTCCGACTACGGGTAACCAGTGGGTTTGTTACATTAATGGAGTTGTGAAGAGGTGAAAAATTAGGAAATATTTTTGTTTTGAAACTCCAATTAGAATCAGATTTATCTGTAGGAAGGTTAGACTTAGAGCTAGTTTGTAGATTTATCCATTTGCTAATTTTTGCTTTACCAAGCATGAGAGCGTCGTTGCGGGAGCCAGAAAAGAGCCATTCGTATTTGGAGGGAATCATTATCTTGAAACTTGAGGAAGAAAGCTTCTTGCATATTCCAAGGGTTATAGCAAACTGCTGGTAAAAAAAGTTAACAAATTGAATGACTGACTCACTGAGACACCGTCAGTTGACTGACTCGGACGTGGAATGCCTCCTTGCGGTGCATTCTGGATAACGCTAAATGACTTTCTAAATTGAAACTTTGCAAACACCCAACCTCGCAACTACCCCAAATCCTATAGTGTGCCCAAGCAGGGCGGTTGCAGGGGCACAGCATGCCCCTCCTTTCATACCTCACTGTTTATATATACGTCGTAATGCTGGGTGCTATAGCACTATATTTATATAAGCAAGCAAAAAAAAACAAAAATCTCATACAAAATTAGTTTCAATAATTTTAAATTTTATCAAGAAGTAGAAGACAAAAAAATCATCTAGTTTTCAGTTTCTGATTATGAATTAAATAGAGAAACGAATTCAAAAAAAAAAAATAATATATATAATTTTACAGTTCTTAAAAATTACACTTTAAACTTTTGTTTATGTTTTTTCCCCCAAATTTTGGGTTCAAACACCATTTTTTCAAAAACTATACATAGATTTCACTTGATTTAAAAACTAGCTGATAGAACAAAGTATTGGCTTTAAATAAAGACCTAAAACTCAATTGTAACTGTTACTGTTATTTTTTAATATTTTTTTTTTATTTTTAGTACTTTTTTATAAAATTTATAAATTTTTTTAAAAATTGCCATTCCCGCCCAAACGGGGGAGATAGACTCCCATAGTAAAAAATGCTTGTACGGTTAACGGTTCTACAAAAAACCGTTATTGTTTCTTGGCGCTTGAGTTATCGTACCTACTAATAAATTCAAATATTTAAAATCGTTCAATTTCTAATTTTTAATAGCGAATTTAAAATTAATTGAAAGCGAATAAATTAGGCCTAAATTAAACGCTGTCAAAAACTCGTCGTCACGAAACTCGTCACATTGTGAATTGCACTACGGTTTTAGAACTAGTAAAAGAAGAATCGGGCTTAAGTCTAAAAGTTAAGGCGGTAAGGGCACAACACCGGAAACCAGAGATATAACTAAAATCCTATATTGGCCTATAAATCGAGAACCAGACATAGGACGATGACGTGGAATGGCTCATTAGATTCAGAATACTTGAATAGTTGAAGCCAAAGAACATATTGGCGCAAAATTTTAAATAACATATTGTTAAGGGCTTAGCATTTTACTAGTTAGCAATTTCTTAAGTATTTAGAAATTTACTTGGTATTCCAAAATGTTAAAATTTTGCTAACTATAATCTGTTCAGTATTATTATTTTCAGTACAGGCCTTATGGGAGAGCTTTTTTAAACATACACGTGCTGGCTGGTGTTTGCTGTGCACTCAACTTAAGAAATTGCCTGTGAAATAAAAAACAGAATCCCTGACTTCCATTGAAATTGTTTTTGTAATATTTCATAAACCCACGTTCATCCCATCATGACCTGTGTGCTCTGCTCCGTGGTTGTGTGTGAGGAGACTGAAACAAGAAAGAACGAGATACACACAATTTGCCTCTCGCTCGCTTAATGTGTTTATTAAAAACAACACATTGATTCAGAGTTCCCATACGTCGGGGGATGGAAATTCTAATACATTTTTCTTTGGTTTTAGCTATGTAGCTTTCAGAATTATAGCACAGATAATAAATTATACAGATGTCTTATCCCCATAGAAAAAAAATGTCCCATATTTTCTTCACGACCGGTTGACGAAAGCTTTTTGCCTGTTCATAGTAAAGCACAGAAAGTTCTTTCCCTCTTTTACTTTATTATATGTGCTGTGAGAAGGCAAGGTAGCTCATTGCCTTTTCATAGCAAATCACAGAAAGTTATTTCCCCTCTTTACTTTATAATATTTTTTTTTGTGTGCTCATATATTTAGCCTCTCTTTCGAAACATAGAAAAAAATGGTAGTGCTAAAGAATTAGAATTTAAATAAAGTGAAGTGTATTTAGGTATCTATTCGGCGCGTGAGCATGTGCAAGTGCGTGGACCTTTCGTTGTCTGCTTGCGCATTTGTGCATATACGATTTTTGTATGAATGAAAAGTAGGTAGGTAGGTATATACAAATGAAAAATAAAAACGCAGAGACATGTGATTTTGTTTTGTTTTGAGCGATTCTTAAGTACATAGGTAATTGAAATTTAAACTGATTTTTTGATACATCTACAAAGGTCTTTGGATTGGAAAATCATTAGTGGAGAAGAATAAGAATCTAAAAATATGAAAAAAATATAGAAGTTTTTTTCTCAAATGTCTTTTATGTTTTAGGGGTCGCTGAATCTGAATTCCAAGTTCGGTATTTCCTTCGGATATGGCTTCATAGCGAAAATCGCAAAAAACCTCAAAATGTTCGACCATTTTTCAGGTTTTTGCCAAAAAGTCAACTAAATATACACTTTTTGGATAAAATTACCTTCTAAACTTTATAGAACATTCAATTTTCTATAAAAATTGCTTGTGACTTTTTTTTGTAGAATTAACGGTTTGGCCGGTAGAGTACGGTGAAAAAAGACCAAAATTACGTACTTTTTGGAAAACACAGTTCTCTCGTCAGATTTTTGATTGTAACTCAAAAACCATGCCTGTAATTGTAGAAAACATAAGCTTCTGCTTAAACAACATTAAATTCTCTAAGAATTTGATACCTTCATGACTTAAATTGACGAAAATTGCACAGGCTAGAGCGTGATGAAATTATATATCATATTACAGGAAGCCACCAATAGGCTATTTATTATCTCATACAGAATGGAACTAAGACGTTCCAGGGTTTTTGTTGTAAAAATCATTCAATGGCTCATTGAAGATGAGAAAACCATGGAGCGTTTTCAAGAGAGAGGGCGAAATTTTGAGGAGGGGGAGTAACTGCAGTCCTTTGGGTTTTTTTGCATATAACTTGAAAAGCAAGCTAAATTTCGAAAAAAATCCGAAAACATTTTTGGTAGAGAATAAAATTTACTATAGAATTGGCCTATTCAAAAAATTTTAAATACATTTTTAGTGTGTTTAGATAAAAAAGTCGATTTTTTTGTTTTTTCTTTTACTTATTTGCCTATAACTCTTTTTCCAGCAGAAATAGGTATAGAAGTTGGTCCACATAAAAGAAAGATAATAAAATTTTCTTTAAAGTGACCTTTTTTGAAAAGTGTTTTTAAGAAAAAATCAACCAAGATACGGTCGCTCAATGTAAGCCATTTTTTCAATTTTTATTACGTTTACCTCGACTGTTTTTTTTTTCTATGTAACAAAAGAGAGGCAAAATATATGTGGGATTTGGCTCTAATCACACAATTTAATTTCCGATCGAAATAATAAACAAAAACGATTACTTATTATAAATAATTAAGTTTATTATCTAATTTATTTACTCGTTATAATTATCAAATAGAGCAGCAACGACCTTTTTGAAAGAAGTGAGTTTAACGACTAGACTTAAAAAGTTAAAATTAAAGCGATACTGGTTTTTCGATGGAAGGGACGCAGTCTCCCATTCTCTTTCTTCCGTTCGTTCGTTCGTTCGTTCGTTCGTTCGTTCGTTCGTTGTCAGTGTGTGTGTTGTAAGATGTTCTCTGTTTGGCAAGTATGTACGATCAGTGCTGTCGGTCAAGTATGCGTTCGTTTGTCATTTGACTACTGATCCCACAATCGGCTATCCTGACGAGTCATTCGCCCCGAATAAAGGGTTCCAGGGCTTCATGTTTTCGGCCACTGTTGTTGTTTTCCTAGGACCTTCGTGTTCGCCAACTTTCTCGACATCGTTTCTTCCGTGGTTTCTTTTTTCTACGATCTTATAGGGTCCCATGAACTTTGGCCTAAGTTTCATTCCGGTTCCGAACTGTGTGCCCTTGACGGCGACTAGTTCATCCAACTCGTACTCTCTTTCTGGCTTCCGGCTTTTATCGTAGGATTTCTTGTTTTCTGCTTGGATGGCTGCGATGTTCTGACATACTTCTTTCCTCAACTCATCTCGCTCTGCATGTAATTCCTGAGCTGCTTCTTCATCTAACCACTTCTTCAATTCCGGGCAGGCTGGGAATCTCATTTCTAACCCGGTTAGAATCTGGAACGAACTAAATTTCGTGCTTCTCGTCGGTGAGCTGTTAAGCACCTGCTGCACTCGATCCACATGCTTATAGGTACCATTTGACTGGACTCCCTAAACAAGATTTTGCCAGCATCGGAACAATGCTCTTGTGTTTCCTTTCCACCTGACCGTTTCCTCGCGGTACAACTGTTGCAATTGTCAGATGTTGGATATTTTCGGCTTCACAGTAGCTCTGGAACGCAGTTGACGTGAAAGCTGTTTTCCTGTCTGATATGATTCTTCACGGATTACCAAAGATACTCGCTTGTTTGTATAACCGGTCCAAAACCTCTGCTGTTCCTGTGCTTTTAGTTGGTTATAGCCAGACGAATTTAGAAAAAGCGTCTACTACCACCAAGATGTGGTTGTATAACTTGTGGGTCTGTTCCATCGGTCCTACATGGTCTATATGGTATGTCCCAAGTGGTTTGTCTTCTTTGTTAATCGGCCGCAACAAACCCTCCTTTTTACCGGCTTTGGATTCAGAGATCAGACACGTCACACATCCTCGAACTGTTTCGGTTACCTTTTGGGTCAAACCTGGTATATAGAATGTTTTTTCTAACAAGTCTTGAGTTTTCTTAACTGAAAAGTGCCCTTGCTGATGTGCAATTCCAATTATTTCTCTTTCCGTGCCTGAAGGTATTACAACAAGTTCCTTAACTGGATTTTTGTATAACACTCCTGCCTTCATGTAGAAATCTTCATATTGATCCCTCTCTAGAATTTTCCGGACTGCCCTCGTCCACTCATCGTGCTACTGCGCTCCCTTTATTCGATGATCTAACGAATCTTCAATCATAAGGCTATACACTCTACTCAGAGCGTCGAGGTGCCGCATCTTGGAACTTGAGCGATACTCGATCTCGTAATTAAACTCTTGAAGAAAAATTGCCCATCGAGCAACTCTAAGGGGAACATATTGTTTTTTCATTGTCTGTGTGAACGCGTTACAGTCGGTGACTATCGAGTACCTAACACGTATACTCGCCACTTCTTTAGCGCAGCTATAATCGCAAATACTTCCATCTCATATGAGTGGAATTGTTCTTCTGCATCACTGGTCTCCCGACTCATGAACTCAACGGGGTGTAACATCTGGTCTTCTGCATGTTTCTGTAACAGTACCCCGCCGTAACCGAATTTACTTGCATCCGTGTGGACTTCAGTTTCTGCTTGTGGATTAAATAACTTCAGTACATGTGCTTTAACGAGCGATTCCTTAAGTTGTTTAAATGCAATCAGTTGTTCATCTTCCAATACAAACTTAGCGTTCTTCCGCAACAAATCCGACAGTGGCTTTGCAATCGTTGCATACCCTTCCACGAACCTTCTGAAATATGAGGTTAGTCCCAAGAAACGTTGGAGCGTTTTTTGGTCTTTCGGCAACGGATAATCTGCAACAGCTCTTGTTTTTTCATCGGATGGCTTGATGGTACTATTCTCGATGATATATCCAAGGAATTTAATTCTCGTCTGTAGGAATTGACACTTCTTCCAGTTGAGCCGTAACCCATACCTTTCAGCTACTTCCAGCACAAGCTTCAATTTCGCGATTCCTTCCTCCTCATCTTGGGATGGTATGATGAGGTCGTCCATATACGCTTCCACAACACGATCTTGGATTAACGTCCTATAGATCGCGTGTATATATCTGCTGGTGAATTTGATATCCCAAATAGAACGTACAAGAATAAAAATTGTTCGTCCTGAGTGACGAACGCCGCATAATTCCTCGACTCAGGATCCATTGGAACATGGAAAAATCTATTCCTTAAGTCCAGTGTCGTAAAGACTTTCGCCCCTTGAAGACGTCTGATCACCTCATCCTTTTGTGCCATCTCAAAATTATCTCGGACTATTTTCTCGTTCAAACGCCTATAGTCCCAACATAATCTTTTTGTTCCATCCTTCTTCGCCACCAGCACGATGGGTGATGCGTATTCAGACTTACTTCGCTGTATAATCTTTTCATCCAGCGATGCTTTTACTTGGTCTCGAACTAAAATCTGGTGGGAGTACGCCATTCGTCTCGGTCGTTGAAAAACAGGTACTTCGTCTTTCAAAATCAACTTCATCGTAACCGGCGATGATTCTTTCCCAGCCGGAGTGTACCCTTCAATGACTTGCATCAGCATCCTTTGTTTGACGACATGACATCAAGATGACTGAGCTCTAGTTCTCTGGCGAACATACCTTCTTCTGCTGCCAAACAGATCTGCCCGAATATCGCCTCTAGTGCGAACACATTCGATCCCTGATCATTTAGTTGAACCTGTTCACATATTTGGTACAGGGTTACCTCAACGCTCCTAGCGTGTTCTCGTACCCTACCGATATCTTGTACCTCCTTTTCGGTACCTTCATAACCACGTACCTCACTATCGGTACCCATCTTACGTACCCCCTTACTGGTACTCTCATCGGTACTACTACCTTGTAACTCATTTTCTTTCTGAACCTCTGAATCCCCTTCCTTCTCGAAAGAATTCCCTTTGAGCCTTAACTCAACGCTATGATCCAGTATCCTAAAATCTGCCATAACCAGGATATCATTTCCTATCACTGCCGCGAAACTCATGTCCGTCTCTTTTACCACCTGGAATATTACATTTAGAAGTATGCCGTCTACTTCTACTTCCAAATTCACATTTCCCATTGTCCTCACCCTGTGATGCCCAATGCCCAAAAGATTTATTTTTTATTTTCCCAACTCGACGAACTCTATGAGCGCTTAATAATCGTAACGCAGCAGACACAAATCGCTTCCCGTGTCAACCAGTGCAGTCATAGTTTTGCCATTCACCATAATGTCCTAGCCTCCAGCCACGAATTACGGTTACCCGTTGGTGCAGGTTGACCGTTATTATGCTCTACACGACGTTGAACCGGTCGTGAATCGGCTTTACAGCAGAGATGGCAGAGTAGATGACCTCAGGTAATCTACTCGATTAACTACGCGTAGTTAATTGAGTAAACTACACGCCTGATTTGTTTCATTTACTCCTACATTTGTTACGTGTGCTACCTGCACATAAAACGTTAAATTTCAAAAATAATTTAAACGAAACTAACGAGCAGACAACATTGAATGGCAAAATAACCAAATGTGTTGGCATGAATGGGCTTAAATAAGGTTTTTGAAATTCAATAAAAGAAAAAATGCAAATTGAATAGTCATCCGATTTATTTCTATCGTTCATTTTCTTAAGAGTAATATTAATGTCGATAAATATTTTTTGATATTATTTCAATTTGTCAATTTTGAGGTTGAAATGACAATCCAAACTACATTTTGACGTTTAACGCTACGTTTACTACATTTAACTGTATTTACTTCCTTATTTATGTAGCAGACGTAACAAATGTAGAAAATCAAAAAAATTTCCATTTTTGCCATCTCTGCTTTACAGTCGCGTGCCATTGACTACATCTAAAACATCTGGTGATTGGCGCCATTCGACAATCTCTGGCATAATGCTTATTTTCACCGCAACGGTAGCACGAGCTTCTTCTTGTTTCACTCTTTACCTGCTGATGAACAAGGGGGCTACTACCAGATGCGTACATATGGCGCGAGTTTCCCCTAGAGTTTGACGACTGCAAGGCGGATCCTTTTGACCTCTCGTAAGCAAGAATTTGTACCTTGAGTTCCTCGATGTTTGTTGCCTCGTATAATGCAACCTTGTTCTGCCTGGAATCCGGAGCACTTTCTATAAAATAATCGATTACACTTTCGTCGTCGATTGCAACGAGCTTTCCCATTTCTAAGATCGCATATAGAAATTCGAGCCTACGGTGTACCTCGGCCGATGGTAACTTTACTCCAAATTCTTTGACGAGAATTCGATTCAGTGTGCCCCAATTCTAAGCCATGGCCTGACTCTTAACGAACATCTTCGCCGCGCCCCTTAGCAATTGTTTTGCATAGATATATTTTTGGATTTCATCCCATCCAACTGTAATTGCATTCTCGTCTATTTCTTGGATCCATTGATTGACGTCAATGGATCCGCTACCATCAAAGTGCGACAGCGAATCTTCGATATCCCGAAGCGTGACTCAACTCATTCTCGCCATTTCGAATCCACCCCTGGCCTCTTCAAACGGGTCGTCTTCCTCGTCACGTGTTAGCCCAAAGTGGTTGAGTAGCCTGTCCTGTAGCGTTCTCTTAAGTCCATTTTTGTTCAAATTTAATTCCGTCAGTTTTTGTTTTAACAAGTCCACTGTCAATGTTAGAATTTCCATCGTTCTTACTTTAATGTTTACCCCTCACAATATATAAAAAACAAAACTACCAGTTCGCACAAAAAAAGTAGAACAAAAATTGAGGAAAAAAAAGAACGGTCGTTTGCTTACCCCTTTACTTTAAATTTTCTTCACCTAACAGGTACCAGCAACTGTCTTTTAGATTAGGCCACGCCCTTTTTGCATCTCCTTTTCCTCCTGTCCGTTCGTTGGAGCAAGCAACCACGGTGTGTCTTAATGTGGTTACTGGGCTTATGAATAACTCACACTGGCACCGCTTTAGGTTGAAGCCCTTTGTTTCGTATATTTTCCTTTGTTTGCGAGTGCAAACACATATATCAGATGACTTTTATTTAAACTGTTTTTTTTGTTTGAGCGTATAACGTACATACATATACTAATTTTCCCAAGTACACTCGATCGTACAAGCAAAATTTTTCGTTATACAGTTCATGTGACTTTTCAGTTTATAATATTATTTAGCGAACCATAAAAAAAACTAAAATTGCTCAGATGAACTTGGCGGTTGCATTTGGCTTTCTTTTTGTATTCAATTACAAACTTATGGTTTTTTCTTTTTATCGAAACCAAAAACACTAAAATTGCTCAGATAGACTTGACGATTCCATCTGGCTTTTTTTTTGTATTAAATTACAAACTTATGTTTTTTCTTTTTAGCGAAACCAAAAACACTGCAATTGCTCAGATGAACTTGGCGGTTGCATCTGGCTTTTTTTTGTATTAAATTACAAACTTATGTTTTTTCTTTTTACTCTCACGCACAATCCCGGTTGAGTCCCCAAAAAGTGTGGGATTTGGCTCTAATCACACAATTTAATTTCCGATCGAAATAATAAGCGAAAACGATTACTTATTATAAATAATTAAGTTTATTATCTAATTTATTTACTCGTTATAATTATGAAATAGAGCAGCAACGACCATTTTGAAAAAAGTGAGTTTAACGACCAGACTTAAAAAGTTAAAATTAAAGCGATACTGGTTTTTTCGATGGAAGGGACGCAGTCTCCCATTCTCTTTCTTCCGTTCGTTTGTTGTCAGTGTGCGTGTTGTAAAATGTTGTCTGTTTGGCAAGTATGTACGATCAGTGCTGTCGGCCAAGTATGCGTTCGTTTGTCATTTGACTACTCATCCTACATATATGAGCACACAAAAAAATATAATATAGTAAAGAGGGGAAAGAACTTTCTGTGCTTTGCTATGAAAAGGCAAAGAGCTTCCTTGCCTTCTCACAGCACAGATAATAAAGTAAAAGAGGGAAAGAACTTTCTGTGCTTTACTACATTGTATATATACTCTTATAGTAATATCATGGCTCAAATAATTGCCGCTGCGTATGGTGAGGAGTGTTAGAACTAATGATTAAAGAGACTTTTCAATTTGTGAAGAGATTAAATGAGGAGAAAATTAGAAGAAAATGAAGCCTAAAGACAGAAAAGAAGAATAGAGAAGGCTATACAAAATGTATGAGGTTACAAGGGAGACAAAAAATAACAGTTTTGTTTTGGCTGTCAATTTGTTTTCTACAGGAATTAGATAGTAAAAGAGGAAGTATATAGAATAAAGATGACAAAAAAACAAAAACAATTTGTATGTTCCCAAATGATAATGTAGGAATCATCTGTTTGCGGCGGGCAAGTATTTCCATCGCGATGTAGGAAATGAAGAATGTGTGCATAGGTAAGTATATAGGTAAGTATGATCGGGGGTAGGTTTTGGTTTTATGGGTATTCAATTTTCTTGCCAAATTTCAGTTTTATTTTTATGTATGGGCATAATTTCCTTGGTACTTTTCAGTGGCTAGAAGAAGGAATCTTTATGTGATGTTGAGGTAGGTTAAGTGTTGATAGTTTGATTGTTTGCTAGAAACAATCCCTATGCGATGTTAAGTGGTTAAGTAGGTTAAGTTATTTTATTTGTTATTTTTTTATTATATAGAAGAAAGAAAAATTACAACAGCATTTGCCAATCACGCTACAGCTCAAACTAGAAGTCCTAAAAATATATACTAAAATTAATTGAATAGCAAATTTTATATAGGGGTGCACTAAGAACGGATTTTTGGAAATTGGTACATTTAATAAGGTTTAAAGGGTAAAAACTGAAATAAAGTCGAAAAACTAACTTCTAAACCCGTAGTCGTAGAGACTTTATTTTTTTTTATTTTAAAGATTAAGAAAAGTTAGGAAAAAACGGGTACATCTTTTTTTTATTTAAAATCTATAAACCGAGATATAACCGATTTAAGACTGAAAATTGACAAATAGTCGTTACGAAAAGTACTTAGTAGTTTCATGGGGGTAGATATTTAATAATTTTTATTTTAACATATTTTTAAAGATAAAGAAAAAAAATTATCCATGTTTAAGGAATTTTTGATAGGATTTTTTTTCATACCCAAAATGATTTTTGAAAAAGGGTAAATTTATTTGGTCAAATTTTCAAGGTATTTGATTTTTATCTTTTTAATGGGTTGTTGGAAAAATCTTAAATTTCATTATGTTATAGATATACGTATTTGATAGCAATCAAATGGTAAAAATTTTATCTTTCTAACTTATCATTTGACAGATTTATTTAAGAAAGTTAAAATTTTAAAATTTCTTTTTTTGTTAATATCTTTTTAGTAAAGAGTCGTACAGGTTTGCAATGTACTAATGAATTATAGCTATTGTATGTTCTATATTCCTACTGTACCGCTGAGCTGAGAAATTAACAATATAATTTTGTTAACACATATTACTTAAAAAAATGTTAGTGTGTGCATGGATTGATTTAGTTTTTTCTTATATTTAATCTCAATAGAATAACTACTAATTTGTTACTTCATTTTTTAATCTACCTGCTATATAAGCGTATAATTGATTTTTTAAAATTCATAAAAAATCGGCTCAAATCCATAGAAATGCTCTGCTTTGTCAACAATCGTCAACCAGTGCAAAGCACCGTTATATTAAATTATTTTTTATTCGATTTTTTTTTTAATATAAAAAATCATAACTTCATTTCTACTCGGTCGATATTAAAAAAGCTCAAAATTCAGCTATAGATTAAATATATATTAAATGGATATGGTTTTGCCGTCGGCAAAACGTATATGAGTTTTTTTTTATTTTGTTGATCTTGATGCATGTTGCGTTGCAACACTATTAAATTTAAGAATTAAAAAAAATCCTTTTTTAGTGCACTCCTACATAAAATTATTATTATTATAAAATTATAAATTTTAGTACCTAAATAATTTTAATACTTATAAATTAAGCTGTAGCGTCATTGGGAAAAGTAATTGTTATTTATAAGTAGTTGCTATACATGTATGTATATAATGGATACCTATAATATTGTCAATTGATATTTTTACCTTCCCATTGGAAGTTATTGTTATTGGTGCGATTTGTTGAACTATTTAAAATACTGAACAAATGTTTTTTAACTCACATATTTTGAAAAAAAAAAAAAAAATTATATCGATTTCAAATTCTTACCAAAAATGTATACCATCTAAGTGTTGTGTAATTTTGAGATTTTTAAAACCACCCTCTAAAAAGCTAAAAATCAAAATGTTTTAATTCGAAAAATGTTTAACATCAGAATCGAAATTTTGCATATGATTCCTATAATTTTTAAGCTATTTACAAACAAATTTTACTATTATAAATATAGCTAAAGTACAAAATAAAGGCAATGTAACATTTTGCCCTGTATCTCTATATCTATACCTACCTTTATACTGATTATCCAAAAACCCAAAGTAATTACACTATATAATATATAATTATGTAATATAGGTATACTCTACCACCCACCACTTAGGTAAATATGTATGTATGTATATTGTTTTCAAGTGCACCAATGGGAAGTTGCTAGTGTGGGTCGACCCCAGACTCATTTTTCAAAAATATTTTTTTTTTACCCAAAAAAAAGCTTTTTATTGAAAAAAAAATTGAGTTTGTTGAATTGAGTTTCAAAATGTTTCTAGGTACCTACCTATGCATAGGTACCTATTTACGTAGGGAACTACTTACCTTCAATTGAAAATAATTTTGTTTATTTTTTTAATACATACCTACCTACCTTACGAACTTACCTATTTTAATTGATAATACCTATGTAGGTACATACATTAAAATAACCTTACGTACCTACCTACCTGGGTATATCAAGTTATAATTTACCTACCTACATACCTCAATTCAAAATATTTAGGTACATGTGTACCTACCATACCTACCTATTTTCATACTTTTTTTTGCAAAACAAATTAATTTCTTTAAATACCTACCTAGTATATCTACCTACTAATTTATAAAAATGTACATACATACCTACTTACATGATACATATGGTACCAATTTGCCAATATAGTAACCTTGCAAAATCGTGCAAAAAACCATATACCCATAGCCATCAAAAGAAAGCAACAAAAACTCATTGAAAAAAACTGTAAGAACATAACCGAAGAAGCCCATAGGAAAACGTATATTCTCATTTTTTTCCCCTTATTCTCGTTGTTGACTGACAAAAACATCTGACTCCCTTACTACCATTATAGTTGTACGAATTTAATCAATGTTCTCCTCTCCCTCTTACTAATTGTTTTTATTTTTCCTTGCATCGTTATCCCCAGGTCTCTATTGTGCATTTAAGCGATTTTAACGCCAATTTCGGCACATTTCGTGAGTACTATTAGTACTACAAAATTTGAGCCATGATATTACTATAAGAGTATATATACAATGTTTACTATGAACAGGCAAAGAGCTTTCTTGCCTGCTGATCGTCAACCCGTCTTGAAGAAAATATGGGACATTTTTTTCTATGGGGATAAGACATCTGTATAATTTATTATCTGCGATTATAGCTTTGTAACAGCTTTTGAGAGCATTATATTTTATGTATGTATGTGCGTTAAGTGTTGTCACTTCGTGTTTTTCTGCTTACATCTTTTCGTTTTATTTTTTTTCCTGGTTAAAATGCTGCTATACAATGTTTGTTACTTATTTTTTTTTTGTAAGGAAGAATTAATATTTGAGAAAGTTTTTGATGGAGATCGGTTCATTAATCATCTGCAATTTGGATTGCCAAATAGTTTTTTTGCTTCATGAAAATAAGAATAAAAAGAATAATCTGTGGTGTTTATTGTAATATTTTACCAAGGGTTCCTAAAATAAAATTTATTTCCTTACTAAAAATTCTAATAAGTCATTACTTATCCTTTTTCCTGAAATAAATCTTATAATATAATCTAACCTAATCCTTAAAAGTCATAAAAAATTAAAATTTAATAAATTTAAACTTAAGGAAAAGATTCGTGGCAAGCCAAAATAAGTCATTTAAACTGGCAGAAGTAAAAGATCTTCTAAAAACAGGACTTGTGAAGGTTGACGCTGAAAAATGGCAAAGGTGTGTCCAACACGTTGAGCAGGTGATTGAGCCAAATATGCGGGAAAAAGATGTTTTTACTGAAAGAGCAGTGGAAAATTTAGTTATAAACTTAAATGAAGAGAGTAGCAGCAGCAACTACTCGTCGGAGTGAAAAAATGTTTTTTTTTTTATTGAATTTATTTTTTCGGTGATTTATTTTTACGTAAAAAGAAATAAGGCCTATTGGGGAACTCTTAAAAAACCGCGCCTATTATCTTACCTCTTGGTGGTGTGGAAAAAGATAGATTTATTTTTATTTGCATTTACATTAATTTTTTTTAGATTTAGTTTACGATCTACATTTTTTCTGTTTATGAAATCTAAATTAGCAGTTGGTAACCCAACTGACATTTGAATGAGAGAAAAGAGAGAAATATGGCAATTTATAATGCGCGATACGACAACCATGAAAAATGCAAAAGCTTTATAAAAAAAGAGATAGCTTATTGAAATCCATAAAAGTAAGGGTGAGAGGCAAAGACCCTATCTTCCCTGTGCTGAAAATACGAACTGAACAGAGTATAGTAAATTGCTAATAAGAAGTTATCTGAACATTTGTTGGGTTTTAATTAATTATTGTTTGTAGGCGTTGTAAATTATTTATATTTTGATGGAAACCCAACATTTGCTCTAAATAAGTATTCGATGTTTATAGTTTTAACGGCCTCGAACCTGGACCAATCGAGTCCATCGGTGAAATATACCATCAGATTCCATTTGGATTTAGCAAATTGCTAAAAATCACCATTTTGTGATTTTAACTTTACTAAATTGTTAAGAAATAGTAAGAAGTTAAAATCGTTTAAAATGAGCAAAATATTCTTTTTAGCTTAGTAACTTAATAAAATTTCTTTAACAGTTTACTAAGGCTGGTATTCAGCGAGCGATCATAACTTTAGAGCCTCATAAACCTATTCTCCAAGCAACATTAATGGACCTTTACGAGCGCTCGCAAAAGGTATGAGTGGTCTCGAGCACTCCTAAGTTACGAGCGCTCTCTTTGAAAGGTTGTCCGAAAACTTTCGCAATAAAACCATTGTATATATACTCTTTTAGTAATATCATGGCTCTAATAATTGCCGCTGCGTATGGTGAGGAGTGTTAGAACTAACGATTTAAGAGACTTTTCTATTTGTGTAGAGATTTAATGTGGGGAAAAATTAGAAGAAAATGAAGGCTAAAGGAAGAAAAGAAGAATAGAGAAGGCTATACAAAATGTATGAGGTTACAAGGGAGACAAAAAATAACTGTTTTGTTTTGGCTGTGAATTTGTTTTGTATAGGAAGTAGATAGTAAAAGAAGAAGTATATAAAATAAAGATAACAAAAACAATTTGTATGTTCCCCAATGATACTGAAGGAGTCATCTTTTTGCGGCGAGCAAGTAGACAGATTAAGATTTTTCCATCGGTGATAGTTTATGTGGGAAAGACAGAATGTGTGCATGGGTAAGTATATAGGTAATTATGATCGGGGGTAGGTTTTGGTTTTATGGGTATTCAATTTTCTTGCAAGAGATTTCAGTTTTATTTTAATGTATGCATATAATTTCCTTGGTAGGTACTTTCCAGTGGCTACAAGAAGGAATCTTTATGTGATGTTGATGTAGGTAAGTGTTGATAGTTTCGTTGTTTTAAGTAGGTCATTGTACCTATATTATATAGGTCATTGTATTTTGTATTTAAAACAGATCTTACTAGGTAGGTACATTGTCTTCAAAGTAGGTAGGTAGGTATTATAATTTACTTCAAATTTACAAATTATTCATATTCAGGAGTAGGTATGCAGGTAGGGACATACGTATAAGATATAAGTAGGTAGTTTATTGAATTTGATTGTTACTTTTCAGTATCTGAATGTGGGAATCCCTATGGAATGTTGAGAAGGGTAAGTAACTAGTGGGTGGTAGATAAGTAGTGTGAACTGAAGTGATTATAGGTAAAACTATTTATTATAAATAGGCTACCTAGCAACCTTATGTACCTATTGAATGTAAAGTGGGAATCCCTATGCTGAGAAAGGTAAGTAGTAAGTGGTAGGTAGAGTAAAAAAAAGTTAGTACCTACGTAGGTACCTACCTACTAGGTATGGAAAATAAATGTAGTTGGTAGGTAGGTATGTGAAAAAAACTATAAGCCGTTTTTTTTTGTGACTTAGCTTAAAAATAATTTTCATTAAAAATACCTACAGCAATGTTCTGGATTTGTCAAAATTATTGTTGTAGGTAGATATATAAATAGGAATGTATTTTAAATGGAAATTATTTTGCAGCGGAGGAATACATATGTACATAAAGGAGTGTATACCTAATTAAGGCACACAAGAACACGGCAAATATGTAGGTATGCTTAGGTTTTTCTAAGATGAAGTTGAAATAGGGTCTAAGGCTCGTTTGTTGTTAAGAAACATAAATACATAAGTTAAACATAAACGCTTATGTTCTACTTTTTCCTAAGCATAAACTGTTACATAAGTACTTATGTTGAACTTAAATGCTTAAGTTTCGTATCAGCAAATGGGCCTAAAAGACATAGGTAACTATACCTATCTATAAGAATGATGGTTATATTTATGCAACATGGAAGTAGGTCCTATAAAAGTATATACCTATTTTGTCATATATTAATATGTCTATCAAACTTATAAGACATACATATACCTACATATTTATGTGTAAAAATTACCATGTACATGGTAATTCATATAAGGTGCGACCAAAAGTTCGATCCGAAAGAATACACACTTTTTATAAGATGGGGGATGTCTATTCATTTCCGTTAAGGCGGGATGTGCAATATTTAAATAAACTGCACGAATTATTTATTTCCGTTAAGGCGGGATGTGCAGTATTCAAATAAACTGCACGACTTATTCATTTCCGTTAAGGCGGGATGTGCAATATTCAAATAAAATGCACGACTGGAAAAACAAACTTAGAGCTAGAAATTAACGATGTACATACATATATACTAGAGTGGTCCTTATAAAAGTCATTGCCTTATTTTGAATAACGCACCCCCCTAATTTGTTCTAAATAATAAAAAAAAAATCTGTTACATTTTAGCTGTTAACCCGGCCCCCAAGATTTCTGAAGTTTTATGTTGGAAATTTCCATGTATGGCAGGTACAGGTACCGTTATTTTTTTAGCTAACAAAATTGATTTCCTCTCTATCATCGAAAATTTTATCTCGAGTTTGTTTTTCTTACGAACCCAAAACTTGCCAAATAGTACCTATTTGAATTATTTTAGAAGAGGATTAGAACAATAGGTGTGTTGGTTTTGTTTTTCAAAATGTATCAATTTTGTATTAACTTTTACATTTAAAGTCCCAAAAATTTAATTGTTTTTTCCCTAACTCACATTTCACAAATTAATCCATGCACACACTCTCATGTTATTAAGAAATAGTAAACAACCTCTTATAATGTTAATTTCTCAGCTTAAAAATGAATATTGAATAGGCACATTTTTTTTATAAAAATTCTTATAAAGTATAGTTATAATTTAGAAGTCCATTACAAATCTCTACGATTTTTTATTCATAAAGTTATTAATAAAAAGAAAACAAATTGCAAAATTTTTAACCTTTCTTAAATAAATCTGTCAAATAAAAAGTTAAAAAGTTATATTTATGATCGATTAAAAAGATAAAAATTAATGAGTAATCAAAAAAAAAAATACCCTTTTCCAAAAATCATTTTGGGTATGAAAAAAAATCCGATCAAAAATTCCTTAAACATGTTTAATTTGCTTTTCCATCTATTATTGTTTGCTGCAAGGACATTAGCATTAGTAAAAAAAAAAGTATGGATTGTATTATCCGCAGTCCAACTGTCGCGGAGTCAAAACCACAAGGTTGCCGGCAAAAATTGAGAAAGAATCGCACAAAACAGAACTGCGAAAGTGCAAGTTGAATTCCCAATAAGTCGTAATAATTAAAAATCGTCTCAGCCCATTTACGGAGTAACTCCCACAAATCATAATTTATTGCAAAAGACCCACTCAAGTGGTTCAAACATTCTTAAACAATAGGCAAATGTTGTCATCTTTCATGCACTCCCAATTTTGGCAATAGGTATCATGAAGATGATAAAAAAATGCATGTATGTTTTGCCGTCAGTGTTTTGCATATTTGATGCATGTTTTCCGTCGGTGATTTGCATCTTTTGATTTAAAAGTGAATGCCGACAGATATCCATGTAGATATAAGTAAAATTTATTTATTTCTTTTTTTTGTTGATGACTTTATAATATTTTGGAACCAATACATATGTAGGTACGTACATCTCCAAATTCTATCAACGTTAAAGTTGTTTGTTAGGTACGAGAACAAGTTTATATTTTCCAAAATTGTTTTTAAAACAAAATAAACAAAATTTCTTAATTGTATAATTTTTTTGTTGTAGGTAGTAGGTATATTGTCATCGACAAAATTTTTGTAGCAAAATCTTTTTATTGAAAAAAATTGAGTTTTTGGTACTTAACAAATTTCATTTTCAAAATGAAATTGAATAAATACCTATAATACCTACCTACTAATTTATAAAATTGTACATACATACATTATGATACGAATTGCCCAATATAGGTAGTAACCTTGCAAAACCGCGTACCTATGTATGTAAACAATTCTTTCATACATTTTTTTTCCTACCAAATTCAAATGGCGAGCAAAAAGAAGAATTAAATGCCTATCTGTATTAGTATATAACCAATCATATACCCAGCCATCAAAAGAAATCAACAAAACATTCACATACTGAAAGAATATAAGCGAGAATAAGCCCAAAGGAATACATATGTTTTCATTTTCTTACCCTTATTCTCGCTGTTGACTGACATAAACATCTGACTCCCTTACTACCATTATCGTTGTATGAATTTAATCAATATTCTTCTCTCCCTCTTACTAATTGTTTTTATTTTTCCTTGCATCGTTATCCCTAGGTCTACACTGTGTATTTAAGCGATTTTAACGCCAATTTCGGCACATTCGTGAGTAGTATTAGTACTACAAAATTTCAACCATGATATATACAATGAAATACCTATTTCAAGTTAAAGCTCTCATAGGGTTTCCGTACTTTGCATTATATCTCACCTTAATTAATTCTGTTCTCAAAAGCTTGAAAACAGAAAGCTATTTTATAAAAACCACTGAAAAAGCTCTTCTGTATTGCTTTTGAATGGGTAGGGTAACTCTGTTGGAATATATATTTTTTTTAGCTCAAACAGCCAGCCAGGGTAGAAATGACAAACGATTATATTTATATGATCAGTTTCAGTGTGCTTTGGGCATGCAATGAGGACGGTCATGGTGGAGTGTACGATATTTTGCAGGGCATTACAACAACATTTCCTGTACGTTGTTCAGTGGTGTAGAATCTTTTTTATTGGCAGTTTTCTCAATTCAGTGTCATGAAAGTATACACACGCGCCACTGCTTGAAGAAAAGCTCGCCCATAAGCCTTGTACTGACAATTTTTGTTGAACAGAGTATAGGAAAAAAACGGCTTTCAAAGCTTGCTCAACTTGCCACTCTCATAACATAGACGAAAAAGCACGCCTTGGAGTGGTTTACAGAAGTTGCAAAAAAGAAGCAAAGAAAAAGTGTGCCCAACTTCAAGCAAGGAGTACGAAGAGCTGGAGGAAATATCTGCAGCGGCTGATGCTATTCAGGAACTGCGTCATGCCAACATGAACTATGGTGCAACTATTTTCAAAATCGCCGCCCAGAGAAGGAAAAATGCTCAGGAGATTCGTTCACCAAAATTCATTAACAACACTCAAGGCCAACTGGGTTGGGGTCAAAATACTGTACGGGTCATAATACTGTTTTTAAAATACTGTATCTCAAAATACTATATTTCAAAATACTGTATGTACAAAATACTGTATGATCAAAATACTGTAAGTCAAAATTCTGTATTTCAAAATTCTGGTTGGTCAAAATTCTGCATTTCAAAATTCTGAATCTCAAAATTCTATATTTGAAAATGCTGTAAATAGGCTGAAAAATAAAAATCGTTTTGATAATGTAAAAAAGTGCGCACTTTTTCACTGGAGGAAATATCTGCAGCGGCTGATGCTATTCAGGAACTGCGTCATGCCAACATGAACTATGGTGCAACTATTTTCAAAATCGCCGCCCAGAGAAGGAAAAATGCTCAGGAGATTCGTTCACCAAAATTCATTAACAACACTCAAGGCCAACTGGGTTGGGGTCAAAATACTGTACGGGTCATAATACTGTATTTAAAATACTGTATCTCAAAATACTATATTTCAAAATACTGTATGTACAAAATACTGTATGATCAATATACTGTAAGTCAAAATTCTGTATTTCAAAATTCTGGTTGGTCAAAATTCTGCATTTCAAAATTCTGAATCTCAAAATTCTGTATTTGAAAATGCTGTAAATAGGCTGAAAAATAAAAATCGTTCTGATAATGTAAAAAAGTGCGCACGATCAAAACGATTTTTATTTTTCAACCTATTTACAGCATTTTCAAATACATAATTTTGAAAACAGAATACTTTTTTAAAGAATATATTATAATAACTTTTCATTAGCATAATATTCTGATATACTTCTCTTGAACAAAAACATGTACCTATGATAATTCATGTCATTGTTTGCTCATACAGCATCAACTAAGTACTTAGAGCAAGAGGAGTGTATTTTTTTCGATTCTGGTAAGAATCGAATGGAGTAAGCGAGATTACCAATCGAAGGTTTTGTTCAACGTCAATGATGAGAAAAAGGTGAAGAGAATGGCAAAAAAATGTGCGTATCCTCTTTGATTGAATGTGCAATGCAAGGTTATTTTTTTTTTGCTTAATTTACTGATTATGCTATATGCGAGAAGAGAAGTGGACATACATACATGTAAGTTAGCTTTTTGCGTCGTCGTTGTCAACAACCTTGAAGCAAGGAATATAGTTTTTTTTTGCGGGAAAGAATAATGCGTGGAGGTATACATTCTTATATTATCAAGGGTAGGTTTATTTTAATGCGTGAAAGAAAAATAATATGCTCATGTTGTGTAAGTATATTTGTAGGTATATATGCAATCGTATGTTATTGAGGGTAGTTTTTATATTAAATTGTCTTGCAAAGATTTCTTATTTGCCGTGAAATTTGTTGCAAGTGCAAGATTTTGAGCATATTTTTTTGCGGGAACATCTACATAGGTAGATAATATTCGTATAAATCATGAATGGTAGGTTTTATTAATATTAATGTTGTTTGCATGATTTGAGTTTGACTTGAAATGTTTTGAAGAAATTTACAATTAATTATGCCGACAAATATAGGTAGGTCCATACATAATGCATAACTATATGTAGGTAGGTATGAAAATAAGTTATGAAAAAAGGGAGAATTTCTATGCAATGTTGAGGTAGGTAAGTGCTTGGTGGTAGGTAGGTTGTATTTGTTTACCTACTTTTAATTCACAATTTATCATACAAGCAGGCATGTAGGATGTAGGTATAGGTATATACCTACATAGGTAGATATGATTTTATTATTTGACACTAGTCTGTCAATGTGGTGGTTGAATTTCAGCCAGTGGGCAATATCCTAGGAGGTTGGTTTTATAAGTTTTAGTTGTGCCCAGAAATGTTTGAACTAAAGCTGGGTATGTAACTGTACCGACGTACATACCTACAACATTTTTCGTTTAATTAAAGCTACCTAAGTATGTACATAGGTATGTACCTAGGTAGGTACCTACATTTTTATTTTTTCAAATCAACCAGAGAGAGAACATTAATGTAAATTGCAAAACGGTCAGTGCACTAAAAATTGAATTATAGGGGAGGACGGGGCTAGAAGTAACAGGGGTAAGAAGTAACAGCTAAAAAAATCATCCTTCTCCTTAGAATTAAGAAACGCGTAAAAGAGAAAAATTTTAGTTTTTTCCATATCTACCCGTGTGTCCGCTTCAGTTGCACATTGGATGTCAACGAAGGAAGATCTACGGTTGGTGCGAAAAAAAGCAGGTTTGTAACTTTTTTTTTTTGTTTTGTTTTCTTTTTGGTCTTCTTCTCCACACGAAGTAGATACAGTGCTGAGTGTTTTTTTGTATCATGCTGTTGTTTTTTGGTGTTAATTGTGTGTATATGTTATTATTTGTGAATTGCGAGTTTTTGTATATTTTGCTCTTTGTGAAAAATGATGCGCCGGGGTAAAAAGTAACATTGTGGCGGGGTAAGTTGTAACGTGTTACAACCTACCCCGTTTTTTTTTCAAACTGATCGTTGAGAACAAGAACGATCGAGAAAGAGTTTTTTTTTTGGGTTTCTTTCGTTAAGGTTTCTGTTTTGTAGATAAAAATAAGTCGGTCGCTCATGTGTTTTGTTGTTACTTTTGATTCTCGGTCTCGAATGCAGCTGGTGGTCGATGAGAATAACGTAAGATGTTATTTTTTTTTGTCGGCCGTTACGTTTATGTATGTAGAATTGTAGATGCATTACTGCTTTGATGCTTTTTCTAATTTTGCGATCGTGCACATTAAAAGAAATTCGTGTGAACCTACCTACATATGTACCTACATAATGAACAACCAAAATTATAACTGCGTGGCTAGTTTCGTTTGAGCATGTTGTTTTTATGTCTTTTCTTTAATTTTCTAGCATGAGGGTTTATAAGAAAACAAGTGTACGAGGAACAGTGTCAACAGAGACCTTCGAACAGGCTGCGTCTGTTCTTCAAGAAAACAAAAACAGAACAGTACGGGGTGTCGCAAAGGACTTTGGAATATGTCATGTAACGTTGACCAGGTATTTGAAGAAAATTGCGGCAGGTGAAAGTTCGATCCGCGTTGGTTATTCAAATCACAGGCAAGTATTCAACGAAGAGCAGGAAAAGAGGCTTGCATATTACCTGATTAAGTGCAGCAACATCTATTTTGGACTCACGCCGAAAGACACAAGAAAACTTGCTTACGAATGTGGAACTCAGTATAACATAACCATGCCAAATTCATGGACGGTAAAAAAAGAAGCTGGACCTGATTGGTTATCGTCTTTCTTAAAACGGAATAAAAATATTTCGATAAGATTACCCGAAGCAACCAGCCTCAGCAGAGCAACATCATTTAATGCAAGTAATGTTAAATTGTTTTTTTCCAAATTAACATCAGTTGTAGACAAATGGAAGTTCCAGCCATCGCGCATCTACAACTGCGATGAGACAGGCGTGACAACAGTTCAAAAACCCCGAAAAATTATTGCTCAAAAGGGTTGTAAGCAAGTCGGCGCAGTAACATCAGCCGAAAGAGGAACACTTGTTACTGTTTGCATTGCAGTAAGTGCGTTGGGAAATTCTATTCCGCCTATGTTCATGTTCCCGAAAATTAAATATAGAGAATATTTTGTTCGCGATGGACCTCCAGAGTCTATAGGAGCTGGGAACGCTTCAGGGTGGATGACAAATACTGAATTCATTATCTTCATGGATCACTTTATTAAGCACGCAAAGCCATCTTCATCGGATCCTGTTCTTCTTTTGCTCGACAACCATAGCTCGCATCTAGATTTTACAGTTGTTGAAAAGGCAAAGGAAAATGGCATAATAATGTTATCATTTCCTCCACATTGCTCGCACAAGCTGCAGCCCTTGGATGTGGGAGTCTATGGACCGTTTAAAGCATACTGCGCAAATACACAAGATGCCTGGCTCAGAAACAATCCCGGGAAAACAATGACGATTCACAACATTCCCTCAATTGTGAGTAAAGCGCTGCCCTTGGCTCTTAATCCCACCAACATAAGAAATGGATTTAAAAAAACTGGAATCGTTCCTCTTAACGAAAATTTTTTTAATGAACATGATTTTTTATCAGCCTTTGTAACAGATCGGCCGAATCCTGATATGGTCGAGAATGAAACAGGAACACAACCAGATATAAATGCTGCTGAACAGTCCCTTACCGAAAATCCGGATGCAACAACGCCTGCTGCTGAACAGTCCCTTACTGAAGAACCAGAAAAAACACCTACTGAAAAGTCCCTTTCCAACGAACCGGACATTCAGTTAACTGCGTCAACACCTCCTCGTTGTTCACCAGGTCTATCGGGACTTCAAAAAACTTCTTTTACCCCGGAAGACATCAGGCCTTACCCAAAGGCCCAACAAAGGCAGAAGACTATTTCAAGAAGAACGCGGAAATCAGCTATTTTAACCGACACACCTGAGAAGGATGCACTTCTTGAGGAAAAAAATAAAGCATTGGCTAAAAAGGGAGCCAAACCTTTAAAAAAAAGATAGTCAAGAAGAAGGTTTTAGTCTCTTCATCCGAAGATGAAGATGAGCATTCTTTGTGCATTATTTGTTGTGAGCCATTTTCGCACAGTTTGCCAGGGGAGGAATGGGTCCGATGCATATCATGCAAGAAGTGGGCCCACACCAAATGCTCAAAAGGATCGATTCGAGTATATGTTTGTATTAACTGCGATTCGGATGAAGATTCATCCTAATTGTTTTTGTTATCCTTTAAGTTCTTTTACCTTGTATCTTGCCAAATGAATTGTGATTTTTTTTTTTTTTTTATACAAAGAATTGTGATTTTGTTATTTTTATGTTTTGTTTACTTTATTTACTTCGTGTTACTTTTGTTAAAAATAAATTAACATTGAAAAAAGATGAATTAATTTTTTTGAAGATCTTGTTACAACATACCCCGGCCTATGTTACAACTTGCCCCATATGCGGGGTAAGTTGAAACAACGGAGTTTTTTTTTTAAAGCTGCATCTTAAAATATCCCGAGCACATTTCGACAATCTTTTTTGATGGATTTTGTAGATAAAACATGTTTTTTTAATTGGCAAAAGAATTGGCTGACTTATCTCAAAAAATGTAGAAGCAGCACCGGTTTTAGTAAAAAGTGTTACTTTTAGCCCCGCTCTCCCCTACTCAGGTGTAGGTAGGTACATATGTACGTATAGGTTTGTAGGTAGGTACCTATATAAATATTGTTAAAAAAAAGAAGAAACGAAGTTTCAGTCGCCCAGCCAGTCGTCGTACAGCCAACTCCGCTTAACTGAAAACATCGGTTATCTGAAACAAGACATTTATTCCGGAGGCTTTTTTAAGAAAAAAACTGCTTCGCATAACTGAACTCCGCTTAATTGCAATCTCTGGATAATTGAAACAAAATTGTGTGCCTCAAAGGAACATTTTTCACTTTTTCAACTCCGTATAAGTGAAACGATCATTTTTTTTTGTTTTTAATTATTATATATTCATATTCGTTTTGTGATTAAAAATGTAAATACCTTTGTTGTTTGAATTGTTTCATATGGAAATATAACGACATATTAGGTACATACATATTTTGACACAAAAAATCATACCTACATTTTTTTTTGATTCTCAGGCTAAATGAAATTTAATATTTGTTTTGAAAAAAACTCCGCTTATTTGAAATAAGTTTCAGTTATCCATAGTTCGGTATTCGGTTAACTGAAAACTCCGCTTTACTGAAACAAATGGTCTGCAATTATGGTGCTCCAGTTATGCGGAGTCGACGGTCAATTTCATTTTTATATATACCAAGGTAGGTAGGTAGGTTTATATATACATACCTACGTAGGTGTCTACATTTAAGAAAATTGTTTTAACTAAACCTAGATCTAAATTTTTATTTTATTTTTTTTTAAATCAACCAATTGCAAAATGTGCCAACAGGTAGGTACCTACCTACTTACCTATTTTAATTTTAATTTCCGATTTTTTGATTCCAGGTAGTTTACAAAATAAATGTTTTATTGTAGACAGGTAGGTACCTATCTGTAGATACCTACCTACCAATAACTTTTTTTGTTAGGAATTTTTTCCTTTTTTTTAAATTTAAGTGTAAAATAAATTTGAAAAACTTAAATATGAATTTTTGCATAAATAATACAATAATAATAATTATAAATTGTTCCTATTTTCGTGAACTTTTTTTTATAAATTTCTAAATGGAATACAATTTTAGAAATTTATAATAATTTTAATTAGTTAGTGTTTTTTTTTATGTTTAAAGCTTAAAACTTCTACCTTTCTCCGTTTGTGGGGAGGGACAATTTTATAAAACATTTGCTTTAAATGGATTAAAAATTATTAAAAATCAACGATATTACTTACAATATTATGCGATAGCTTTTTTCAGCCTATTTTGTTTCAAATTGTTTTCAAAACAAAAATGTTCAATGAATAGTTTTTGAAACAAAATTTTTCAAAGTCAAAATTTAGAAAAAAAATTGAAAAATAAAATTTATTTGCATTTTTTACTTCAGAATTTTACGTAATACCTATTCTTTGTTCCAAAAACGATTGCTGTAATTAGTTTTTAGTCAAACGCTAAGAACCAGGAGCTGATATATAGTTTAGTTTAAGAGAAAATCGAAACTTATGAAAGTACTTTTTTCTTCCAAAATTATTTTTTTGAGTAGGTATTTAGTACGTGTATACAGGGTGGTTTGCATAAGGTGTCATAAAAGGCTAGATCGTGTAGGTTGGACTTAGACAAGACAAGATTCGTATGGGAGGGGGGTCTATTTTCATCCGTTAGGGCGGGAGGGGCAATTTCCAAAAAAAAAATCACTTAAAGCAGAAAAAAAAAATATTAAAAAATTACGGTAACACTAACAGAGTGCCGCTATAGCATATTGAAAAGCCAAAAGTCTATTCTTTAATATAATTTTTAAACTAAGTTGATCGAGTGAATAGTTTTTGAAAAATAAATTTTCCAAGTAAAAATTTTGGAAAAAAAAATTTCAAGCTAATTTTTTTCAAAAATTTATGTAATTAAGCATAATTTTTGTTTTCAAAACTTAATGCTCTTGTCAATTTTTAGTCAAACGCTGGAAACCGTATGGATCTAGGACTTTTACTTTTCAAGATATGAAAAAAATTAATGAAGCAGCTTTCACATTAAACTAAGAAGAAACCGGGTAAATGATCATTTCAGCAACCAGTTGATTATCGTCAAGTTTAAGTTGTGAAAATTGGCAGAAAAATAGTTATAATATTAAACGATTGTTGACAATGAACAAAGCAAAGTAAATCTTATGGATTTTATTTGAATTTTTATGAATTTTAAAAAATCAATTGTGACACTAATAAAGGAGGTACAGATTAAAAAATGAGTTATCAAATTAATGGTTATTTTATTGAGATTAAATATAATAAAAAACCAATTCAATCCATGCCAATTCAAAATGTTTACCCTTTCTTAAATAAATCTATCAAATGATAAGTTAGAAAGATAACATTTTTACTATTTAATTGCCATCAAATATATCAAGATTTTAAAATTTTAGATTTTTCCAACTACCCGTTAAAAATCATATAGATTGAAAAATTGACCAAAATAATTTACCCTTTTTCAAAAATCATTTTGGGTATGAAAAAAAAATCCTGTCAAAAATTGCTTAAACATGGATAATTTTTTTTATCATCCCCTATAAAAATATGTTAAAATAACAAAAATAAAAAATGTACCCCTTATAACTACTAAGTACTTTTCGAAACGACTATTTATCAATTTTCAGTTGTAAAACCGGGTATATCTCGGTTTGTAGATTTCTAATAAAAAAAAGTTGTGCATATTTTGTTGCCAATTTTTCAATATCTTTCAAATACAAAAATCATGTTTCTACGAAGTCGCGTTTAGAAGTTAGTTTTTTTTTTTACTTTGATTCAGTTTTATTAAATGTGCGAATTTCCAAAATTCCGTTCTTAGTGCAACCCTGAATATAATTTGCTATTATATAAATTTTAAATATAGATACCTACCTACTTTTAATACTTCTAGTTTCAGCTGTTGCAATTTTCATTCTTTCATTTATATCTATAATATAAATAAATTAACATTCACATACAAATAAGGTACGTACCTTCTTACATGTACCTAGTACCTACCTAGATATTAATACAAATTATCTACAAACATACCTACCTTTCTGGGTTAACATAAAAAAGCGACAAACCTACCATGAGCCATACTCATCAAAAAAACATCATCGCCATGAAACTCATGAATTATTGCATCACTGATATTCTTGCCAACAGACCTACATACATAAATATCTAGAAAGCAAAAAAAAAAACAATCTACCTATGCCTTGACCTTCATGCCGCCGCCGGCCGACGCGACGTCACGATTGTCTTCTTGCATTGCACATAAGTTGTAAAAAAAAACCACCCCTTCCTCTTTAAGCGCACAAGACCCAACAAACCAAGGAGAATTCCCAAATTTTGTTCACACTTTTTAGTTCTCTGCACCTTTGCATAGCAAAGTAATCCACAAAAAAATGTAAACCTAACAAAAAACATTCATTCTACCTATTTCACTCTAACTATTATAAATATAAGTATTCCTTACTTATTCTTACTAGAAATTCTCCACAAAACTCAATTTTCTCAACTGTGAAATTCGATGAGATATTTTCACAATCGATCTGAAGATGGCAGTCCATTCGACATTCACCATGATAGTACTACGGATTTCATATACAAGGGTACCAACTCACTTCAACCCGCACGGTTGGTCGCAAGACCCTTGTATATGAAAACTATAGTACTATCATGGACAAAATTTTTTTGTGCAACAATGCTTCGTTGGTGGCGCCACTTTAGCTCTACGGAGACTTCCATTTTTGGGAGACAATTGTCGGCGGAGACTTCAATTTTTGGGAGACTTCCATTTATCAGAGAATCGAAACTAAGTAGTTAGAGCAAGAGGAGTGTATTTTTTTCGATTCTGGTAAGAATCAAATGGAGTAAGCGAGATTACCAATCGAAGGTTTTGTTCAACGTTAATGATGAGAAAAAGGTGAAGAGAATGGCAAAAAAATGTTCGTATCCTCTTTGATTGAATGTGCAATGCAAGGTTATTTTTTTTGCTTAATTTACTGATTATGCTATATGCGAGAAAAGAAGTGGATATACATACATGTAAGTTAGCTTTTTGCGTCGTCGTTGTCAACAACCTTGAAGCAAGGAATATAGTTTTTTTTTGCGGGAAAGAATAATGCGTGGAGGTATACATTCTTATATTATCAAGGGTAGGTTTATTTTAATGCGTGAAAGAAAAATAATGTTCATGTTAGACCTGTGTCAATCGTGATTGATTCGTTCTTTTTGACCCGTTCATCAAAAATATTGAGTGATTGCAATCGCAGTAAACCGAATCAATCTATCTCAATGTCAATCGTTTCATGTAGCTATCAGGTCTATGTCTTTCAAAGGAAAGAAATATGTTTCATTCATCCAACTTATTCTCATTCAAATGAAATGAGAAGAGAATTAAACATTGCTTTGAAACATGACACCAATCAATCACTTATTTCATTACTAATCGTTCTAAAGAACGAAACTGACTGAAAATGAAGTATTTCACACAGTTCCATATGGTTCCACTCTCTTTATTTTTCCTACGGTTCGCTTACACTACAATTTATTCTATAATAAGATTTGTATGGATTAATCACGCATGGACAAAAATGTTTGTTAGTCTATGTTAGTAAGGTACGCTCAGACTATAAACATATGAAAGATTAGAAATTAAATTGAAAATACAGAATTTATTTGAAAAAGCTATGTATTTTTATTTTTTAGTACTCATGCTCTTATTTCTGTTATCAAAATAATAAATCAGTTAACTTTATAAGCGATGGTTGGTAAGCTACTGTATTTAATTATTTTGCCAAAATATTGAAATATATGAATATATGAAATGTATATGATACATTTATATAGAATAGGCGTGTTTTATTGCAAAAGCCATCCATAGTACAGTAGGATTTTACATGCTTATCTAATACAATATCACTAGTAGCTCTACAGCCGATAAGAAGCTAAAGTAGAATCCTACCCTCGATAGATTTCTGGCGCTTATTCGAGTCTCTATTCTACTTTAACTTCTTATCGGCTGTAGATCTACTAGCGATGTTGTATTTGTAATGCATGTAAAATCCTACTGATGGCTTTTGCAATAAAACACGGCTAATGTTGAACATTTCCTAACATCCAGACTCCACAGGCCATGAACGATGGCCGGACTATGGAACATGTCTAAAAAGAAAATCCCATTGACTCACTAAAATCTATGTCCAAGCAGTGACATATCCATACAAATCAGATTGTGGATTGGATTGTAGATTAGATTATGGACATCGTTCATTGCCTGTGGAGTCCGGGTGTAACAAATTAATAAGGGTATTCATGTGGGATCGATGAGTAATAACATAAAGCTAAGTATTTAATAAGAGTATATTATTGTATATTAGATAACGCAGATACTATACTTTCAGACCGTCGTCATGATCAAGAAGCAAAATAAACATCAGCACATTCCACTGGACGGAATACGACCTGTCAACACCGCGGCGATGAATAGCAACCATACACCCACGACGATAGATAAGAATGGAACAGCAAACATACACCACCGGTCAATGCACTGAACAGATCCAAATATCCAGCAATGACAACGACCGACGAAACATGACCTAATTCAATGCATTTAAATAGCCATGCACATCGTAAGGAGGAGAACAAAACAAAAACAATGCCAAGCATACCAAATCGATTCATCAAGATTCTGCAGCTACTGGGAGGAGTGGTAGGGGTTGGCTGCCTATGGAGTTGGGCCACCAGGGCTCTTGCCTGGTATCGACTCATGCGAAGGTTGATGGTATGGGATCTTGTCTAAGCGACGGCGAAAAAACACAGAAGAGAGTTCAAGAATAGCTACGACGACGACAAGAAGTAAGGTAACGACGCGCGATACGACGACGGCGGTCTGAAGTATATTTCTGTTTAAATTAAGTCAAAGAAAAGTAAAGTAAATAAAAACCAAAACGACTGTTTAATAAAGACAATATATTAACTATTATAGTGTATAAAAACTGTTTATATTTCTTTATATCCTACATTTGGGGGCTCAACCGGGATCTACGGGAAATTTATTTTCATATCCCAACAACTTTGAGGTAAAAGAAGTGTTAATGGTTTTTGATAAGATTCGAAAAGAGTTAAGAAGAGAAGAACTGTGTTAAGATTTGTTAAGATTGGTTAAGTTGTAAAGAAGTCCCCTAGGATTCGTTAAGAAAATTGTGAAGAACTGTGTTAAGATTTGTTAAGATTGGTTAAGTTGTAAAGAATTCGTTAAGAAAAATTCGTTAAGAAAATTGTGAAGAACTGTGTTATAGGATTTGTTAAGAAAACTGTGAAGAACTTTGTCTCGTGTAAAGGATATGGATGGATGAATTAATTCAAGCCTTCACCACACGCGAATTACAGAAGTTTTTACAGCAAAAGAATTTGTCGTACCGGTACCGCCTAAAAACTGACTTGGTGGACAGGATAAGAGAGGCATTCGAAAACATTACTGAAAGCGAAGTCAGAATAGTAATAGAGAAGGGTGAAGATAACGAGATAGAAGGGGGTTGTCATTTATTAGTGGTCCCCAAGTCGCTTCAGAAGGAAATCATTCGTAACGCACATGCACAGGGGCACATAAGTGCGAAGAAAGTGGAGGCCATAGTAAAGCAAGACTATTATATACCGAAGCTTATGGGGTGCATAGATAACGTTTTACCAAACTGCGTGGCGTGTATATTGGCGGCAAAGAAAAGCGGAAGGGCGCAAGGGTTCCTGCACCCAATTGAGAAGATTGACGTACCGTTACACACGCTACATATTGACCACGTTGGACCGCTTGCATCAACACACAAGTTCTATAACTACCTGTTTGTGGTGGTGGATGCGTTTACGAAGTTCACGTGGATATATCCAGTGAAGACAACGAAGTGCGAAGAGGCAATAAAACGATTAGACCTGCAGAGTGAAACATTCGGGAACCCAACCCGACTGATTTCTGATAAAGGCGCCGCGTTTACGGCAAACGCGTTCAAGGAATATTGTGACGAAAGAGGGATTCATCACGTATTAACAACAACTGGAGTACCAAGGGGCAACGGGCAGGTTGAGAGGATCAATAAAATAGTTATTGAAGTGCTGTCAAAGGTAGCAGTAGCAGACCCCACGAAATGGTTCCAACACGTAGGACAGGTCCAGCGAGCCATCAACTCAACGGTGTCACGAAGTACAAAGAGGAGTCCTTTCCAATTGATGTTTGGGGCAACCATGCGTCGAGCGGAGGATCTGGAGATAAGGAAGCTGCTAGAAGACGTTATATTGGATGACTTCGAAACGAATCGAGACGAGATGAGAAAGGCAGCAAAGGACGAGATAAGCAGAGTTCAAGCTGAGAATCAAAGAACATATAACAAAAAGCGGAAGGCGGCACATGTGTATGAGGTGAACGATCTTGTCGCCATCAAGAGAACACAGTTTGGAACTGGGCTGAAGCTACATGCCAGTTTCTTGGGACCATACGAGGTGACGAAAGTAAAGAGAAATGAAAGATATGAAGTGAAGAAAGTGGGTCAACATGAGGGGCCCAACATAACTAGCACATCGGCAGATTACATGAAGCCATGGATACAAGATGATGAGGAAGATGACGAGGATGACGAGGATGACTCCGAAGATGAAGATGACATCGCCTGAGGACAGTCGATAATTCCAGGATGGCCGAATGTGGGATCGATGAGTAATAACATAAAGCTAAGTATTTAATAAGAGTATATTATTGTATATTAGATAACGCAGATACTATACTTTCAGACCGTCGTCATGATCAAGAAGCAAAATAAACATCAGCACATTCCACTGGACGGAATACGACCTGTCACCACCGCGGCGATGAATAGCAACCATACACCCACGACGATAGATAAGAATGGAACAGCAAACATACACCACCGGTCAATGCACTGAACAGATCCAAATATCCAGCAATGACAACGACCGACGAAACATGACCTAATTCAATGCATTTAAATAGCCATGCACATCGTAAGGAGGAGAACAAAACAAAAACAATGCCAAGCATACCAAATCGATTCATCAAGATTCTGCAGCTACTGGGAGGAGTGGTAGGGGTTGGCTGCCTATGGAGTTGGGCCACCAGGGCTCTTGCCTGGTATCGACTCATGCGAAGGTTGATGGTATGGGATCTTGTCTAAGCGACGGCGAAAAAACACAGAAGAGAGTTCAAGAATAGCTACGACGACGACAAGAAGTAAGGTAACGACGCGCGATACGACGACGGCGGTCTGAAGTATATTTCTGTTTAAATTAAGTCAAAGAAAAGTAAAGTAAATAAAAACCAAAACGACTGTTTAATAAAGACAATATATTAACTATTATAGTGTATAAAAACTGTTTATATTTCTTTATATCCTACATTCATGCAACGATATAATTTTCCGCTTTCCAGAAAAACTTACCGCAAGATGTTTACATGAACTCCCCCTTATAAATACTTGCGTAAACGTGGGAAATACACGCCACGAATGACTTATCCCAGTGTATTAGGTTTTTTTTCTACGCTTCCCGCATCAAATTCATGAGATAAAATTGTCTGTTTTGCAGAATATTTGCCCATAAATATATGTGCATTTCTACCGAGATAAAATTATATGGTTTACTAGGTTTATCTGGGTCTTACGCGTTTGCATGAATAGCCCTAATAAGTTTTATAACCAACCTTACATATGAACATAATAGTTTCACCTATAAAGGTTAGACCACACTCGACGGAACTGCACTGAACTATACTTCAGACGAATTCGTACAAGCTTGTAATTGTATGAAGTTCAGTATTGCCGCTCAGTGCGATATAGCTCATACAATTTCATTCAAATATTGTTTTGCCGTGTTGTGAAATGTAGTTCCGCTGAAGTTATGAGTGGTCTTGACTTAACAATTTCTTTTTTAATTTGCTTACAAAAATTTTACAGAAAAATATTCACAAATATCAAAAAAAAAAAAAAAAAACAAGTATGACAGTTTAATGAAAATCATTACAGATAAATTCAATTAAAATATAATTCCAAAAATTCGGATTAAAGGTAAGACCGCACACAACTGAGGCGGAACTACACTTCACGACGCGACAAAAAATTATTTCTATGAAATTGTATGAGCTATATCGCACTAAGTGGCAGCTGAACTTCCATATTTTATACAAATTATTGTGAATCGCAGTTCCACCTAGTGCGGTCTAACATTAAGCTGTTGGAGTCCGTTGACTTTTTCAGAAAATTTGTATTATTGTGTTATAGCAGACTATGAATGTGATTACACATTTTCAAAACGCCAAGTGAGGATATATCATCACTAAAAATTCTTTATACAAATACATATTTCGAAATAAGATAATTTCAGCTAAAAAAAAACATGAAATTTGGTGAAGATTTTACCAACGCATCCAATCGGATTCCATTTAAAAAGCTTTGCAAATCTGTAGTATGAAAATAGAAAGAGAAAAACAACAAAAAAATTATTTACCTTCTAATCGTTAAAAATGAAATGAGCTATCAAACAAAATTTGATACGAAAACACTTTTTTTTTGTATTTGCTAAATGATCTCTCTTTGGCCCCAAGGAAAACGCAGTGAAAACAACCAATCCGAACGAACCTTTATTAGCTGAACCTGTGAACGTGCTTTTTGTTTCGATTCCTCAATGTTTCACTGTCAACAAGTGTCACTGTCAGATTGGTTTTTGAATTTTTAATTCAGATTTCAATTTCAGACTTCACTGTTCACTTCAGAGTAAGGAAAAAGAAAAGTCCAAACCAGATATTATTTAAAGTTTTAAGTCCCCTCCCCGGAATTATTGATGCTTGTTTGTGGATATATGGCGAAGTTGCTGGAAAGCTCTCCTGAATCCGGTACAGGTGTTCTGAAAGAGATGCACAGCCAGAGTCAGAGGGTGTTGATAAGTGTGTTGATATCGATTTGGGTCAAGGGATGCATTTTTATTGGATTTGCACAAATTTATTTGTGTCAAAACAAATTGGAAAAGCCAACAGCATTGTTTACATTACACAAATGTAAATATAATGATATTTTTGATTTCTTTATTTACAAACCATAAACTGCAATAGATTTTTTTTTGTAAAAATGTATAATGCAGATGAAGTGTTACTCCGATTCAAAATTTGACATTTGTTTGGTCCTCGATTTCAACAGTTGTATTCAAGTTTAAAGACGTAGGTACATATATCAAGATAGCATCACATGTTTAACTAATATCTATCCTATATTATCCTTTAATAAAAACCACTCTCACGCTTGGTGTTTTTGGTTTTTATCATTGGCATGAAAGTTTGCAAACAAAAACTTATGTTTCCCTGTTTCTGGATGGTCGATAAAGAGTCGATAAGATATTTTTTAAACATCACAAAAAAAAGTAATACCACGTTATGTAGTATCCGCACTTTTCCTTTGTTGTTGTTTATAGTGTAAAGTTTTGCTGCGTATACACTTAACAATAAAAAAGGCCTAATAAAGATTATTATCGATCGATTATCGATAATCCAGGAACAAGGAAACATAAGTTTTTGATTGCAAACTTTCATGCCAATGATAAAAACCAAAAACACCAAGCGTGAGAGTGGTTTTTATTAAAGGATAATATAGGATAGATATTAGTTAAAAATGTGATGCTATCTTGATATATGTACCTACGTCTTTAAACTTGAATACAACTGTTGAAATCGAGGACCAAACAAATGTAAAATTTTGAATCGGAGTAACACTTCATTTGCATTATACATTTTTACAAAATAAATCTATTGCAAGTTTTGATGGTTTGTAAATAAAGAAAACTAAAATATCATTATACCTACATTTGTGCATTGTAAACCATGCTGTTGGCTGTTCCAATTTGTTTTGACACGATAAATTTATGCAAAGTTGTCACATAGAACTTTGTTTTCTTTTGAAGTGATCTACTCGTGGCACACAGAATTCAAACAAAACAATGTAAATAAAAATAAAATGTTCTTTTCTAAAACCTATTTGTTTTTATTGTACTGCTTAAAATTTGGAATCAACTCGGGACTTTGGTTTCTTTTGGTATGACAATTTTTGGCATATGAGTAAATTTACTTATTTTTTAATAACTCGCGTGTGTCGTTAAATAAAAGATTTTATCGAAAAACTAAAAAGTTTTTTTTCAGGGTTTACCGCCTCTTGCGAGGAATTGACAAATCTTCCAAGAGTATCACTTGTCACGAATAAGTGTTTCTCGTCTAGCCGTTCGGACTCGGCATAAAATTGTAGGTCCCTTCCATTCCTGTCGAAAGGCGCACACAGGAATGGTTGCGAGTTGTTAGTCACTAGGCTCTGGTTCTTCATGAGCCGTTGTGCCACCCGATTTATTTATTTTTTTTAAGATTTTATCGATAAGATGGGTATTTTCATAAACGTTCGACTATCAAAGATCAGGATTTTTGATACTTATTACTGGTAATGTTTTTAATAATAAATATTTCGTTAATAAATGGAATAAAAGAAAAATAACTTTTTTTCAGGTAAATCCAATTTGTTTATTATAACCGAATTTTCATTAGACATTTTGATGACTATTTAAGGTTAAGGGTTTTTTAAGGATATATATTTTAATGGTATATATATGTGGGATCGATGAGTAATAACATAAAGCTAAGTATTTAATAAGAGTATATTATTGTATATTAGATAACGCAGATACTATACTTTCAGACCGTCGTCATGATCAAGAAGCAAAATAAACATCAGCACATTCCACTGGACGGAATACGACCTGTCACCACCGCGGCGATGAATAGCAACCATACACCCACGACGATAGATAAGAATGGAACAGCAAACATACACCACCGGTCAATGCACTGAACAGATCCAAATATCCAGCAATGACAACGACCGACGAAACATGACCTAATTCAATGCATTTAAATAGCCATGCACATCGTAAGGAGGAGAACAAAACAAAAACAATGCCAAGCATACCAAATCGATTCATCAAGATTCTGCTGCTACTGGGAGGAGTGGTAGGGGTTGGCTGCCTATGGAGTTGGGCCACCAGGGCTCTTGCCTGGTATCGACTCATGCGAAGGTTGATGGTATGGGATCTTGTCTAAGCGACGGCGAAAAAACACAGAAGGGAGTTCAAGAATAGCTACGACGACGACAAGAAGTAAGGTAACGACGCGCGATACGACGACGGCGGTCTGAAGTATATTTCTGTTTAAATTAAGTCAAAGAAAAGTAAAGTAAATAAAAACCAAAACGACTGTTTAATAAAGACAATATATTAACTATTATAGTGTATAAAAACTGTTTATATTTCTTTATATCCTACATTTGGGGGCTCAACCGGGATCTACGGGAAATTTATTTTCATATCCCAACAACTTTGAGGTAAAAGAAGTGTTAATGGTTTTTGATAAGATTCGAAAAGAGTTAAGAAGTGAAGAACTGTGTTAAGATTTGTTAAGATTGGGTAAGTTGTAAAGAAGTCCCCTAGGATTCGTTAAGAAAATTGTGAAGAACTGTGTTAAGATTTGTTAAGATTGGTTAAGTTGTAAAGAATTCGTTAAGAAAAATTCGTTAAGAAAATTGTGAAGAACTGTGTTAAGATTTGTTAAGATTGGTTAAGTTGTAAAGAATTCGTTAAGAAAAATTCGTTAAGAAAATTGTGAAGAACTGTGTTATAGGATTTGTTAAGAAAACTGTGAAGAACTTTGTCTCGTGTAAAGGATATGGATGGATGAATTAATTCAAGCCTTCACCACACGCGAATTACAGAAGTTTTTACAGCAAAAGAATTTGTCGTACCGGTACCGCCTAAAAATTGACTTGGTGGACAGGATAAGAGAGGCATTCGAAGACATTACTGAAAGCGAAATCAGAATAGTAATAGAGAAGGGTGAAGATAACGAGATAGAAGGGGACAAAGAAGAAATTCCAAAAGCGGATCGAGAAGAAGACAAAGAAGGCGTGGACGAAGTTACGATGGCTAATGAAAGGGCCAACAATTTCGTGTTCAGGGATGTGGAGGACTCCCTGGAACACTTTTCGGGTGAAGCGGGAAAAAACTTGGCGGTATGGTTAAAAGACTTCGAGGACATTGCTACAGTATGTCAGTGGAACGATATTCAAAAATTCCTATACACAAAGCGACTGTTACGAGGGGCAGCCAGACTTGCGGTCGAGGCCAAGACGGGACTAACAAGTTATGCAGCACTGAAGGAGGTGTTGGTAACAGAGTTTCAAAAGACAAAGACCACCATCGAGGTGCACAGAGCGCTGGAAGCGCGAAAGAAAACAACCACAGAGAGTCTCCTAGAGTATCTGTACTCGATGCAGCAATTGGCAAGTGAAGGAAAAATTGATGAGGAGTCGCTGCTGGAGTATATTCGAAATGGAATCACAGATTCCATTTATAATAAAATGATCCTGTACGAAGCCACAACATTGGAAGAACTGAAGAAAAAAATGGAGAACTACCAGCAAATGAAAAGATTTATGCCAACGCAACAAGGATTCAGCAAGAGCAATAGTGGTGGCGGTAAATCATCGACGCCTCCTGGTAAAGAAGGACAGACAGGACAAACAGGACAAGGGAGACGGTGCCACAACTGCGGGTCGAAGTCGCATATAGCTACTAGTTGTCCAGATAAGGGGAAGGGAACACGTTGTTTCAAATGCAACCAGTTCGGGCATATATCACCAAATTGCCCAGTAAAGAATGAAACACCTTCGACCTCAAGAGGGATTAGTCATGTAAATCGCATCGAATCAGACGAGCGGCACATTCCAATAATTGTGAAAGGTAAGACATATTACGCTTTCGTGGACAATGGAAGCGACGTTTCGATAATCCATAAGTCATTCCAAGGGAAGATAAGTGAAGCCGAACCCCAGTTACCGGGAATGATGTTGAAAGGGTTTGGAGACAGCCCTCGGAAAACCCTAGGCTCATGTGTGTTAGAAGTGCAGGTTGGAACAGAAAAATATTTGAATCGATTTCAGGTTGTACCAGATCGGTGGATTCCAGATGAGATACTGCTCGGAAGAGATTTTTTGAGAAATGTTGAGTTAGTTATCAGCGGCGGAAAAATTAGGATAGTCAAGAAGATAGACGAGGAAAAAAGTATGAAGGAAGGATACAATCTGGAGGAGAACGACATTTTTCAAATCGAATGGTGCCAGGAAAGAGACGATGATTCAAAGTGGAAAGTAGGAAACGAAGAGTACAGACAAGCAGTGAACGATATCGTAGATGCATATAGGCCGAAAAGTCTCGCAAGGTCCTGCATCGAGATGAACATTGTGTTAACAGACGATATCCCAGTTTTCCGTAAGGCACGAAGACTAGCGATTCCAGAAAGAGATGCAGTAAATAAACAGGTAAAAGAGTGGATAGATGATGGAGTCGTAGTTCCAAGTCGATCAGAGTATGCCAGCCCGATAGTCCTAGTGAAGAAGAAGGATGGAAAGTATAGACTATGCATCGATTACCGGGAGCTAAACAAGAAAATGATGAAGGACAGGTTCCCCATGACGGTCATGGAGGAAGTTTTCGAACCACTTCATGATGCAAAGGTATTTATCACTTTAGATTTAAAAGATGGATTTTTCCACGTAGATGTAGCAAAGGGCAGCAGAAAATATACGGCATTCGTAACGCCAGATGGGCAATATGAATTTCTTAAGGTACCATTTGGGCTATGTAACTCACCGGCTGCTTTCCAGAGGTTCGTCAACCAAATTTTCCGGGAGCTGGTGCTACAAAAATATTTGTTGATATATGTGGACGATATCATCATATTTGCAAAGAGCGAAGACGAGGCATTGGAAAAACTGAAGGTTGTGCTAAGGGTGGCCGAGGAGTACGGATTGAAGATAAAATGGGAAAAATGTAATTTCCTATCACAGTCAGTAGAGTTTTTAGGGCATGTTATAGGTAATGGAAGCATAAAGCCATCAGAGGAGAAGGTAAAAGCAGTACAGAAGTTTCCGGTACCGAGAAACGTAAAGCAGATACAAAGTTTTCTGGGACTGACTGGGTTTTTTAGGAAATTCGTCCTAAATTACTCCAGGATAGCGAAACCTTTGTCAGATCTCTTAAGAAAAGAAAATAAATTTGGGATGGGTGAAAAAGTAATGATTGCATTTAATGAACTTAAATCTTGTCTTTGCAGTGAGCCAGTTTTGAAACTATTTAATCCATGTTTGCCCACAGAACTCCATACGGATGCCAGCATAGAAGGATATGGAGGGGCGCTGCTGCAGAAACATGATGATGGACATTTCCACCCAACGTTCTTCCTGAGTTTCAAGACCAGCCGATCTGAGAGGAAATTTACAAGCTATGAACTCGAGGTACTGGCGATAATGAAGTGTTTAGAAAAACTGAGAGTGTACCTCCTAGGGATGGAGTTCACAATTATGACGGACTGCAAAGCATTCGAGGCTACGATGAAGAAGAGAGACTTATGTCCGCGAGTAGCAAGATGGGCGATCATGCTACAAGAATACACCATGAAGGTTATACACCGAGCGGGCACGTCAATGAGACACGTGGATGCGCTTAGTAGATATCCTGTTGCAATGAGAATAGAAGATGGCATCATACACCGGATAAAATCCGCACAAGGTAAAGACGAATTTTGCCAATTAATCTTTGATATAATTACAGCTGTGGGTGCGTATAAAGATTATGAAGTAAGAAGCGGATTACTATATAAGTTCGAAGGGGGTTGTCATTTATTAGTGGTCCCCAAGTCGCTTCAGAAGGAAATCATTCGTAACGCACATGCACAGGGGCACATAAGTGCGAAGAAAGTGGAGGCCATAGTAAAGCAAGACTATTATATACCGAAGCTTATGGGGTGCATAGATAACGTTTTACCAAACTGCGTGGCGTGTATATTGGCGGCAAAGAAAAGCGGAAGGGCGCAAGGGTTCCTGCACCCAATTGAGAAGATTGACGTACCGTTACACACGCTACATATTGACCACGTTGGACCGCTTCCATCAACACACAAGTTCTATAACTACCTGTTTGTGGTGGTGGATGCGTTTACGAAGTTCACGTGGATATATCCAGTGAAGACAACGAAGTGCGAAGAGGCAATAAAACGATTAGACCTGCAGAGTGAAACATTCGGGAACCCAACCCGACTGATTTCTGATAAAGGCGCCGCGTTTACGGCAAACGCGTTCAAGGAATATTGTGACGAAAGAGGGATTCATCACGTATTAACAACAACTGGAGTACCAAGGGGCAACGGGCAGGTTGAGAGGATCAATAAAAAAGTTATTGAAGTGCTGTCAAAGGTAGCAGTAGCAGACCCCACGAAATGGTTCCAACACGTAGGACAGGTCCAGCGAGCCATCAACTCAACGGTGTCACGAAGTACAAAGAGGAGTCCTTTCCAATTGATGTTTGGGGCAACCATGCGTCGAGCGGAGGATCTGGAGATAAGGAAGCTGCTAGAAGACGTTATATTGGATGACTTCGAAACGAATCGAGACGAGATGAGAAAGGCTTGGGACCATACGAGGTGACGAAAGTAAAGAGAAATGAAAGATATGAAGTGAAGAAAGTGGGTCAACATGAGGGGCCCAACATAACTAGCACATCGGCAGATTACATGAAGCCATGGATACAAGATGATGAGGAAGATGACGAGGATGACTCCGAAGATGAAGATGACATCGCCTGAGGACAGTCGATAATTCCAGGATGGCCGAATGTGGGATCGATGAGTAATAACATAAAGCTAAGTATTTAATAAGAGTATATTATTGTATATTAGATAACGCAGATACTATACTTTTAGACCGTCGTCATGATCAAGAAGCAAAATAAACATCAGCACATTCCACTGGACGGAATACGACCTGTCACCACCGCGGCGATGAATAGCAACCATACACCCACGACGATAGATAAGAATGGAACAGCAAACATACACCACCGGTCAATGCACTGAACAGATCCAAATATCCAGCAATGACAACGACCGACGAAACATGACCTAATTCAATGCATTTAAATAGCCATGCACATCGTAAGGAGGAGAACAAAACAAAAACAATGCCAAGCATACCAAATCGATTCATCAAGATTCTGCTGCTACTGGGAGGAGTGGTAGGGGTTGGCTGCCTATGGAGTTGGGCCACCAGGGCTCTTGCCTGGTATCGACTCATGCGAAGGTTGATGGTATGGGATCTTGTCTAAGCGACGGCGAAAAAACACAGAAGGGAGTTCAAGAATAGCTACGACGACGACAAGAAGTAAGGTAACGACGCGCGATACGACGACGGCGGTCTGAAGTATATTTCTGTTTAAATTAAGTCAAAGAAAAGTAAAGTAAATAAAAACCAAAACGACTGTTTAATAAAGACAATATATTAACTATTATAGTGTATAAAAACTGTTTATATTTCTTTATATCCTACATATATATTAATGATATATTTGTATTTGTGATTCACAATGCAAAAAAAAATTAAAACTAAAGTTACACTATAAACACAGATAAATTCAGGTAGTGCTACAAAAACGAACTGCATCCGCAGATAAATTAAAATGCAAAAAATAAATAAATAATTTAAAACAAAAAGTTGTAAAACAGAAGTAAGGAAAAAAAATTAAAGATTATAATTTAAGAAAAGGCACTGTGCTGCTTTTGAAGGCTTCAAACTGCTGCGCCTGCTATCTATAGTAAGGCCAGCCTTTGAAAAAACCCGTTCACAGGGAACACTTGTAGGCATTATACAAAGCCTACGAAGGGCAAGCTGAAAAGTCTTGGATAAATGAGTCTCCTTTCAAACCACCATTTCAAAGGGTCTAAATGACGCTTTAATAGTGCTTCCTTTAAATATTTGTCGACTTCCGCTATGCTGGCTGCGTGCTGATTTGGATTTGATGTGATTTCTCTTACCTGAGAATCAAACTCTCCCCATATAAGGTCTTGTCTGATCAAAGAGGCTTGGGGATCGGGAGTAAGGTGAACCATTGTTTCAGTTATGTCGTCGGACGGATGTGGAATGTTCATAACTTTAGATTTGAGTTCTCTCACCGCACTTTCATATAATGAAGTTGTTAAAAATCCAAGTTTTTTGAATCTTGGATCCAGTAGTGTAGCTTGTGCGATTCTATTTTCGGTGACATTTTCTAAGTATTTAAACCTTGTGGAAATAGAACTTAAGAGGGTGGTTAAAATAAGTTTTATTTCTGGAAGTTGACTATTGCACATGATTCCGATTTCAATATTATTCAAATGCTTTCTTATTGTTTTCACCATGTGCATTGCCTTTGAAATGGCTACATGCTGTTCAGCCGACATTTCTTCCGTGATTGCATGAAATATTTGAAAAATGTCGGTTGCCTTCTTCAAAACAGCCCAGTCACTGGTGGATACAACGTTAAGCTCTGGGTTCTCTATGGCCAAAACTGCTACAACTGCAGGCTTTATTTCTAAAATACGTTTAACCATTTCGTATGTAGAGTTCCACCTTGTAATGCAGGACTGTTTTAGTTTTAGTTCCGGTATGTTAAGTTCCCTCTGCATACCCGCAAGTTTCACAGTAGCCTTGGAACTTCTTTTAAAATAGGCAACAATGTTTTTCACCTTTGCAATCTTCGGTTCTATAATGCCCAAAGCTTCATTAACGACCAAGTTGAGGGTGTGTGCAAAGCAAGGGACATGATTCCACTTGTTGGACTTAACTGCACCAACAATATTTGATGCATTATCTGTCACAACAGATGAAACTTTTTGGCCAAGTCCCCAACTTTCAAGTTCTGTCTTAAGTAAGCTACCCAGATTCACGATCGTATGACTATCGTCATACGGAATGCATCCAAGGAGACAGGATTTAAGTTTTAACGGACAACTTGGATCATCTTGTTCTTGGATAAAATGGACTGTTATCCCTATGTAGCTCTGCTGGGTCATTGACGTCCAGCCATCTGTTGTGACGCAAACCCCCTCAACTTTTGATAACATTGTTTTTACTTTCTCGAGAGTTTCGACATACAGTCTTGGAATTATTGAGTTGGAAACCGTTTTTCGCGTTGGCATTTTATACGCAGGACATAGCATATGTACATACTTAACAAACTCCTTATCTTCAACCATTGAAAATGGATAATATTGTTTGGTAATTAATTTAACTAGCTGCTCGTCTAACTGTTTAGAAAAGGACATTGAAACTGGTCTTGTAATGTATGATGAAATGGCCTGTTGTCTACTTAAGGTGGTTGTATTGTGGGAAGATGAAGAAACTGTAGTAGATGTATTTATGGTTGATGAATTATTGCGTGAAGATGAAGTAGTTACAGGGTGGATTGTGTTAGTGGAATTAGAGGATGAGGTTAGTGTTTGTGTAAAAGGATTAAGGTTGGTTGAAGGTCTTAAGGTTGGTGTGGTTTCGGTTCTATTAGTATGATTGATGTTTGTTGAAGTTGAGGGTAAATTAGGGTTGGTTTCAGATATATCAATAGTTGAAGATGTGTTTGAATCTGGAACATATCTTGTCCTGCCAACGGAAACTCCTACATGCTGAGATTTAATGTGCCTTCCTAAATTGCCAGTAGCACCACCAGTAAAACTAATTACTTTCTGACAGTAGCAGCATTTTGCTTTGCAGTCAGAAAGCAGTGAATAATGCATCCAAATAGCACTGCGCTTTTTGTTGAGATCGGCAGACATAATTAAAATATTTCTTGAGTTTTTATTCCCTATATGAAATGGTAAAAAGTATAATGCTAGCAACCATATTAATGTTTCAGGACAGGGTAAATTTATTTTAGTAAAACCTACCAAACCAAAAGCTGAAAATTGAAATTTCTGAAACAATTAAAAGTTTAAATTTTATCTTTTGATGATCAACTTGGGTTAAGGATTGGGGTTTTTGATATAAATTAAATCGTTTACGTTTACAGTTGTTTTTTTGAAAGATAGAATGAATAAAAAAGTTGATTGAATGAGGAATAAGATGGAAAGGTACGAGATAGAATAGTTCACCCATGTCTTCGTTGACAGAAGACAGGGACAAAAGGATTAAAAAAGATAATTGAACGAGATAGATTCAATTTGGAAAATGAAACGTTCAAAAGAGAAAGAGAACGGAACGGTCGTAGAAGAAATGATTTTTTTGTTTTTGATTGAAAGAACGATTGATTTAAATGAACGAATCTTCAGACAAACCAATACTTGATTGATTCGATCTTTCAAAATGATCGATTGACACAGCTCTAGCTTCATGTTGTGTAAGTATATTTGTAGGTATATATGCAATCGTATGTTATTGAGGGTAGTTTTTATATTAAATTGTCTTGCAAAGATTTCTTATTTGCCGTGAAATTTGTTGCAAGTGCAAGATTTTGAGCATATTTTTTTGCGGGAACATCTACATAGGTAGATAATATTCGTATAAATCATGAATGGTAGGTTTTATTAATATTAATGTTGTTTGCATGATTTGAGTTTGACTTGAAATGTTTTGAAGAAATTTACAATTAATTATGCCGACAAATATAGTTAGGTCCATACATAATGCATAACTATATGTAGGTAGGTATGAAAATAAGTTACGAAAAAAGTGAGAATTTCTATGCAATGTTGAGGTAGGTAAGTGCTTGGTGGTAGGTAGGTTGTATTTGTTTACCTACTTTTAATTCACAATTTATCATACAAGCAGGCATGTAGGTATAGGTATGTACCTACATAGGTAGATATGATTTTATTATTTGACACTAGTCCGTCAATGTGGTGGTTGAATTTCAGCCAGTGGGCAATATACTAGGAGGTTGGTTTTATAAGTTTTAGTTGTGCCCAGAAATGTTTGAACTAAAGCTGGGTATGTAACTGTACCTACGTACATACCTACAACATTGTTCGTTTAATTAAAGCTACCTATGTATGTACATAGGTATGTACCTAGGTAGGTACCTACATTTTTATTTTTTCAAATCAACCAGAGAGAGAACATTAATGTAAATTGCAAAACGGTCAGTGCACTAAAAATTGAATTATACTCAGGTGTAGGTAGGTATGTACGTATAGGTTTGTAGGTAGGTACCTATATAAATATTGTTAAAAAAAAAGAAGAAACGAAGTTTCAGTCGTCCAGCCAGTCGTCGTACAGCCAACTCCGCTTAACTGAAAACATCGGTTATCTGAAACAAGATATTTATTCCGGAGGCTTTTTTAAGAAAAAAACTGCTTCGCATAACTGAACTCCGCTTAATTGCAATCTCTGGATAATTGAAACAAAATTTTGTGCCTCAAAGGAACATTTTTCACTTTTTCAACTCCGTATAAGGGAAACGATCATTTTTTTTGTTTTTAATTATTATATATTCATATTCGTTTTGTGATTAAAAATGTAAATACCTTTGTTGTTTGAATTGTTTCATATGGAAATATAACGACATATTAGGTACATACATATTTTGACACAAAAAATCATACCTACATTTTTTTTTGATTCTCAGGCTAAATGAAATTTAATATTTGTTTTGAAAAAAACTCCGCTTATTTGAAATAAAATTCAGTTATCCATAGTTCGGTATTCGGTTAACTGAAAACTCCGCTTTACTGAAACAAATGGTCTGCAATTATGGTGCTCCAGTTATGCGGAGTCGACGGTCAATTTCATTTTTATATATACCAAGGTAGGTAGGTAGGTTTATATATACATACCTACGTAGGTGTCTACATTTAAAAAAAATTGTTTTAACTAAACCTAGATCTAAATTTTTATTTTATTTTTTTCAAATCAACCAATTGCAAAATGTGCCAATAGGTAGGTACCTACCTACTTACCTATTTTAATTTTAATTTCCGATTTTTTGATTCCAGGTAGTTTACAAAATAAATGTTTTATTGTAGACAGGTAGGTACCTACCTGTAGATACCTACCTACCAATAACATTTTTGTTAGGAATTTTTTCCTTTTTTTTAAATTTAAGTGTAAAATAAATTTGAAAAACTTGAATATGAATTTTTGCATAAATAATACTATTATAATAATTATAAATTGTTCCTATTTTCGTGAACTTTTTTTTATAAATTTCTAAATGGAATACAATTTTAGAAATTTATAATAATTTTAATTAGTTAGTGTTTTTTTTTTGTTTAAAGCTTAAAACTTCTACCTTTCTCCGTTTGTGGGGAGGGACGATTTTATAAAACATTTGCTTTAAATGGAGTAAAAATTATTAAAAATCAACGATATTACTCAAAATATTATGCGATAGCTTTTTTCAGCCTATTTTGTTTCAAATTGTTTTCAAAATAAAAATGTTCAATGAATAGTTTTTGAAACAAAATTTTTCAAAGTAAAAATTTAGAAAAAAAAAATTGAAAAATAAAATTTATTTGCATTTTTTACTTCAGAATTTTACGTAATATTCTTTGTTCCAAAAACGATTGCTGTAATTAGTTTTTAGTCAAACGCTAAGAACCAGGAGCTGATATATAGTTTAGTTTAAGAGAAAATCGAAACTTATGAAAGTACTTTTTTCTTCCAAAATTATTTTTTTGAGTAGGTATTTAGTACGTGTATACAGGGTGGTTTGCATAAGGTGTCATAAAAGCCTAGAGCGTGTAGGTTGGACTTAGACAAGACAAGATTCGTATGGGAGTCTATTTTCATCCGGTTAGGCGGGAGGGGCAATTTCCAAAAAAAAAAATCACTTAAAACAGAAAAAAAATATTAAAAAATTACGGTAACACTAACAGAGTGCCGCTATAGCATATTGAAAAGCCAAAAGTCTATTCTTTAATATAATTTTTAAATTAAGTTGTTCGAGTGAATAGTTTTTGAAAAATAAATTTTCCAAGTAAAAATTTTGGAAAAAAAAAAATTTCAAGCTAATTTTTTTCAAAAATGTATGTAATTAAGCATAATTTTTGTTTTCAAAACTTAATGCTCTTGTCAATTTTACGTCAAACGCTGGAAACCGTATGGACCTAGGACTTTTACTTTTCAAGATATGAAAAAAATTAATGAAGCAACTTTCACATTAAACTAAGAAGAAACCGGGTAAATGATCATTTCAGCAACCAGTTGATTATCGTCAAGTTTAAGTTGTGAAAATTGGCAGAAAAATAGTTATAATATTAAACGATTGTTGACAATGAACAAAGCAAAGTAAATCTTATGGATTTTATTTGAATTTTTATGAATTTTAAAAAATCAATTGTGACACTAATAAAGGAGGTACAGATTAAAAAATGAGTAATCAAATTAATGGTTATTTTAATGAGATTAAATATAAGAAAAAACCAATTCAATCCATGCCTACACTCACATGGTATTAAGTAATATGTGTAAAAATTATATATTGTTAATTTATCAGCTCAATAGTACAATAGAAATATAATTTTTTTATACAAATTCCTGGAACATATAGCTATAATTCATTAGTATATTGGAAACCTCTACCACTGTTTTTTGAAAAGATATTAATAAAAAAGCAAAAAAAAAAAAAATTCAAAATGTTTACCCTTTCTTCAATAAATCTGTCAAATGATAAGTTAGAAAGATAACATTTTTACCATTTAATTGCCATCAAATATATCAAGATTTTAAAATTTTAGATTTTTCCAACTACCCGTTAAAAATCATATAGATTGAAAAATTGTCCAAAATAATTTACCCTTTTTCAAAAATCATTTTGGGTATGAAAAAAAAATCCTATCAAAAATTGCTTAAACATGGATAATTTTTTTTATCATCCCCTATAAAAATATGTAAAAATAAAAAAAATAAAAAATGTACCCCCTTATAACTACTAAGTACTTTTCGAAACGACTATTTATCAATTTTCAGTTGTAAAACCGGGTATATCTCGGTTTGTAGATTTTTAATAAAAAAAAGTTGTGCATATTTTGTTGCCTAATTTTTCAATATCTTTCAAATACAAAAATCATGTTTCTACGAAGTCGCGTTTAGAAGTTAGTTTTTTTGACTTTGATTCAGTTTTACCCTATTAAAAGTGCGAATTTCCAAAATTCCGTTCTTAGTGCAACCCTGAATATAATTTGCTATTATATAAATTTTAAATATAGATACCTACCTACTTTTAATACTTCTAGTTTAAGCTGTTGCAATTTGTATTCTTTCATTTATATCTATAATATAAATAAATTAACATTCACATACAAATAAGGTACGTACCTTCTTACATGTACCTAGTACCTACCTAGATATTAATACAAATTATCTACAAACATACCTACCTTTCTAGGTTAAAATAAAAAAGCGACAAGCCTAACTACCTACCATGAGCCATACTCATCAAAAAACATCATCGCCATGAAACTCATGAATTATTGCATCACTGATATTCTTGCCAACAGACCTACATACATAAATATCTAGAAAGCAAAAGATATTTAAAGGCGGAGACTTCAATTTTTGGGAGACTTCCATTTATCAGAGAATCGAAACTAAGTAGTTAGAGCAAGAGGAGTGTATTTTTTTCGATTCTGGTAAGAATCAAATGGAGTAAGCGAGATTACCAATCGAATGTTTTGTTCAACGTCAATGATGAGAAAAAGGTGAAGAGAATGGCAAAAAAATGTTCGTATCCTCTTTGATTGAATGTGCAATGCAAGGTTATTTTTTTTGCTTAATTTACTGATTATGCTATATGCGAGAAGAGAAGTGGACATACATACATGTAAGTTAGCTTTTTGCGTCGTCGTTGTCAACAACCTTGAAGCAAGGAATATAGTTTTTTTTTTGCGGGAAAGAATAATGCGTTGAGGTATACATTCTTATATTATCAGGGGTAGGTTGATTTTAATGCGTGAAAGAAAAATATGTTCATGTTGTGTAAGTATATTTGTAGGTATATGCAATCGTATGTTATTGAGGGTTAGGTTAGGTTAGGTTAGGTTGAAGTGGCTGCCAGCAAGGGACTGACACACTTAGACCATAAGTTGGTCCGTTGTGATACCACGTGAATCTAGAGAGATTTTCTCCCCGCTCGTTAAAACCAGTTGGAGCTTCTAATGAAGCGTGCGAGACTACTTATGTCTATGTTTGTTAGATCACTAGGATCATTGAAGAAGAAGTCTCCGAGATGGAGCCTACGTCTTTTAGATAGGGCAGGGCATGTGCAGAGAAGATGAGAAACAGATTCTTCCTCCTCTTCATCCATACAGCTCCTACAAAAATCGTTTGCGAAAACTCCAAGCCGCTTTGCGTGCTTGCCTATAAGACAGTGCCCGGTTATGACACCAATTACGGAGCTGATATGCAATCTGTTCAAAGATATCAAACACTTAGAGCGCCTCACATCTAGCGTAAGCCAGATCTGTTTTGTCGCCAGGCAAGTGGTTAAGTTGTTCCACCTAAGGTTTGTTCTCCTTAAAGCATCTTGCTTCAGCAAAAATTTGCATGTAGCTATAGGCATACCGGTGTCTACCTTTTCAGGTAAAATAGGTAGTCTTGTTCCAACTTTGGTGAGTTCATCAGCTTTACAATTACCCGGAATGTCCCTATGGCCCGGCACCCAACAAAGGAGAATTTGGAACTGCTGCGCCATCTCTATAAGAGATGATCGACAGTTAAGGGCTGTTTTAGAGTTTGTAGAGACACAGTCGAGAGATTTTATGGCAGCTTGGCTGTCTGAGAAGATGCGGATATCAGAAGTCAATATCACGTTTTCTTTAAGCCAAGATAAAACTTCTTTTATCGCCAAAAGTTCCGCCTGAAACACGCTACAATGGTCTGGAAGACGAAATGCGAGACTTAAATTTAATCTTTCTGAGTACACGCCTCCACCAACCCCATCCTCGGTTTTTGAACCGTCCGTATAAAAGTGAATCGAGTCGTCTTCCAAGAATGTCACGTCCTCCCATGTGGATCGGGAGGGTATGGCAACTTGAAAATTTTTATCGAAACGGAATTGTGGGATGGTGTAGTCAATTATACTTGGAAGTGATCTGTATGAGTTCAGAATAGCTGAGTGGCCTATTTCTTTATTGGTCCACTGTGAAGAGGCTTTAAGAGGGATTGCCGAACTCGCTGCCGTTTGTTTACTAAATATATCGAGGGGTTTCAGATGAAGAAGAGTGTCCAGTGCCGCGGAGGAAGTAGAACGAAGTGCTCCACTTATACACATGCAAGCTGATATTTGGACTTTACTAAGTTTATCGCGGTTAACCGCTATATCTAGAGCTGTCCACCATACTGCCACCCCATATGTTAGAATCGGTCTAATTACCGAGATTTATAGCCAGTGAGTAATACGGGGTTGGAGTCCCCATTTACTTCCAATGGCTTTCTTACAAGAGAAGAGTGCTACTGTGGCCTTCCGAACTCTTTCTTCTATATTAGGTTTCCAACTTAACTTCTTATCTAAAATAAGACCCAGATATTTAGCTTTGTCGGAGAATGTTAGTGGAATTCCTTTAATGGTGGGAGAATCTATGTGTGGAATTTTATATTTCCTGGAGAAGAGGACAAGATCAGTTTTGTGGGGGTTGACACCCAGTCCACACCGTTCTGCCCAGTCTATTAGCTTGTTTAAGGCATTTTGTAAGAGATCCTTTAAGACAATAGGATACTTACCTGATACGGCGATAGCAACATCGTCCGCATAGGCAATCACTCTGTAGCCCTCCGCTTCCAAGCTTGTAAGCAGTTCGTTTACTACAAGGTTCCAGAGAAGGGGAGATAGAACACCGCCTTGTGGCGTACCTCTACTGACTGATCTTTTTGCAGAGAAATCGCCCAGTTTTGAATTGATAATCCTGCTTGTCAGCATTTGATTGATCAGTTCACCAAGCGAACTGTCTACCTTCAGACATGACAGTGCAGATGCGATTGCAGATGTGTCGACATTGTTAAAAGCGCCTTCTATATCTAGGAAAGCAACCATTGTATATTCTTTATGGTAGAGGGAATATTCGATGGTGCGTACCAAATATGTAGTGCCGTTTCCACCGATTTCCCTTTGCAGTACGCGTGTTGAGACTGAGACAAGAGTCTCGTATCAATACTGGTACGTAAGTGAATATCAATCAGTCGTTCAAAAGTTTTGAGAAGGAATGATGATAGACTAATAGGTCTGAGATCTTTCGGATTAACATGGGAGCATTTACCCGCTTTGGGTATAAAAACAAATTTTACTTCTCTCCATGAACTAGGAATATGAGCCAAGTGCAAGCAGCTATTAAAGATTATTTCTAAAATAGGCAGCATTATACATGAGCTCATTTGAAGTTCGGCTGGTATTATGCCGTCTGGTCCTGGAGACTTGTAAGGTTTGAATCTGTTGATAGCCCACAACAATTTTTCCCTTGTTATCAAACCTTGTGGAAAAGTTAGATTATTGTTAGATCTAATGTGATCAGTACTGTTTAAAGTTTGGGAGCTACCTGGAAAATGAGTATCTAATAGCAGATTGAGTGATTCTTCGCAAGTATTTGTCCAAGAGCCGTCAGCATTTTTCAAACAGCTGGGCATTGCTGGACTGGTTGAGAGGATTTTTCTAAGTCTTGATGCTTCTGAGGTTTCTTCTTCTCTGCCACAGAAGGCTCTCCAAGAAGCGCGTTTAGATTTCCTCAATTCTTTTTTATATGATTTTAGGGCCTCTTTATAGGATTCCCAGTCTGAAACTGCTCTTGTGTTTTTTGCTCTATTGAAGAGCTTCCTACAGTTTTTTCTGAGGCTCAAGCCCTGAGGTCCACCAATGTGGTTTTCCTTTTCCCCTTATTTGAATAAGTGGACAGGAGATGGCCATTGACTTATTTAAGGCTAACGTGAGGTCATTGACTTTGGTGTCAAGTTCAGTCGTACTAGAGGGAGGACTTAGAAGTTCAGGTTTAGTTAAACTATCAAGTGTTTTCCTGTATTTGGACCAATCAGTTTTCCTGAAATTTCGAAATTCTGGTCGGGTAGTGGGAACTTCAACATTCAGACTAAACTGAATGTATCTGTGATCGGAGAACGAATGTTCTTTTGAAACTTTCCAATTCATAATAGATTGATGAATAGTGTCTGAGACTAGAGTTATGTCTAGTACCTCTTGTCGGTTTTTAGTAACAAATGTGGGTTCGTTCCCAACGTTACTTACTATAAGGTTAGTACTTAAGATATAATCGAAAAGAGACTCACCTCTATCATTGATGTCAGTGCTGCCCCATACTGTATGATGGGCGTTAGCGTCACTTCCAATTATTAGGCGGATTTTCTGCCGTTCTGCTTCAGTGACTATACTTTCCAGTGTATTACTGGGAAGAGGGCCAAGGTGGTCATGGCCGAGATAAGCTGACACTAACCAGTACATGCCGTTTGTCGTTTTTAGCCTGGCTGCGGTTATATCTCTGTCGCTGAAATGAGGGAGTAAATATACATTAATGCTACTTTTAACGAGTATGCAATATCTAGGTTCACCTTTATCTGACGCATACAGTAAGTAGTATACAGGAGTTCCGAGTCCCTTAACCAGGGATTTGACAATCCATGGTTCTTGGATCAGAACGATATCTTCATTCCCCCTGGATAGACGGAGAAGAAGAGAGGCCAAAGCCTTAATGGAGTGTTGGAGGTTAATCTGGACTAACTGCAGCATTTTGGCTACATTTAGGCAGACCAGCCTCCACCACCGTTTTATTAACATCTTCCGAGTCAGAAGAGGAGCCCAAGAGCTCATCCTCACTCAGAAGAACCATGTTTAGGTAGTCTTCAGTCTCCATTTCGGTCTGACTGTCAACGTGTGTAGAGGAATGAGCTGTAATAGAGGATGTCCTGGATGCATCCTCTTCCAAACTAGGGAAGGTAATAGATGCAGCCGGGTCCCCAACCACAGGTTCAGCCTCAAGAGGGTGTGGAGGCTCGCATTCCGCGATCACCTCATCTTTTTTATATATTCGTAAGGTAATCGTCTCAAAACCAAACCGAATCACACCTTGAGTCTGCGCCCAGGCGGCAAGGGATTCCTTATTGACCACGACGATCGCGCTCCTATAAAGACCCCTTGCCTCCTCCAGCTTTGCGACTTTCCAGTTATGAGTCGGCAGGGATGGATTGCTGAGTTTGATTACCTGGAGAATATCATCCATGCAGGAAGGTTCAGCTGGAATCCAAGTGCGAGCTCTTGGTCTGCATGGGATGTCCTCCTTAGCAACAACCTCGAGTTTCGCACCTGGCCAGATTTCACCTAGCCTACTAACAGCAAGCTTGTACAGATCACAAGATCTCTGATCGTCACAAACGATGAGTTTGACATGTCCTTGATGCCAACCGCCATCGCTTGTGATCGGAGGTGGTCCCGGGTTCTCCTTCATAACACTTAAGAAGCCAGCCGAGAGCTTCAATTTTGCCACCTGCCACCGATCAGAAGAAATCGTGCCATCTATATCGCTCCTGTCGATAACCGCAATCACGATTTTACCCTTTAAAATGTCCCTGTAAGAATTAGCGGGTTTAGCGGGTCCGCTATTTGGATTGAGGGGAGTGCTGGTGTTATGCACTCTGGGCCGTTTGGGTACCGGTGTGGCACCCTCCATAGACCTTTCTCGCTTTGACGTAGAGTCGCCGCTGGTCTGTGCATTAGCAAGAATGCGCTTTGCCCACTCAATTCTAACGTCATGCTGCGACGTACCTCCGGGCTCATCAGAGCTCTTCAGTATCCTCGAAGCATTACGTTTATCCTTATACAGATTTTTAGATGGTCTGTACCGTGTTTTTCGTTTTGCCGTACCCGGAAGAGAACCCCCCAGCACTGGAAGGGCCATGCTTCACAACCACAGCAGCACTTGGTTGGATTTCCTTTCGGGACGGTTGCCGAGGTTCACTCGCAATAGTAGTAGCGGGACCATTATTCACAACCCCACTATTACTGGATTTAGGTACAGCTACCTTTTCACTTCCCTCGCTGCGAGGTGCATCAGATGAGGGATCACGATTAGCCGCAACCTCCCCACTGATACACAACACAGGAGAAACGACAAACAGCGCTGGCGCCGTGCTGCCGCCCGGTTTAGAAGAAGAACCGGTCTCACAACTATCTATCCTTTTGTTTTTTTGTTTGTTTTTGTTCATTTTGTTCCCACGAGAGGCGAAGAAAGGGTGGTCCATCTGTACAGAGATTCGCATATACAGATAGGGCTAGTTTAATCCGGAGGTCGCCAGGTATCCGGATACTCCGTTAACGACTGAGCTAGTATTTTTAATTGGGCCCTCAGCCAGGCTGATCCTCGGCACGGTACGTATAACACCATTGATCCAGCCCAATAGGAAAGGTAGGGGTAGGGTAGGATATAGAAGGGGGAAGGATTACAGACAGCGTCATCGCCATACTGAAGAGGAAGGAATGGTTGCAGGATTCCGGACAGCTTTTTCACCGTACCGTCAGTGAGAGAGAACGACAGACAGCTTCATCGCCGTACCGTTGTGGAAGCTTTAGGAGAGGAGGGGTAGTAGCGCCGGACAGCGTCAACGCCGTACCGTCGAGGGAGGGGAGGGAGGTGTAGAAGGAGAGGAAGGGTACGAGGAAATTGAAGCGCCCTTTGGTTTCAAGACTCATCTGGAGGGTTAATCTCGAGACGAGAGCAGGCATGTAGGATGTAGGTATAGGTATGTACCTACGTAGGTAGATATGATTTAATTGTTTGACACTAGAGTCTGTCAATGTGGTGGTTGAATTTCAGCCAGTGTTATTAAATCAACCAATTGCAAAACGTGCCAACAGGTATTATAAATTATTTATTTATTACTATTTATTTATTTTATTTATTTTAGAATATTTTAATAATTTTAATTAGTTGGTGTCTTTTTTTTAATGTTTAAAGCTTAAAACTTCTATCTCCCTCCGTTTGTGGGGGAGGGGCAATTTTATAAAACATTTGCTTTAAATGGATTAAAAATTATTAAAAATCAACGATATTACTTACAATATTATGCGATAGCTTTTTTCATGCTACTTTTTTCAAATTGTTTTCAAAATAAAAATTTTCAATGAATAGTTTTTGAAACAAAATATTTCAAAGTCAAAATTTAGAAAAAAAAAATTGAAAAACAAAATTTATTTGCATTTTTTACTTCAGAATTTTACGTAATATTCTTTGATCCAAAAACGATTGCTGTAATTAGTTTTTAGTCACACGCTAAGAACCAGGAGCTGGTATATTGTTAAGTTTTAGAGAAAATCGAAACTTATGAAAGTACTTTTTTCTTCCAAAATTAATTTTTTGAGTAGGTATTTAGTACGTGTATACAGGGTGATTTGCATAAGGTGTCATAAAAGGCTAGAGCGTATAGGTTGGACTAAGGCAAGACAAAATTCGTATGGGAGGGGGGTCTATTTTCCTCCGTTTAGGCGGGAGGGGCAATTTCCAAAAAAAAATCACTTAAAACAGAAAAAAAATATTAAAAAATAACGGTAACACTTACAGAGTGACGCTATAGCATATTGAAAAGCCAAAAGTCTATCCTTTAATATAATTTTTAAATTAAGTTGTTCGGGTAAATAGTTTTTGAAAAATAAATTTTCAATGTCAAAATTTTGAAAAAAAAAATTAAAAAAATTTCAAGCAAATTTTTTTTCGAAATTTTATGTAATTAAGAATAATTTTTGTTTTCAAAACTTAATGCTCTTGTCAATTTTTAGTCAAACGCTGGAAACCGTATGGATCTAGGACTTTTAGTTTCCAAGATATGAAAAAATTAATGAAGCAACTTTCACATTAAACTAAGAAGAATCCGGCTAAATGATCATTTCAGCAACCAATTGATTCAATTCAATTCAATTTTTATTAAAAATGGTGTACAAGTAAGACATAGTCTTTTATAGTACCTAAGTTAATACATAATAAAGGTGGATGAATGAAAATAACAATATTTACAAATTAAAAATAACTTAGAAAATAACAAGTTTTAATTAAGAAAAAATAACTTAAATATAAGCAAAAGGAAAATTGATTTAAAAATTTAAAACGTATTTTTTTATTTTTTTTTTTATACGAGTATATACTTAAGAAGAAGCTTAATTGATTACGTTATAATTTTTATTTTTCAAAATGCTGTTGAGATATATTTTAACGAAGATTCAAAAATAATGCTTTTTTAAACTTAGTTGTTCCTATAATTTGCCTTACCATTATAGGCAGGGAGTTCCATAGTCTGATGGCATAGACAAAGAAAAGTCTAGAAGAATTTGAATAATTTGAGGAATGCGTTATGAGGTTCAATGTTCGGACAGAACGCGCGAAACGGAGCTTATCAAACAGATATGGTGGTGTTTTACCATATATGATCTTATGTAAAAACAAGCAACATCTTGAATCAAGAAATTGCTGGAACGTACATCCAAGGACAAGTTGATGATATTGGGAAACGTGGTCAAATCTTCGCAAACCATAAACGTACCTCACCATGTCATTGAAAGCAACAACTAGTTTCTGCATAGAGTGTGAATTTAGTTTACAGTAAACCACTGCACTATAATCTATGATAGGTAGTAACAATGATTTAATAAGCCGCAGTCTAGTATAAACAGGAGTCAAGGAAGAAAAGAGATTTGACTTACGGAGACCACCATAAATTCGGCCGATGGAGAGCTTCACATGGTCATTAGCTGAGAGGGTCCGATTTATTTTGAAGCCTAAATTACTAACAGACTCAACAAATTCAAGCTGAAAACAGGACAAGAAGACTGGTGGTAGGTTAGTTACATCGAATTTCTTTTTAGAGATAGCAATTATCTGTGATTTGGTCGGATTAAGCGTTAAGCCATTGCAAAAGGACCAATTGTAAATTTCTGAAAGATCTTCATTCACTCTGCAGATAAGGTCCTCCAACAAGTTAAACGGTCGGGAAAGGTTCAATTGAACATCATCAGCATAAAGATGTAGAGTGACACTATGGCAAACTAGGGGGAGGTCATTAATGAACATGCAGAATAGCAAAGGACCCAGAATTGAGCCTAGCGGAACACCAGCAAGCAGATTCATTGAATCAGAAAAGTTTTCACCAACTTTTACCCTCTGACTTCGGTTTATTAAGTAGTTTTTAATTAGGCGTACCGATCTTCTACTGAAGCCAAAGTACAAATTTAGTTTAATACACAAAATGTCGTGGCTTACTCTGTCAAAGACCTTTGAAAAATCAAGCAGACATAATATAATCAATTTATCCAGATCATACGAAATTCTAATATCATCAAGTACCTTAACCATTGCTGTAGAACAGCTATGATAAGGGCGAAACCCCGATTGTACTGATGTGAATAAGTTATGGTGGCAAATGTGGTTCGATATTTGCTCCGCTAAGACTTTTTCAAAGACCTTTGACAGGCAGGGTAAGATGCTAATGGGTCGGAAGTCAGCACAACATGAGGGGTGGGATTTTTTGGGTACAGGAATAACTTTGCCAAGTTTCCAGCAATCAGGGAATGATGAGCTTGTTACACAAAAATTAATAATGTGGGTAAAAGTGGATATAATTTGAGGTATTATCATTTTTATAAATTTAACGGGTACACCATCCTCACCTATGGAGTTAGACTTGAGAGAATGAATGCACAGAGACGATTTCAAAATCAAACTCACAGGAAACTCCATATAAAATGTTGGGATTAGGAGCAAAGCTAGAAGCCTGTACGTTACCAGATGTAAAAGCGAAGTTTAGATCATTTGGATCAGGAAAATTATCAACATTCTCCTTCTTGCCAACCCCAATAGAACGCAAGCTACTCCAAAGTTTGCGAGAGGACTGATGGGTACTTAGCTTAGACATAAAGAATCTTTTTTTTGCTCTTCGAGTAACGAAGGATGAATGATTACGAGCGCGACAAAAAATCGCCCAGTTTAAGGAGGAAGGGGAATGCTTCCATTTTGATTACAATTTACGTCGGTTTTTAATTGAACTAAGTACTTCGGATGTTAGCCACGGACAATTCTTGTTACGATTTGAAACTGTCTTCAATGGAACATGTTTTTCGTACAGTTCGAGCAGTAAGTATTGAAAAAAATTAACTTTATCGTCAAGTTTAAGTTGTGAAAATTGGCAGAAAAATAGTTATAATATTAACTTTAATTTAGCCCAAATTGGTGGTAAATGATCATTCCAGAAAACAATGAGTTGATTATCGTCAAGTTTAAATTGTGAAAATTGGCAGAAAAATAGTTATAATATTAACTATAATTTAGCCCAAATAAAGCTATTCCAGGCTAGTCCAGGCGTATTAGCACTAAAAATTGTATAATCATCTAAATATTTTATATGTACATATGTATTTACATGCTGATAATATATAACCTTTCTATAGACATCTAAATTTTTTAATTCGGATAAGTACTTTTCGATTTATAACCAATTTTATGCCGACAAATTGACAATTGACAAAATTCTGGATTTGATCTTTTTTATTAGATTTATTAGATTTTCAAAATTTATAATTTTTAAATTTGAAAATATTTGATTGTGTGAAAGTGTTGACAATATAAAAATAGAATTCCTTGAAAAAGCACCACGTTGCATTTTTTTTGGTAAATAAATCAATAAAACTAACTTTCGAGTGGCTTTTGTTGCAATAATCACTTAAAATTTATAAGCAATATTTTAGAAGAGGATTAGAGCAATTAGTGTGTTGGTTTTGTTTTTCAAGATTTATCAATTTTGTATTAAAAAAAAAAAAATAAATAAATCGGGTGGCACAACGGCTCATGAAGAGCCAGGGCCTAGTGACTTCCAACTCGCAACCATTCCTGTGTGCGCCTATCGATACTATAAATACTAGAATAGTAAGCTGTTGATATCCTCCGTCTTTTTTTTAACTTTAATCCGTCACAGGAATGGAAGGGACCTACAATTTTATGCCGAATCCGAACGGCTAGAAGAGAAGTACTTATTCGTGACAAGTGATACTCTTGGAGGATTTGTCAATTCCTCGCAAGAGGCAGTAGCCCTGAAAAAAACTTTTTAGTTTTTAGGTGGACGAGGCTGGGAAGCGAACCCAGACCTCCAGCGTGACAGTTGAACGCACTAACCATTACGCTACGGGCTACTACTTTTATTAACGTTTGCATTTAAAGAACCAAAAATCGAATTGATTTTTCACTAAATCCCATTTTTAGTATGAATTTTTTAAGATTATGCAAACATTTTAACACAGAAATTTAGATTATAAATTTCTATCTTTAATTCATGTATCATTTGTTATGAACTATTAAGTATTACTCAAGTTTGAAGCCTCTAAACTTGGTTAAATAGAGCTAAAATTGCCCCTACTTTTTTTCCAGTTAGATTTACAAATACAAAATTACTCACATATTTGTAGAAGAAGGTTACACCTATAAATGTGCATCATTATTTTTTGAAAATATATAAATTTTTCATTAACTTTTGAATTTAAAGTACGAAAAAAAAAGTTGATTATTCATTAAAACACATTTTTAGTACAAATATTTTGCAATAATTCTTACACAAAAATTTAAGTTATAAATTTCTTTCTAAATTTCAAGTATCATTTATTATGAACTATTAAGTATTACTCAATTTTTAAGCCTCTAAAGTTGTCTAAATGTAGATTATTTGTATTTTATGATTTGTATATGGTTATGATTTTTTATATTAAAAAAATAAAAAAAAAAAGATTTGAGATAACGTTGCTTTGCACTGGTTGACGATTGTTGACAATGAACAAAGCAAAGTATTTCTATGGATTTTATTTGAATTTGTATGGATTTAAAAAAATCAATTGTGACACTAATACACTGACACTGTTTATTGAAAAGATATTAATAAAAAACCAAAAAGAAACATTTTAAAATGTTTACCCTTTCTTAAATAAATCTATCAAATGATAAGTTAGAAAGATAACATTTTTACCATTTAATTGCTATCAAATATATCTATAAGATATTAACATTTTAGATTTTCCCAACCACCCGTTAAAAATCAAATAGATTGAAAAATTGACCAAAATAATTTACCCTTTTTCAAAAATCCTTTGGGTATGAAAAAAAAATCCTGTCAAAAATTGCTTAAACATGGATAATTTTTTTGTTCATCCGATATAAAAATATGTAAAAATAAAAAAAAATAAGAAATGTATATAACTACTCAGTACTTTTCGAAACGACTATTTATCAATTTTCAGTTTTAAAACCGGGTATATCTCGGTTTGTAGATTTTTAATAAAAAAAAATTTGTTCATATTTTTTGCCTAATTTTTCAATATCTTTCAAATAAAAAAATTAAGTTTCTACGACGTCGCGTTTAGAAGTTAGTTTTTTGACTTTGATTCAGTTTTACCCTATTTTACCCTATTAAATGTGCGAATTTCAAAATTTCCGTTCTTAGTGCAACCCTGAATATAATTTGCTATTATATAAATTTTAGTATATAGATACCTACCTACTTTTAATACTTCTAGTTTAAGCTGTTGCAATTTTTATTCTTTCATTTATATCTATAATATAAATAAATTAACATTCACATAAAAATAAGGTACGTTCCTTCTTACATGTACCTAGTACCTACCTAGACATTAGTACAAATTATCTACAAACATACCTACTTTTCTAGGTTAAAATAAAAAAGCGACAAACCTAACTACATACCATGAGCCATACTCATCAAAAAACATCATCGCCATGAAACTCATGAATTATTGCATCACTGATATTCTTTCCAACAGACCTACATACATAAATATCTAGAAAGCAAAAAAAAAAAACAATCTACCTATGCCTTGACTTTCATGCCGCCGCCGGCCGACGCGACGTCACGATTGTCTTCTTGCATTGCACACAAGTTGTAAAAAAAAACCACCCCTTCCTCTTTAAGCGCACAAGACCCAACAAACCAAGGAGAATTCCCAAATTTTGTTCACAGTTTTTAATTCTCTGCACCTTTGCATAGCAAAGTAATCGACAAAAAAAATGTAAACCTAACAAAAAACATTCATTCTACCTATTTCACTCTATTATAAATATAAGTATTTCCGTTCTTAGTGCAACCCTGTATATAATTTGCTATTATATAAATTTTAGTATATAGATACCTACCTACTTTTAATACTTCTAGTTTAAGCTGTTGCAATTTTTATTCTTTCATTTATATCTATAATATAAATATATTAACATTCACATAAAAATAAGGTACGTTCCTTCTTACATGTACCTAGTACCTACCTAGACATTAGTACAAATTATCTACAAACATACCTACTTTTCTAGGTTAAAATAAAAAAGCGACAAACCTAACTACATACCATGAGCCATACTCATCAAAAAACATCATCGCCATGAAACTCATGAATTATTGCATCACTGATATTCTTTCCAACAGACCTACATACATAAATATCTAGAAAGCAAAAAAAAAAACAATCTACCTATGCCTTGACTTTCATGCCGCCGCCGGCCGACGCGACGTCACGATTGTCTTCTTGCATTGCACATAAGTTGTAAAAAAAAAACCACCCCTTCCTCTTTAAGCGCACAAGACCCAACAAACCAAGGAGAATTCCCAAATTTTGTTCACACTTTTTAATTCTCTGCACCTTTGCATAGCAAAGTAATCCACAAAAAAATGTAAACCTAACAAAAAACATTCATTCTACCTATTTCACTCTAACTATTATAAATATAAGTATTCCTTTCTTATTCTTACTAGAAATTCTCCACAAAACTCAATTTTCTCCACTGTGAAATTCGATGAGATTCTTTCACAATCGATCTGAAGATGGCAGTCCATTTGACATTCACCATGATAGTACTATTGGCACATGGAGTCACGGCACCTAGCAGCCAGCTCGTGAAACTAACAAATGAGATAGATTTCCTTTCCATTTGACGTTCAATGCATTTCCCATAAGAGAAAAACAAAAACAGCTCGTAGAAACATTATTTTAACAAATTAATTTTATATGAACGGTTGTTTGTTTTATAATTGCAAAAGAATAACTAAACATGCTAGTTTGCAAATCAAACGTAAAATATATCGAAACTTATTACTTATTTGCTTTATTTTGCAGATGAAATATGTAAACAAACGTGCTTTTTTGTTGTTGTTTTCCAAAATGGATGCAAGGCGTCAGTCAGAACGATATCATGTGCGTAGTCAGGTAGAAGTTTAGGGGGCTAGAGTTTCTTATGGATTAAAATAAAACATTAATTTTCCTTTTTATTATAAGTAAAGAAAGAAGTAGAAATGTCAAAGGTCCATTTAAGTGATCGTAAGAAAAAAAGATAATACCAGGAAATTAAATGTTGCACCAATAATTGCGGTTTGCTGTTTTTCGATTAGTTTCGTTCACTTTGGCTTTCGTAAAAATAGAATTATAACAGTCAAAAGTGCTCACTTAATTTAATGTAATAAGCCAACAAAAATTAGTTTTCCAAATTATCAAAAGGAGTCACCTTTAATGCACTTAAGCGATATAAATCTTCAATTTATTTTTTTGTATTAGGTACGTGCAGGTTAATATAAAGTTAAAATAAATTATAGGGGCATCATTTGATTTCCCTGTGTTCGTTTGTTTTATCCGACCACGTCAGTTTCTTTCTAAGAATTATTTTTTAACGTAATTTCGGGCAAAATTTTATCCTCCATTTAAGAAAAAGGTTAGCATACTTTTAAAGTAAATTCTTCTTAAAAATAGAACTAATTAAGAGTGATCGAGCATGACCTTCATTCATACCTTGCCTCTTTTGTAAACCAAGAAACAAATATGTAAATAGACAATTGAAAAATATTTTTTTTTAACAATTGCTTTTCACAAGAAGATTTTTATTCAAATAACTTAATCTTACGAACAAATATATTTTTTAATAATCGTGACTACGCCTCTGCCTTTCTCTTTTTCTAATCGAGTACTTTTGTTGTTGTTTCTGGTTGTAAAGGTGGTTTGTTTACATTTTTCATTTAAAAAGCAAAGCATTTTAGATATCCATTTTAATATATGTTCGGGTTGATTTATAAGCTTACACGTTTTTTGATTCTATTTCAATCATAATATGGATACCCGTTGATATAAAATAATTTGGTAAAACTAATTTTCATCTGGCGCTTTTTTCGTTTTCTCTAATGGGAAATACATTGGACGTCAAATCGAAAATAATTCTATCGCCTTTTGAAGCTTAAGCGCTTGAGATGCAGGTGGCGTGGAAAGCAACTTACCAGGTGTCAATAGTTTTCATATACAAGGGCTCGGCGGAACTTCCATTTTTGGGAGACAATTGTCGGCGGAGACTTCAATTTTTGGGAGACTTTCATTTATCAGATAATCGAAACTAGGTAGTTAGAGCAAGAGGACTGTATTTTTTTCGATTCTGGTAAGAATCAAATAGAGTAAGCGAGATTACCAATCAAAGGTTTTGTTAAACGTCAATGATGAGAAAAAGGTGAAGAGAATGGCAAAAAAATGTTCGTATGCTCTTTGATTGAATGTGCAATGCAAGGTTATTTTTTTTGCTTAATTTACGGATTATGCTATATGCGAGAAGAGAAGTGGACATACATACCAGTAAGTTAGCTTTTTGCGTCGTGGTTGTCATCAACCTTGAAGAAATATAGTTTTTTTTTTTTGGCGGGAAAGAATAATGCGTGGAGGTATACATTCTTATATTATCAAGGGTAGGTTGATTTTAATGCGAGAAAGAAAAATTTTTTCATATTGTGTAAGTATATTTGTAATCGTATGTTATTTATGGTAGTTTTTATATTAAATTGTCTTGCAAAGATTTCTTATTTGCCGTGAAATTTGTTGCAAGTGCGAGATTTTGAGCATTTTTTTTGCGGAAAAGGAAAATATACCTACATACATAGGTAGGTAAATATATTCTTATAAATTATGAACGGTAGGTTTTATTAATATTTAGGTTGTTTGCATGATTTGAGTTTGACTTGAAATGTTTTGAAGAAATTTACAATTTATTATGCCGACAAATATAGGTAGGTCCATACATAATGCATAACTATATGTAGGTAGGTATGAAAATAAGTTATGAAAAAAGGGAGAATTTCTATGCAATGTTGAGGTAGGTAAGTACTTGGTAGTAGGTAGGTTGTATTTGCTTACCTACTTTTAATTCACAATTTATCATACAAGCAGGCATGTAGGATGTAGGTATAGGTATGTACCTACGTAGGTAGATATGATTTAATTGTTTGACACTAGAGTCTGTCAAGGTGGTGGTTGAATTTCTGCCAGTGTTATTAATTTTTTTTAAATCAACCAATTGCAAAACGTGCCAACAGGTAGGTACCTATCTACTTACCTATTTTAATTTTTATTTCCGATTTTTTGATATCAGGTAGTTTACAAAATAAATGCTTTAATGTAGAAAGGTAGGTACCTACCTGTAGATACCTTCCTACCAATAACTTTTTTCGTTAGGAATTTTTTCCTTTTTTTGAAATTTAAGTGTAAAATAAATTTGAAAAACTTAAATATGAATTTTTGCATACCTAACACAATAATAATAATTATAAATTGTTCCTATTTTCGTGACCTTTTTTTTATAAATTATTTATTTATTACTATTTATTTATTTTATTTATTTTATTTATTTTAGAAATTTTTAATAATTTTAATTAGTTGGTGTCTTTTTTTTTAATGTTTAAAGCTTAAAACTTCTATCTCCCTCCGTTTGTGGGGGAGGGGCAATTTTATAAAACATTTGCTTTAAATGGATTAAAAATTATTAAAAATCAACGATATTACTTACAATATTATGCGATAGCTTTTTTCATGCTACTTTTTTCAAATTGTTTTCAAAATAAAAATTTTCAATGAATAGTTTTTGAAACAAAATTTTTCAAAGTCAAAATTTAGAAAAAAAAAATTGAAAAACAAAATTTATTTGCATTTTTTACCTCAGAATTTTACGTAATATTCTTTGTTCCAAAAACGATTGCTGTAATTAGTTTTAAGTCACACGCTAAGAACCAGGAGCTGGTATATTGTTTAATTTTAGAGAAAATCGAAACTTATGAAAGTACTTTTTTCTTCCAAAATTAATTTTTTGAGTAGGTATTTAGTACGTGTATACAGGGTGATTTGCATAAGGTGTCATAAAAGGCTAGAGCGTATAGGTTGGACTAAGGCAAGACAAAATTCGTATGGGAGGGGGGTCTATTTTCCTCCGTTTAGGCGGGAGGGGCAATTTCCAAAAAAAAATCACTTAAAACAGAAAAAAAATATTAAAAAATAACGGTAACACTTACAGAGTGACGCTATAGCATATTGAAAAGCCAAAAGTCTATTCTTTAATATAATTTTTATATTAAGTTGTTCGGGTAAATAGTTTTTGAAAAATAAATTTTCAATGTCAAAATTTTGAAAAAAAAAATTAAAAAAATTTCAAGCAAATTTTTTTTCGAAATTTTATGTAATTAAGCATAATTTTTGTTTTCAAAACTTAATGCTCTTGTCAATTTTTAGTCAAACGCTGGAAACCGTATGGATCTAGGACTTTTAGTTTCCAAGATATGAAAAAATTAATGAAGCAACTTTCACATTAAACTAAGAAGAATCCGGCTAAATGATCATTTCAGCAACCAATTGATTCAATTCAATTCAATTTTTATTAAAAATGGTGTACAAGTAAGACATAGTCTTTTATAGTACCTAAGTTAATACATAATAAAGGTGGATGAATGAAAATAACAATATTTACAAATTAAAAATAACTTAGAAAATAACAAGTTTTAATTAAGAAAAAATAACTTAAATATAAGCAAAAGGAAAATGGATTTAATAATTTAAATTAAAAGGTAGTTTTTTTTTTTTTTTTTTTTATACGAGTATATACTTAAGAAGAAGCTTAATTGATTACGTTATAATTTTTATTTTTCAAAATGCTGTTGAGGTATATTTTAACGAAAATTCAAAAATGATGCTTTTTTAAACTTAGTTGTTCCTATAATTTGCCTTACCATTATAGGCAGGGAGTTCCATAGTCTGATGGCATAGACAAAGAAAAGTCTAGAAGAATTTGAATAATTTGAGGAATGCGTTATGAGGTTCAATGTTCGGGCAGAACGCGCGAAACGGAGCTTATCATATGTTTTACCATATATGATCTTATGTAAAAACAAGCAACATCTTGAATCAAGAAATTGCTGGAACGTACATCCAAGGACAAGTTGATGATATTGGGAAACGTGGTCAAATCTTCGCAAACCATAAACGTACCTCACCATGTCATTGAAAGCAACAACTAGTTTCTGCATAGAGTGTGAATCTAGTTTACAGTAAACCACTGCACTATAATCAATGATAGGTAGTAACAATGATTTAATAAGCCGCAGTTTAGTATAAACAGGAGTCAAGGAAGAAAAGAGATTTAACTTACGGAGACCACCATAAATTCGGCCGATGGAGAGATTCACATGGTCATTAGCTGAGAGGGTCCGATTTATTTTGAAGCCTAAATTACTAACAGACTCAACAAATTCAAGCTGAAAACAGGACAAGAAGACTGGTGGTAGGTTAGTTACATCGAATTTCTTTTTAGAGATAGCAATTATCTGTGATTTGGTCGGATTAAGCGTTAAGCCATTGCACAAGGACCAATTGTAAATTTCTGAAAGATCTTCATTCACTCTGCAGATAAGGTCCTCCAACAAGTTTAACGGTCGGGAAAGGTACAATTGAACATCATCAGCATAAAGATGTAGAGTGACACTATGGCAAACTAGGGGGAGGTCATTAATGAACATGCAGAATAGCAAAGGACCCAGAATTGAGCCTTGCGGAACACCAGCAAGCAGATTCATTGAATCAGAAAAGTTTTCACCAACTTTTACCCTCTGACTTCGGTTTATTAAGTAGTTTTTAATTAGGCGTACCGATCTTCTACTGAAGCCAAAGTACAAATTTAGTTTAATACACAAAATGTCGTGGCTTACTCTGTCAAAGGCCTTTGAAAAATCAAGCAGACATAATATAGTCAATTTATCCAGATCATACGAAATTCTAATATCATCAAGTACCTTAACCATTGCTGTAGAACAGCTATGATAAGGGCGAAACCCCGATTGTACTGATGTGAATAAGTTATGGTGGCAAATGTGGTTCGATATTTGCTCCGCTAAGACTTTTTCAAAGACCTTTGACAGGCAGGGTAAGATGCTAATGGGTCGGAAGTCAGCACAACATGAGGGGTGAGACTTTTTGGGTACAGGAATAACTTTGCCAAGTTTCCAGCAATCAGGGAATGATGAGCTTGTTACACAAAAATTAATAATGTGGGTAAAAGTGGATATAATTTGAGGTATTATCATTTTTATAAATTTAACGGGTACACCATCCTCACCTATGGAGTTAGACTTGAGAGAATGAATGCACAGAATCAAATCACATTCAGAGACGATTTCAAAATCAAACTCACAGGAATCTCCATATAAAATGTTGGGATTAGGAGCAAAGCTAGAAGCCTGTACGTTACCAGATGTAAAAGCGAAGTTTAGATCATTTGGATCAGGAAAAATTATCAACAATCTCCTTCTTGCCAACCCCAATAGAACGCAAGCTACTCCAAAGTTTGCGAGAGGACTGATGGGTACTTAGCTTAGACATAAAGTATCTTTTTTTTACTCTTCGAGTAACGAAGGATGAATGATTACGAGCGCGACAAAAAATCGCCCAGTTTAAGGAGGAAGGGGAATGCTTCCATTTTGAGTACAATTTACGCCGGTTTTTAATTGAACTAAGTACTTCGGATGTTAGCCACGGACAATTCTTGTTACGAATTGAAATTGTCTTCAATGGAACATGTTTTTCGTACAGTTCGAGCAGTAAGTATTGAAAAAAATTAACTTTATCGTCAAGTTTAAGTTGTGAAAATTGGCAGAAAATAGTTATAATATTAACAATAATTTAGCCCAAATTGGTGGTAAATGATCATTTCAGCAACCATGAGTTGATTATCGTCAAGTTTAAATTGTGAAAATTGGCAGAAAAATAGTTATAATATTAACTATAATTTAGCCCAAATAAAGCTATTACAGGCTAGTCCAGGCGTATTAGCACTAAAAATTGTATAATCATCTAAATATTTTATATGTACATATGTATTTACATGCTGATAATATATAACCTTTCTATAGACATCTAAATTTTTAAATTCGGATAAGTACTTTTCGATTTATAACCAATTTTATGCCGACAAATTGACAATTGACAAAATTCTGGATTTGATCTTTTTTATTAGATTTATTAGATTTTCAAAATTTATAATTTTTAAATTTGAAAATATTTGATTGTGTGAAAGTGTTGACAATATAAAAATAGAATTCCTTGAAAAAGCACCACTTTGCATTTTTTTTGGTAAATAAATCAATAAAACTAACTTTAGAGTGGCTTTTGTTGCAATAGTCACTTAAAATTTATAAGCAATATTTTAGAAGAGGATTAGAGCAATTAGTGTGTTGGTTTTGTTTTTCAAAATTTATCAATTTTTAAAAAAAAAAAAAGTAAATAAATCGGGTGGCACAACGGCTCATGAAGAACCAGGGCCTAGTGACTTAGAACTCGCAACCATTCCTGTGTGCGCCTATCGATACTATAAATACTAGAATAGTAAGCTGTTGATATCCTCCGTCGTTTTTTTAACTTTAATCCGTCACAGGAATGGAAGGGACCTACAATTTTATGCCGAATCCGAACGGCTAGAAGAGAAGCACTTATTCGTGACAAGTGATACTCTTGGAGGATTTGTCAATTCCTCGCAAGAGGCAGTAGCCCTGAAAAAAACTTTTTAGTTTTTAGGTGGACCAGGCTGGGAAGCGAACCCAGACCTCCAGCGTGACAGTTGAACGCACTAACCATTACGCTACGGGCTACTACAATTTTTTATTAACGTTTGCATTTAAAGAACCAAAAATCGAATTGATTTTTTCACTAAATCCCATTTTTAGTATGAATTTTTTAAGATTATGCAAACATTTTGACACAGAAATTTAGATTATAAATTTCTATCTTTAATTCATGTATCATTTGTTATGAACTATTAAGTATTACTCAAGTTTGAAGCCTCTAAACTTGGTTAAATAGAGCTAAAATTGCCCCTACTTTTTTTCCAGTTAGATTTACAAATACAAAATTACTCACATATTTGTAGAAGAAGGTTACACCTATAAATGTGCATCATTATTTTTCGAAAATATATAAATTTTTCATTAACTTTTGAATTTAAAGTACGAAAAATAGAGTTTATTATTCATTAAAACACATTTTTAGTACAAATATTTTGCAATAATTCTTACACAAAAATTTAAGTTATAAATTTCTACCTAAATTTCATGTATCATTTATTATGAACTATTAAGTATTACTCAATTTTTAAGCCTCTAAAGTTGTCTAAATGTAGATTTTTTGTAATTTATGATTTGTATATGGTTATGGTTTTTTATATTAAAAAAATAAAAAAAAAGATTTGAGATAACGTTGCTTTGCACTGGTTGACGATTGTTGACAATGAACAAAGCAAAGTATTTCTATGGATTTTATTTGAATTTTTATGGATTTTAAAAAATCAATTGTGACACTAATACACTATTACTCTTTATTGAAAAGATATTAATAAAAAACCAAAAAGAAACATTTTAAAATGTTTACCCTTTCTTTAATAAATCTATCAAATGATAAGTTAGAAAGATAACATTTTTACCATTTAATTGCTATCAAATATATCTATAAGATATTAACATTTTAGATTTTCCCAACCACCCGTTAAAAATCAAATAGATTGAAAAATTGACCAAAATAATTTACCCTTTTTCAAAAATCATTTTGGGTATGAAAAAAAAATTCTGTCAAAAATTGCTTAAACATGGATAATTTTTTTGTTCATCCGATATAAAAATATGTAAAAATAAAAAAAAAATAAGAAATGTACCCCCATATAACTACTCAGTACTTTTCGAAACGACTATTTATCAATTTTCAGTTTTAAAACCGGGTATATCTCGGTTTGTAGATTTTTAATAAAAAAAAATTGTTCATATTTTTTGCCTAATTTTTCAATATCTTTCAAATAAAAAAAATCAAGTTTCTACGACGTCGCGCTTAGAAGTTAGTTTTTTGACTTTGATTCAGTTTTACCCTATTTTACCCTATTAAATGTGCGAATTTCAAAATTTCCGTTCTTAGTGCAACCCTGAATATAATTTGCTATTATATAAATTTTAGTATATAGATACCTACCTACTTTTAATACTTCTAGTTTAAGCTGTTGCAATTTTTATTCTTTCATTTATATCTATAATATAAATAAATTAACATTCACATAAAAATAAGGTACGTTCCTTCTTACATGTACCTAGTACCTACCTAGACATTAGTACATATTATCTACAAACATACCTACTTTTCTAGGTTAAAATAAAAAAGCGACAAACCTAACTACATACCATGAGCCATACTCATCAAAAAACATCATCGCCATGAAACTCATGAATAATTGCATCACTGATATTCTTTCCAACAGACCTACATACATAAATATCTAGAAAGCAAAAAAAAAAACAATCTACCTATGCCTTGACTTTCATGCCGACGCGACGTCATGATTGTCTTCTTGCATTGCACACAAGTTGTAAAAAAAACCACCCCTTTCTCTTTAAGCGCACAAGACCCAACAAACCAAGGAGAATTCCCAAATTTTTTTCACACTTTTTAATTCTCTGCACCTTTGCATAGCAAAGTAATCGACAAAAAAATGTAAACCTAACAAAAAACATTCATTCTACCTATTTCACTCTAACTATTATAAATATAAGTATTCCTTTCTTATTCTTACTAGAAATTCTCCACAAAACTCAATTTTCTCCACTGTGAAATTCGATGAGATTCTTTCACAATCGATCTGAAGATGGCAGTCCATTTGACATTCACCATGATAGTACTATAGTTTTCATATACAAGGATAAAAATATAATTTAAAAGCCAATATAAAGGCTAATATAATCTAAAACCGTACGAAGCTAGGGTATGTCAATTTGACTAAGCTAATTGAAGTCTGTTTTGCGTGGCGCTAAGCAAGCAAAAAAAAATTAATTTCCACTGAGCCATTAGATTATTCGATGAATCTGAATGAGGAAGAAGAACAAATTATTATTTTAAATATACGAAAAAAAAAAATATAGAGAATTGTTTGAAGACTTGAACTGACACCTCTGGCTTATTGTCTGAGTGACACTTCCACTGAGCCATCGTTGTTCTTAGCCACATACATGCTAAATATGTACTTATAAGTTTTTTTTTTGTATTCTTGCTGGTTGGTTTTGTTTTTTTTATTGTTTGATGATAATGAAAAATGAAATGTGGAAAGATGACAATGAAAAAATGCTTGTATACCATCTAATGTTGGTATGAAAAATTATTGTAATATTTTGTGTGATTATGACGGCAAGAGGAAAAATGATGACGATGATATTAGTATCTTGGCGCGTGGGGGTAGTTGAGGTCACCCACTTATGCATTGTAACAAAAGTTTCTGACCGCCAGTAACCTGGAAAAGTATTTTGATTCATGATAACCAAAGAACTAAATGCTTACGAAGATAAACGCATTCCGTCCAAAAAAAAAAACATGAAGCCTTATAACCAAAGATAATTTACTAAAACAATTTGATTCAAATTACTTTTTAAGGTTACTGACGGTCAGAATCTCTTGTTTCATTGCAATAGTAGACGAAAGAAATGCAATGCGTTGTCAATTGCTTTTCGTTGGAGGTCAATATATTTGCTCAAAAATCGAATAAAAGCCCGAAACATTTTACAATATTAAGTAGTATCATTAAAATTTCATAATGGATTTCTTAAATAAGTTAAACAAATTTTCGGAAGAAAAGGCGCTTCTACCTCTGAAGGACATGTCTTCACAAGAACAAAGAATTTGCGGTGCTAAACGCTGCAACACTAAATACGGGGAGAAGATACTGGTGGAACTTGACACCGTTAAATGTTTCCTCCCCGTTAAATTCAACTCGCTGAGCAACGAAGAGCTGAATAAAATGACGGGGCAAATAATGAAGGTGATCCAGCTTTCTAGAGGAAACTTCGGAACGTCAATAAAATTTCTCCCCAAACCAGAGGAAGTTGTCGAAGAAGATCTACAGGAGCTAGAAGTCTTGGAAATGGATGAGGAAGAAGATCATCAGCCCTACTCACGCAAGCGAATGCGAACATCAAATTAAGTGTCTATACCTTATTATTAAAGAAAAAAAATAAATACAAAATATTGAAAAATGTACAAATTTACTTTTTTTCATTTTTTTCCTGATTAAAATTGTCGTTTTTTTTTTACTTGGGCTTTCTACATTTAAAATTGTTCTTGATGTAAAGTCATCATTTTTCATGATACAAAAAAAAAACACATCACATGCTATTTAGTTTTATTTTTAGGTGTAGTGGCACCTTAATTTTTTTGAACTTGTCACTTAAATTTTAAGTTCAAAAGTATATTAACGTGTTGAGAATGAGTTCTTACTATTCCATTAGGTTTTTAAATAAATTAAATGAGTTAAGGATAGAAAAACCTGTGGATAATATCAAGGATCTCTTATCTATTCCCGAAATACTTATTAGTTGTAAAAAGTGCCAGACGATTTATGACGAAAAAGTAATTGCAGAGCTAGAAAACAAAAAAGTTTTTCTCCCATCTAAATTTAATTCATTGACCGACGAAGAATTAAATGAAATGAGTGGGTTAAAAAAAATCAAGTTTCTACGACGTCGCGTTTAGAAGTTAGTTTTTTGACTTTGATTCATTTTTACCCTATTTTACCCTATTAAATGTGCGCATTTCAAAATTTCCGTTCTTAGTGCAACCCTGAATATAATTTGCTATTATATAAATTTTAGTATATAGATACCTACCTACTTTTAATACTTCTAGTTTAAGCTGTTGCAATTTTTATTCTTTCTTTTACATCTATAATATAAATAAATTAACATTCACATAAAAATAAGGTACGTTCCTTCTTACATGTACCTAGTACCTACCTAGACATTAATACAAATTATCTACAAACATACCTACCTTTCTAGGTTAAAATAAAAAAGCGACAAACCTAACTACATACCATGAGCCATACTCATCAAAAAACATCATCGCCATGAAACTCATGAATTATTGCATCACTGATATTCTTTCCAACAGACCTACATACATAAATATCTAGAAAGCAAAAAAAAAAAAACAATCTACCTATGCCTTGACTTTCATGCCGCCGCCGGCCGACGCAACGTCACGATTGTTTTCTTGCATTGCACCATTGTATATATACTCTTATAGTAATATCATGGTTCAAATTTTGTAGTACTAATAGTACTCACGAAATGTGCCGAAATTGGCGTTAAAATCGCTTAAATGCACAACAGAGACCTGGGGATAACGATGCAAGGAAAAAATAAAACAATTAGTAAGAGGGAGAGGAGAACATTGATTAAATTCGTACAACTATAATGGTAGTAAGGAAGTCAGATGTTTTTGTCAGTCAACAACGAGAATAAGGGGAAGAAATGAGAAAATGAAAATATATGTTTTACTATGGGCTTATTCTTGGGTTATGTTCTTCCAGTTTTTTTCAATGAGTTTTTGTTGCTTTCTTTTGATGGCTATGGGTATATGGTTTTTTGCACGATTTTGCAAGGTTAATATATTGGCATATAGGTATATAGGTAAGTATGATCGGGGTAGGTTTTGGTTTTATGGGTATTCAATTTTCTTGCCAGATTTCAGTTTTATTTGTATGTATGGGCATAATTTCCTTCAGTGACTAGAAGAAGGAATCTTTATGTGATGTTGAGGTAGGTTAAGTGTTGATAGTTTCATTGTTTGTAGGTTTAGTTATTTTATTTGTTATTTTTATTATAGAAAAGAAAAAAAATTACAACAATATTTGCCAATCACTCTAAAGCTTAAACTAGAAGTCCTAAAAATATATACTAAAATTTATTGTAGGGGTGCACTATGAACGGATCTTTTGAAATTCGTACATTTAATAGGGTTTTAAGGGTGACTACTGAAAAAAAGTCGAAAAACTAACTTCTAAACGTGTAGTCGTAGAGACTTGATTTTTTTTATTTTAAAGATTAGAAAAAGTTAGGAAAAACGTCTATACATCTTTTTTTTATTTAAAATCTAAAACCGAGATATAACCCATTTAAGACTGAAAGTTGACAAATAGTCGTTACGAAAAGTACTTAGTAGTTTTATGGGGGTAGATTTTGAATAATTTTTATTTTAACATATCTTTAAAGATAATGAAAAAATTATCCATGTTTAAGGAATTTTTGATAGGATTTTTTTTCATACCCAAAATGATTTTTCAAAAAGGGTAAATTTGTTTGGTCAAATTTTCAAGGTATTTGATTTTTATCTTTTTAATGGGTTGTTCGAAAAATCTAAAATTTCATTATGTAATAGATATAGGTATTTGATAGCAATCAAATGGTAAACATTTTATCTTTCTAACTTAGTTAGTGTGTGCATGGATTGATTTAGTTTTTTCTAATATTTAATCTCAATAGAATAACTATTAATTTGATACTTCATTTTTTAATCTTCCTCGTATATTAGCGTATAATTGATTTCTTAAAATTCATAAAAAATCGGCTCAAATCCATAGAAATGCTCTGCTTTGTCAACAATCGTCAACCAGTGGAAAGCACCGTTATCTCAAATTATTTTTTATTCGATTTTTTTTTAATATAAAAAATCATCACTTCATTTCTACTCGGCCGACATTAAAAGTTAAGATCTCAAAATTTAGCTATAGATGTATCTAAATTTGTGTATATAAATTATTGGATAAAAAAAAAATAAAAAAAATAAATCGGGTGGCACAACGGCTCATGAAGAACCAGGGCCTAGTGACTAACAACTCGCAACCATTCCTGTGTGCGCCTTTCGACAGGAATGGAAGGGACCTACAATTTTATGCCGAATCCGAACGGCTAGACGAGAAGCACTTATTCGTGACAAGTGATACTCTTGGAGGATTTGTCAATTCCTCGCAAGAGGCAGTAGCCCTGAAAAAAAACATTTTAGGTTTTTAGGTGAACGAGGCTGGGAAGCGATCCCAGACCTCCAGCGTGACAGTCGAACGCACTAACCATTACGCTACGGGCTACTACATACAAATTATTGGAGGGGGTTGAAAATGTTCATACTAAAAGGGTGTGTACTTGACCCGTCAAATTTATTTTAAATATATTAAACTCAAAACTTGATGAATTTTTTTTTTAAATTCAAAAAAAAAACTAATGAAACACAATTATACGTGTATTACTTTTCTACAAATATGTGGGTTATTTTATATATGTAAATCTAACGGGAAAAAAACGCCGACCAATTTAGTAAAGAAATTCACAAAAAATCTACATACAGACAAATTTAGAGGCTTCAAAATTGAGAAATACTTATTAGTTCATAAAAAATGATACATGAATTTAAGGTAGAAATTGATAATCTAAAATTCTGTGTTAAAAGTTTTGCAAAATCTTAAAAAAACTCATTCTAAAAATGTGATTTAGTGTAAAATCAACTCGATATTTGGTACTTTAAATGTAAAAGTTAGTAAAAAATTGATAAATTTTTAAAAACAAAATCATCACACTTATTACTCTAATCCTCTTTTACTGATTTACTGATTACTGATTATTATAAAAATGTACATACATATCTACCTACATGATACAATATTGTCCCAATGGCCAATATATTAACCTTGCAAAATCGTGCAAAAAACCATATACTCATAACCATCAAAAGAAAGCAACAAAAACTCATTGAAAAAAACTGTAAGAACATAACCGAAGAATAAGCCCATAGAAAAACATATATTCTCATTTTTTTCCCCTTATTCTCGTTGTTGACTGACAAAAACATCTGACTCCTTTACTACCATTATAGTTGTACGAATTTAATCAATATTCTCCTCTCCCTCTTACTAATTGTTTTTATTTTTCCTTGCATCGTTATCCCCAGGTCTCTATTGTGCATTTAAGCGATTTTAACGCCAGTTTCGGCACATTTCGTGAGTACTATTAGTACTACAAAATTTGAGCCATGATATTACTATAAGAGTATATATACAATGGCTTCATGTCAGGTAGGAGCAATTGTGCAGATTATCTCAGATTTTGAAGGCCTGCAAAAATTTTCCTTACAGTAAGAGAGATTGCATCACAACAACTAAGAGAGCTATTTAAAGTAAAGCCTAAATAGGTAACCTTATCTAGATAAGGGATTATATCTCCACTGAGAATAATGGGGGGAATATCCGCAGAATGAATTTCATTTCTAGAACAAATTAAAGCCACAGTCTTAGAAGGGTTGAGTCTAAGTTTATTCTCACTTCCCACAGTTGACTACGCTTTAGATCGTCATTAGTTCGGAATACGGCATCTTCGATTAATCCAAGTGGGCGATTGGTGTATATTAATACGTCGTCTGCATACATGTGAACTTAGCAATCTTCAACAACATCAGGTAGATCATTGATGAAAAGTGAAAATAGAAGTGGTCCTAATACAGAAACCTGCGGTACTCCCACGTTGACTAAAAACGTTGCAGAGGTACCACTTTCAACTTCAACCGTTTGAACTCTATTTGACAAATAATTCCATAAATATATGTATTTAATATGTAATAAATATATGCATATGCTGTAGAGTATCCTGGCCGGCCGGCGGCGCGCGTGGCCCGACGGGCGGAGTCCTTACGTCTGAAATTCTGCGTCGACACTAATCTTAAAATTTTATGAATATTTATATAATTACCATTATTTTCTGACCAATAAATCCCCTTATCCACCGAGAGTATTTTGCGCTCCCAGCAAGCAAAGGTGGGGGAGGTGCCAAAAAAAAATATTATTTTCCTATGGATCGTCGAATGTAGGTTTTCGATTTATTTATGTAATTTCGTTGTAATAACCTGTTTAGGAGGCAAACCTTATATCTCCCGTCTGCCAGTGTTGCCACCATGGCAACACTTCGTAAAAGTAAATTTAGGATGTGGACTATTAGTGTACCGAAGCTCATCCCGTCAGGATGAAGTGCACGGTTGATGGCCCTTAACGCCCTAACTATAACTGGAAAGCGTAGGGTGCCCCAGATAAATCCATTTCTCACAAATTTCTCAACGGATCTTAAGAAATAGGATTTAAAAAGACTTTAATTTAGACCCTCAAGCGAATCGAACAATCGACTAAAAGCGAACGTTTTGTATTCGACTGATTTTGACACATTGACCGAATATTTTAGATATTATAGCTATTATTATTTAGTCGAAAATCAAACCCGATATTTTTTTTTTTTTTAAAAAATATTCAATAAATGTGTCGAAATCAGTGGCTTTTAGGCGAACGTTCGATTCGCTATGATGAATAGCGAATCGAAATGGGCCTAAGAAAAGAATAATATTATAACAGTCGCATGAAAACATCGAAAAAAAGTTGAAGAAATTTGAGTTAATGTTTGTTTTTCACTTAAATAGATATAGCTAATTATTTTAATAACTAAAAAATATATACAAAAAATGAAACTATATAAGAAAAAAATGTATGACAATTTTTTAACAAATACATTCTTTAAAAAACAACTATGTGCTTATTTTGATATGTGAACATAATGTAGCTAAAAATCAGATAAAAGTTTTAACACATAGTTCGCAAACAAAAATATTAAAAAAAATATCTTAAAATCTTTTCTTCGAAAATGACTTAATAATTCCGAAAATGGCCCATAATTTCGTTGACTACTTTTCGATCTTCAAAAATTAGGTTTAAACCGCAAGTAGCTATTTTAAAAATGATTTCATTCAATTAAATGAGCAAAAACATTAAAAATAGTAACCGAAAAAAATCAAAATGTAAAATGTTACACATCATTGGCGATTACTCCTAGACTCACTTTCTTTTTTTGCGTATTTATCCGATTTCCAAATCTTCATTTCTACAATTATTATAAATCAGTTGTATATTATGGAATTTCCAATATTTTAATATAAAGTTAAAATCGTCAAATATGTGACATATAACATATAGGTACTTTAAATTATTTTGCAATTTATTTTTAGCAAATTATTAAATACTAACTTTCTTATTTTAAATTATGTTTTACATAGGTGGAACCTTCTCAATTGGATATTCATATTAATTAGTTATAAATAATTATATAATACTGTTTCTTCTTCTTTTACATTTAATTTTTTTTTTTTTTAGAATTGAAACACCATTTTTAAATAAAATAAATATTTATCTTTGTTTATAAATACATTTACAACATGATGGTAATTTAAAATTATCTTTAACAATTTCGCCATTTTTCGTAAATGCAACTAACTGTCGATATATAAAACTTTGTTTGCACATTGTCACATATCCATTTGGAAAACTATCAGCAAACATACACGCCGATTCAGGATTTCTGAAAAAGAAAATTGGTCGATAATTTGTTATGTATGTAATGTGTTTATGTTTTGTGCAAAGGTAAAAATTTACAAATATGAACAGGATTCCTCAGAAAAACTTTCTCTACTGAAAAAAAAAAATTTGGATTTATGAAGCAAAATCATTAACTTAAAATGCTAATTAATAAAATAGTTTTTTATTTCAGATTATAACATTATATTATATTTAGTACTTTGTGAAATATTACTTTTCAAATTATAAATGTAAAATCTTAAGTAGCTATGTTAAAAATATTTCTAAAAATAGTATAAAAAGGATCGACTTTGAATCCTATTCATTATTATTTTAGACTTCATAGAGTTTGGAGCATTTAGAAATTGTACGGAGGTACACTAACAATTATAAAGGTTTCACACTCTATCTTCATCATTTTTTATAAAGATTTGTTTGATTGTTGTGTATAAAACTTGTGTTGTTATTTTGGTCGGACTTAACTCTACCAACACAAGCCGTGTTACAAGATTAAAAATTTATCAACATACCCCTCTCCTTAAAAGCATCTTAATAAAAAGAAAAAAGAAGAGAATTTTGAAGAACTTTGGATACGTTGAATAGGGTGGAATTCTAAATTGAAACCCCAAAAATTTTCCACCCCTATCTTTCTTGAGGTAAATATGTCTTATCAAACAAATCAGCAAACAGCTGATATCAAATAAAATGCAGGACCGGATCGCTCGAACTTGCTATCGTAGCTAACAAGTTTTACGTAGCTACAAATAAACGTGACGATGTATGGTATTTTATAAAAACAAAATAAAATATAAATTATTATAAAGGAGAACCGGACAAAACGGTCTACATAACCAATAACAACGAGACATAATATGTCGTTGAAAAGGTATTTTTGTGTACATGAATACTTACTATGACAGCTCATCCCGAATCGCTGTGTGAAAAAAGTTATTGGCCAACAAAGATTGGAATTTGGTACATATAATTTAAACATATAATGTAAGTATGTAGTATAGGCAACAATATAATGGCATTACCAATAACAACAAGACATATGTTTCTGAAAAGGTCTTTTTATGTACTACAATCCTTGACAGGTTACATCAAGTCCCTGTATGAAAAAAGTTATTCCCTAATTTAGATTGTGATGTGGTGAATTTTGGTAAAGACCTTGTATATAAAATCCATAGTACTATCATGGACAAAATTTTTTAGGGCGACCCACTGCCTGTGGTGGCGCCACTTTACCTCGCGGAGAAATCCATTTTTGGGAGACAATTTTCGGCGGAGACTTCCATTTTTGGGAGACTTGCATTTATCGGAGAATCGAGACTTATGTAGTTAGAGCAAGAGAAGTGTATTTTTTTCGATTCTAATAAGAATCAAATGGAGTAAGCGAGATTACCAATTGAAGGTTTTTTTTAAACTTCTATGATGAAAAAAGGGTAAAGAGGATGACAAAAAAATGTTCAAAGTGCAAAGTATTTTTTTTTTCTTAATTTCCTGATATGATATATGCGAGTAGAACAAGAGAAGTAGAGAGTAGACATACATAATGTTAGTCGTTTGCGTCGTCGTTATCGTCGACGTCATCAACCTTGAATCAAGGAATATATTTTTTTTTGTGTGGGAAAGAATAATGCGTATAGGTATACCTACATTCGTAGATTATCAAGGGTAGGTTGAATTTAATGCGGGAAAGAAAAATATGGTCATGTTGTGTAAGTATATTTATATATTTGTATATGCCATCGTATAGGTATTATTGAGGGTAGTTTTTATATTAAATTGTCTGGCAAAGATTTCTTATTTGCCCTGAAATTTGTTGCAAGTGCAAGATTTTGAGCATATTTTTTTGCGGGAAAGGAAAATATAACTAAATAGGTATAGATATATTCGTATAAATAATAAATGGTAGGTTTTATTATTATCTAAATTGTTGGATGATTTTGAGTTTGACCTGAAATTTTTTAAAAGAAATTTACAATTTATTATGCCGAGGAATACCTATATAAGTTAATGACAAAAGTGAGAATTTGTATGCAAGTTGAGGTAGGTAGGTTCTTGGTGGTAGGTAGATTGTATACCTAGGTACAGAAAATAAAAACAAATTTCCTGTTTTTGGCTTGAAATTTGTTTGTTTGATTTTCAGGGTAGGTAGGGGGTAGGTAGGTTTATTTGGTTTGACTTTGCATTCACAATTTATCATACGAGTAGGAATGTAGGTAGGTATGAAGGTACCTACCTAGGTAACTTTTAATTGTTTGACACTAGAGTCTGTCAATGTGGTGGTTGAATTTCAGCCAGTGGGCTATATCATAGTGGGTAGGTAGGTTTTATAAGTTTTAGTTGTCAAATCTTTTTTTTTTTAATTGAGTGTACTTGTAGGTACCTACCTACCCAGCCATTTTTGAAATATATACCTAGCTACGCATATTTACCTACAATATTGTTCGTTTAATTAAAACTACCTATATGTATGTACCTATACTACATACGTAGGTATGTAGCTAACATTTTTATTTTTCAAATCAACCAGAAGGCAAAATTGAATGTAAATTGCAAGACGGATAGTGCACTGTGAATAGTGAATTGAATTATACACAGCTATAGGAAGGTATGCACATACTTATATGTATACAGGGTGTCCGGTAATTCATAACCCATACTTTGGCATGTGTATTTTGGTCATATTCTAAGAAAAAAATTATTTTATAGTAAAGTCTGCTTTTCAACTTTGACATAATTTTTTGAGGATTTAAAAAAAGGCAAACTTAGGTGTACCCTGACCCCTGTTAAGGTTAATTTCTCTGTCAGTGCTAATGGTAGGGACCTCATTTTGGACTTTTTTTTAGTTAGAAATAACTAGCCTTTGAAACTTCGTTTAAGTTAAGCCGATATGTGTTTAGAGTTGCTAGATATTTAATTTTAAATGGTGTTCAATTTTTCTTTCCCGAGCAAAATTTTAACTTTGAGGTCAATTTTTTATTCAAAAAATGCCTAATATCATAAAGTTTTATTATTTTTACCTGATGAACGGAACAATAATAAAAAAAACTCATTAATAAGTGCACCCCAAATCCCATACATTTTATGATACTTGGGAAAATCTAAACCAGGTAAAAAATCGAATTTTGGGTTTTTTACAGACTTTTATTGCAGCACCTGTTTGATTGGGTTCAAACGGTTAAAACTGTCTATTTAAACATAGATTTGGCAAGTTTTATACCTTTTTGAAAACTACAGAAAAATAGGCAATTTTTGAAATATAAAACCTGTATTGAGCCATATGAATTTTGTTCAGGGAGCTCTTCAGAAGATTGAGGTCAAAATTTATTTTGGCAAAGTTCAATATTAACTAATGAATTTTAGGCAAATGGTGATGCCAATGAAAAATATTTTACTCAGTAAAGTTAGTGGAACTATAAGTCAATGTTTTAATGCAAAATTTGTAAAAAAAAAACACAAATCAATTGTGGACAGGGTGAGCAAAAAACTGGTTCAAAGTAAGATTTTTTTTTCAAATTTCAAAAAATAGCCGTTACTCGAGAACTGCTATGACTCGGTATGGAAAAGCATGGTATGCCCTGGCCTTTCACCAGTTCTTGGTTTGGACCATTGTTAATGGGACACCCTGTATATGTACCTAGGTAGGTACATATACAGATAACACCCTGTATATGTACCTAGGTAGGTACATATACAGATCAGACTTGATCTCAATTTATTTCTTAATTTTGGAACACGAATTTGATTTCGGTATATTTGTGTTTACCGAGGCTTTTCCTTGGTACGCGGTACACAGCGTTAATTTTCGGTACTGTACCGGTCGTTTTGGTACAGGACCTTAGGTATATCAATACTTTTAAAAACTAATAATCTTAAAACAATTTTTCTGAAAAACAATTTTAAAAAGTGAGAACGCCGGGTTGAAACGCCAATTTGTATGGACTAAAGGCCGTTAAAAGCTATATTGAATCAATAATTCAACAAGTCCAATTAAATAATGCTAAGGGTTCTACTTGGCTGATGTATTTCAATAGTATATAGAATTTGTATTATAAAAAAAAACTCATATGTAAACAATGCTAGGCCACGAGTAACAAAATTTCCAACAATTCTTGATTAGAAATTCTTATTGGGTTGGATATAGTTCACAATTGATTTTCGCTGTAAAGTTGATGTAATCTGGACTGAACTCAATAAAAATTGCGTCTTGTCAACTGAAGAGTCCAAGTGAGAACGCCGGGACGAAAGCCAATTTTTGTGTACTAAAGGCCGTTTAATAGCTATATTGAATCAATTTTAAAAATACTTTTTATTTAACAATTACCTTAAACTAGAGAACAAAAATTGGAAAAAATTGTATTAATTTTTTTTCAAAATTTTACTTGACTAAATCCTATTTTTTTCTTTATAAACTGCTTCAATTAATTTTTAGTCAAACACTTAAAACTAGAAGATCATTTAAACATTATAATCCAGGAAAATTAGACATAAATTCCTACAATGTTCGGAAAAATATATACAGGGTTTTTGTTTTTGAATCAGATTTTTTATGGTGTTATGAATTTTTGAGTCCCCATCGATCCTAGCTCCGCGTCTATTAAAAAGAGGGGCTAAAATGTCACGAAGCATGGTATTTCGCTGATTTTGATAAAACAAAAATCGTCGACCAATGAAACATGACGTTAATATTTCAATTTATCATTGAAAATTAGGATCAAAAGCGTGCCTACAAATATCTGGGATGAAAGGGTGTTTTAAAGGTAGGAGGGGGGGGGTTGCAGAATGAAGAATGGGGTGCGGATTTATATTGTAAAACGTTTATAAAATAGTGTCAATGAAATTGTGAAAAATGTGATATTTGTCATGATAACGAAGTCATGAAGAGGGTAGACGGGTGGTTTTTGGAAGGGGTCAGGGGGTATTCAAACCACAAAAAATTATTTTGAGGTAACCTACGCATATGGCACATCGTTTGTCCACTTTTTTGCACAATTTCACTGACACTATTTATATACTTTTTCATTATAAGTCCACACCCCATTCTTCAATCTACAACACCCCCCTCCCGCCCCTACTATAAAAACACCTTTCACCCCAGATATTTGTAAGCACGCTGTTGATCCTATATTTCAAAGATAAATTGAAATATTTACGTCATGTTTCATTAGTCGACGATTTTTGTTTGATTAAAATCAGCGAAATACCATGCTTCGTGACCTTTGACCCCATCTTTTTAATAGACGCGGAGCTCGGATCGATGTTCAAAAGGGTAGTTATGTGCATTCAAGAGGACACAAGCGTCCACAGGTTTTTCTCAAAATCCACCTCTGTCTACCAACTCCTACTCTCACCTCCACGTGGTGAACATCGGGTGTCTAGTACCTCAGCTGGAGACGGGGTTTAAATCCCCGTGGAAAGCTGTTGGGGACAGCCAACGAGAGAGGGGGGGGAGGAGTGTTCCCACTAAGGCACTTCTCCTTTCATCGAGGCGGCAGCGGACGAATTCTCTTGATGGAATCAACGGTGGCGTCTACAGTTCCAGTTAGGTTGAACTACTTAGTGAACACCTTATATGGGCTACTACGACATATTTGTAGCTCAGGCCTATAAGGAGCGGTTTATCCGGCTCCCTACCCTTGGAGTTATACGAAGGGTCTGGTCCTCCGGGTCGGGGGTTGTGCGTCGGGGTAACTTCCCTACCACGTAAAAAAAAGTTGTTCCGAAACAACAACAAGCCTCGGATATGGATGATTTTAAAGTTGACGACCCCAGCAAACGAAACAAGGACAATGAATTTCGGATCTGCACGTGGAACGTCCTGTCCTTATACAGAACACGTGCAGCCGAACAATTAGTGGAGAACCTGGACAGGCTAAAGGCTGACGTAACAGCCATCCAGGAAGTGCGATGGGATGGAGAGGGCGTACGGAGACTGAAAACGTGTGACATCTACTACGGCGGGTGCTTGAAGGAACAGGGTCAGCGGCTCTTAGGTTGTGGTTTTGTGATAAGGGGAAGACTTAGGCAAGAAGTCTTGGGCTTCCGAAGTGTAAGCGAGCGCCTGGTCACAATCCGCATCAAAGGCAAATTTAAGAACATTTCGCTGATTTGTGTTCACGCCCCCCATGAAAGGAGAGAAGACTCAACCAAAGAAGCATTCTACGATCTCTTGGAGACAACGTATGATATGTGCCCGAAGTACGACGTGAAGATCATTCTTGGTGACTTCAACGCAAGATTCGGAAAGGAGGGCATCTTTGGTTCGATAGTCGGAGGACACAGCCTACACGACGAAACTTCCGGCAACGGACACAGGCTGGCAGACTTTGCGGCGGGGCGAAATGTCATCATCTCAAGCACCTACTTCCCACACCTCAATATACACAAGGGGACTTGGCGGTCGCGTGATCAAGTAACCGTCAACCAAATCGACCACGTTGCGATAGACGCGAGACATGCTTCCAGTATCTTGGACGTCCGAACGTTCCGAGGGGCCAACATTGACTCGGATCACTACCTGGTGGTAGCTAGACTACGTATGCGGATATCCATGACGCGACAACGCAGAGCAGATGCTGTGAAAAGATTCGATGTCGAGAAGCTTAAATCGCAAGAGACTGCCAGAACTTTTGCAGACCACGTAACTCTTAATCTCTCAGGAGGTCCGCTACCAGCATCAAGTGCAGAGGACCAGTGGGAACACTGTCAACAAGCCATTAGAAGTGCCGCCTCTGATGTGCTGGGTTTCACTAGGCGAATACAACGAAACCCCTGGTTCGATGAGGAGTGCCGGCTAGCGCATGCAGCTAAGGACGAGGCCTACCAGGCAATGCTGCAGACTCGAACAAGAGCTGCTGAGAGAGTGGCCCGGGAGCTCTACGGGCTGAAACGAAAAGAGGAACGCCGACTTCTCAGGAGGAAAAAGAGAGAGCACGAGAAGCGGGCGGTAGAGTCTATTGAGGGTTGTAGCGGTAGGGGAGATGTTCGAAAATTTTATCAGAGGGTGAAGCGATCCACCCAAGGATTCAAGGCTAGAACGGAAGCCTGCCGAGATGAGAGTGGGAATATGGTAGTAGACACACAGTCAGTGCTGAGGATCTGGAAAGAACACTTCTCTAGACTGCTTAATGGCGAAGACAGCCAAGATGCCGCTAATAGGCAGAACGCTCCATTCAACTTGGACGATGATGGCCAAGAGTTCCGTCCACCCGACCTAACCGAAGTTCGGCTGGCGATATCCAAACTTAAGTCGTACAAGGCTGCAGGTGCGGATGGCTTACAAGCCGAACTATTTAAATCAGCGGGAGATGAATTGGCTAGGAGCATACACCAGCTCATCTGCAAAATTTGGTCGGAGGAAAGTATGCCCGATGAATGGAACCTCGGTATAGTGTGCCCCATCCATAAAAAGGGAGATGTTCTGAAATGTACCAACTACAGAGGAATTAGTCTCCTAAACGTCGCTTATAAAATCTTGTCGGCCATCCTGTGTGACCGCTTAAAACCTTTTGTCAACGATCTGATCGGCCCTTATCAGTGCGGTTTTAGGCCAGGCAAGTCAACCGTCGATCAAATGTTCACACTCCGACAGATTTTAGAAAAATCCCGGGAATTCCAGATCGATACACACCACCTTTTTATCGATTTTAAAGTCGCGTATGAAAGCGTGAAAAGGGACGAATTATACAGAGCCATGTCGAGTCTTGGCATCCCTGCCAAACTCGTCCGCTTGTGCAGGATGACGATGGAGAAATCTCGCTGCTCCGTCAAAATTGGTAAGAACACCACCGATTCCTTTGATATTGAGAAAGTATTGAGGCAAGGCAACGCGTTATCATGCAACCTATTCAACATCGTTCTTGAAGCAATTGAACGCAACGCACATGTCAACACCAGCGGTACAATCTATCAAAAGTCCGTTCAATTGCTTGCGTATGCGGATGACATAGACGTTGTCGGCAGAACAAAGCGAGCTGTGGCAGGGGCATTTGCGAGCATTGATTCGGAGGCGGCTAAAATAGGATTGGCGGTTAATGAGGACAAGACAAAGTATATGCTATCATCGAGAGAGGAATCTCAACATCGTCGACTAGGGCAAAATATCACGATGGACAGATATAACTTCGAAGTTGTCAAGGACTTTGTCTACCTGGGCTCCACTATTACATCGCAGAATGACATCAGTGCAGAGATCAAGCGAAGAATTACTCTTGCCAACCGCTGTTTCTTCGGTCTAAGAAGGCATTTAAGCAGTAAGGCCCTCTCTCAGAGAACCAAGGAGACTTTATACAAGACCCTAATCATCCCGGTCCTGCTTTATGGGTCAGAAGCATGGACACTGAAAGAGTCGGATAAAAATCTGCTAGGGTGCTTTGAGAGGAAGATTCTTCGTGTGATTTTCGGTCCGGTGTGTATCGAAGGAGTATGGAGGAGAAGATTCAACGACTAGCTATACGGTCTATACAGCGACGTTGACCTGGTCAAAAAGCTGAAAATACAGCGGCTTAGATGGCTGGGGCACGTGGAGCGTATGGACAGCAACGCACCTGCCCGACGAGTCTTCGAATCCAACCCCGATGCGGTACGCAGCAGAGGAAGAACCCGTAACAGGTGGCGCAATCAAGTGAATGACGACATCAAAGCACTCGGTGTGCGCAACTGGAAGCGGCTAGCTAGGGACAGAGCTGGCTGGAGGGGCTTGTTAGTTGAGGCCGAAGCCCATCCTGGGCTGTGAGCGCCATCAAAAGAAAGAAAGAAGAAGGAGCTCGGATCGATAGCGACTTCTACTCAAAAATCCATAACACCATAAAAAAGCTGATTCAAAAACAAAAGCCCTGTATATAATTTTTGTATTTTATAACCTTTCATTTGATACTTCCTTTATAAATATCAAAAAATAATTGCCCAAGTTATGGCCATTTACGAGTATTTTATGTATAGGTATATAATTGTGTATCACTAGTTTTTTTTTTTAATTTTTTTTAAAGCGATAAAAATCAAATTTTCATTTTTTTATTCAAAGGCCCCCACTTTGTTCCCGTTAGATTAACAAATAGAAAATTATTAACATACTTACTAGTAGGTAGCAGGTCGCCAATGGCGCCCGTCGCCAAAGGCGCTATGTTTTTTAATGTGAGTCAGGGCTGAGCGTAAATACCTATATATGTATATAAATTAGTTGACTACCTCACGCTTCACTTAAAAAAAGAAGTTATTTTAAAGATGTGGCTAGTTGTGGTTATTTTTTTTTTTGTAAAATGTTAATTTTTTCCTTGTAAAACATTTAATTATTTTAATAGCGTTAATTTTTTTTTGTGAAAAAGTTTTTTTTATTGTAAAAAGTGGATTTTATTGTAAAAAAGTTAATTTTTGTTTGTAAAAAAGGTAATTTGTGTTTGTAAAAAAGTTAATTTTTTTTTGTACAAAAGTTAATTTTTTTCCTCAACAAATTTTAAACAAAAATTTAGGCACATTTAAAGGCTTATTTTAAAAGGTATCTTAATTTGAAAATTCTTTCCAGCATAATTGAAGTTAGGATTTTTTAAAACTCCAATTAGAAAATTGGTAGGCGATTGTCGACCATGAACCAAACAGAGAATTTCAAAGAAATTTCCCCAATTTTTAATTACCAAAAGTAACGATTTAGGTAATACCTAGATGCCCTTAAGACTCAACAACATGGTCACATAGTGGTAAGTTATAAGTTCAAATTTCTCACTGAAAATCTTAAATAATTGTAGCCCTCATTCCTATTAATTTCAAATTTCTAAACTAACACCTTAAAAAGACAAAAATCAGCGAAAAATAATCATAAACATTCAATTAAAATTTGGGTAGGTCTAGGTACCTACTTACCTACAAGTTTCTACCTATAGATATTAATACAAATTATATACAACCATACCTACTTTTCTAGGTTAAAATAAAAAAGCGACATACATATGTAGCTAACTACCTACCACGAGCCATATTCATCAAAAAACATCATCGCCATCAAACTCATAAATTATTGCATCACTCATATTCTTACTAACAGACCTAAATATCTAGAAAGCAAACAAAAACAATCTACCTACCTATTATGCCTTGACCTTCACAAAGCCGCGCGCCGCGCCGCCGGCCGTCACCATTGTCTTCTTGCACACAAGACACCCAAAGCTGTAAAAAAAAACACCCCTTACTCTTTAACCACACAAAACCCAACAAACCAAGGAGAATATCCAAAATTTTATTTCATACTTTTTAATTCTCTGCACCTTTGGGTACAAAAGTAACCAACAAAAAACATCCCTTCTACCTATTTCACTCTAACTGTTATAAATTAGGCTATTCCTTTCCTATTCTTGCAAATAATTCTCCACAAAATTCAAATGTCTCCGTGAGATAGGGTTGTGGAATTTAATGAAATTCTTTTGCCCACTGAATGAAGATGTCAGTCCATTCGACATTCACCATTTATGGATTTCATATACAAGGGTAGAATGAATGTTTTTTGTTAGGTTTACATTTTTTTGTCGATTACTTTGCTATGCAAAGGTGCAGAGAATTAAAAAGTTTGAAAAAAAATTGGGAATTCTCCTTGGTTTGTTGGGTCTTGTGCGCTTGAAGAGGAAGGGTGGTTTTTTTTTTACAACTTGTGTGCAATGCAAGAAGACAATCGTGACGTCGCGTCGGCCGGCGGCGGCATGAAGGTCAAGGCATAGGTAGACTGTTTTTTTGTTTGCTTTCTAGATATTTATGTATGTAGGTCTGTTGGCAAGAATATCAGTGTGCAATAATTCATGAGTTTCATGGCGATGATGTTTTTTGATGAGTATGGCTCATGGTAGGTAGTTAGGTATGTCGCTTTTTTATTTTAACCTAGAAAGGAAGGTATATTTGTAGATAATTTGTATTAATATCTAGGTAGGTACTAGGTACATGTAAGAAGGTACGTACCTTATTTTTATGTGAATGTTAATTTATTTATATTATAGATATAAATGAAAGAATAAAAATTGCAACAGCTTAAACTAGAAGTATTAAAAATAGGTGGGTATCTATATACTAATATTTATATAATAGCAAATTTTATTCAGGGTTGCACTAAAACGGAAATTTTGAAATTCGCACATTTAATAGGGTAATATAGTGTAAAACTGAATCAAAGTCAAAAAACTAACTTCTAAACGCGACGTCGCAGAAACTTGATTTTTTTATTTGAAAGATATTGAAAAATTAGGCAAAAAATATGAACAAATTTTTTTTTTATTACAAATCTACAAACCGAGATATGCCCGGTTTTAAAACTGATAAATAGTCGTTTCGAAAAGTACTTAGTAGTTATATGGGGGTACATTTTTTATTTTTTTTTATTTTTAAATATTTTTATAGGGGATGAACAAAAAAATTGTCCATGTTTAAGCAATTTTTGACAGGATTTTTTTTTCATACCCAAAATAATTTTTGAAAAAGGGTAAATTATTTTGGTCAATTTTTTAATCTATTTGATTTTTAACGGGTGGTTGGAAATATCTAAAATTTTAATATCTTATAGATATATTTTATATATATCTTTCTAACTTATCATTTGATAGATTTATTTAAGAAAGGGTAAACTTTTTAAATTTTTTTTTTTGGTTTTTTATTAATATCTTTTCAATAAACAGTGGGAGTGTATTAGTGTCACAATTGATTTTTTAAAATTCATAAAAATTCAAATAAAATCCATAGAAATGCTTTGCTTTGTTCATTGTCAACAATCGTCAACCATTGCAAAGCAACGTTATCTCAAATCTATTTTTTTTTTTATTTTTTTAATATAAAAAATCATAACCATATACAAATCATAAATTACAAAAAATCGACATTTATACAACTTTAGAGGCTTAAAAATTGAGTAATACTTAATAGTTCATAATAAATGATACATGAAATTTAGGTAGAAATATATAACTTAAATTTTTGTGTAAAAATTATTGCAAAATATTTGTACTAAAAATGTGTTTTAATGAATAATGAACTCTTTTTTTCGTACTTTATATTCAAAAGTTAATGAAAAATTTATATATTTTCGAAAATAATGATGCACATCTATAGGTGTAACCTTCCTCTACAAATATGTGGGTAATTTTGTATTTGTAAATATAACTGGAAAAAAGTAGGGGCAATTTAAGCTCTATTTAACCAAGTTAAGAGGTTAGTTCTTAACAAATGATACATGAATTAAAGATAGAAATTTATAATCTAAATTTCTGTGTTAAAATGTTTGCATAATCTTAAAAAATTCATACTAAAAATGGGATTTAGTGAAAAATCAATTCGATTTTTGGTACTTTAAATGCAAACGTTAATAAAAAATTGTAGTAGCCCGTAGCGTAATGGTTAGTGCGTTCAACTGCCACGCTGGAGGTCTGGGTTCGCTACCCAGCTTCGTCCACCTAAAAACTAAAAAGTTTTTTTCAGGTCTACTGCCTCTTGCAAGGAACTGACAAATACTCCAAGAGTATCACTTGCCACGAATACGTGCTTCTCGTCTAGCCGTTCGGATTCAGCATAAAATTGAAGGTCCGTTTCATTCCTGTCGATAGGCGCACACAGGAATGGTTGCGATGGTTAGTCACTAGGCCCTGGTTCTTCATGAGCCGTTGTGCCACCCGATTTATTTATTTTTTTTTTAATAAAAAATTGATAGATTTTGAAAAACAAAACCAGCACACTAATTGCTCTTATCCTCTTCTAAAATATTGCTTATAAATTTTAAGTGATTATTTCAACAAAAGCCACTCTAAAGTTAGTTTTAATGATTTATTTACCAAAAAAATGCAAAGTGGATCATGCTTTTTCAAGGAATTCTATTTTTATATTGTCAAATTTAAAACTTATACATTTTGAAAATCTAATAAGTCTAATAAAAAAGTTCAAATCCAGAATTTTGTCAATTTGACGGCATAAAATTGGTTATAAATCGAAAAATACTTATCCGAATTTAAAAATTTAGATGTCTATAGAAGCTTGACGATAATCAACTGGTTGCTGAAAAGATCATTTAGCCGGATTCTTCTTAGTTTAATGTGAAAGTTGCTTCATTAATTTGTTTATATCTTGAAAAGTAAAAGTCCTAGATCCATACGGTTTCCAGCGTTTGACTAAAAATTGACAAGAGCATTAAGTTTTGAAAACATAAATTATGCTTAATTACATACAATTTTGAAAAAAAATTAGCTTGAAATTGTTTTTATTTTTTTTTCCAAAATTTTGACTTTGAAAATTTATTTTTCAAAAACTATTCATTCGAACAACTTAATTTAAAAATTATATTAAAGAATAGACTTTTGGCTTTTCCATATGCTATAGCGTCACTCTTTAAGTGTTCCCGTTATTTTTAAATATTTCTGTTTTAAGTGATTTTTTCTTGGAAATTGCCCCTCCTGCCTAAACGGAGGAAAATAGACCCCCCTTCCATACTAGTTTTGTCTTGTCTAAGTCCAACCTACACGCTCTAGCCTTTTATGACACCTTATGCAAATCACCCTGTATACACGTACTAAATACCTACTCAAAAAATAATTTTGGAAGAAAAAAGTACTTTCATAAGCTTCGATTTTCTCTAAAACTAAACTATATACCAGCTCCTGGTTCTTAGCGGTTGACTAAAAACTAATTACAGCAATCGTTTTTGGAACAAAAAATATTACGTAAAATTCTGAAGTAAAAAATGCAAATAAATTTTGTTTTTCAATTTTTTTTTTCTAAATTTTGACTTTGAAAAATTTTGTTTCAAAAACTATTCATTGAACATTTTTATTGTGAAAACAATTTGATAAAATAGACTGAAAAAAGCTATCGCATAATATTGTAAGTACTATCAATGATTTTTAATAAATTTTAATGCATTTAAAGCAAATGTTTTATAAAATTGCCCCTCCCCACAAACGGAGGGAGATAAAAGTTGTAAGCTTTAAACATTAAAAAAAACACTAACTTATTAAAATTATTATAAATTTCTAAAATTGTATTCCTTTAAGAAATTTATAAAAAAAAGGTCACGAAAATAGGAACAATTTATAATTATAATTATTGTTAGGTATGCGAAAATTCATATTTAAGTTTTTCAAATTTATTTTACACTTATATTTCAAAAAACGGAAAAAATTCCTAACGAAAAAAGTTATTGGTAGGAAGGTATCTACAGGTAGGTACCTACCTGTCTACATTAAAACATTTATTTTGTATCAACCTGCAATCAAAAAATCGGAAATAAAAATTAAAATAGGTAAGTAGATAAGTACCTACCTGTTGGCACGTTTTGCAGTTGGTTGATTTGAAACAAATAAATAACACTGGCTAAAATTCAACCACCACATTGACAGACTCTAGTGTTAAACAATTAAATCATATCTACCTATGTAGGTACATACCTATACCTACATCCTACATGCCTGCTTGTATGATAAATTGTGAATTAAAAGTAGGTAAGCAAATACAACCTACCTACTACCAAGTACTTACCTACCTCAACATTGCATAGAAATTCTCCCTTTTTTCATAACTTATTTTCATACCTACCTACATATAGTTATGCATTATGTATGGACCTACCTATATTTGTCGGCATAATAAATTGTAAATTTCTTCAAAACATTTCAAGTCAAACTCAAATCATGCAAACAACCTAAATATTAATAAAACCTACCATTCATAATTTATAAGAATATATTTACCTACCTATGTATGTAGGTATATTTTCCTTTTCCGCAAAAAAAATGCTCAAAATCTCGCACTTGCAACAAATTTCACGGCAAATAAGAAATCGTTGCAAGACAATTTAATATAAAAACTACCCTCAATAACATACGATTGCATATATACCTACAAATATACTTACACAATATGAACAAATTTTTCTTTCTCGCATTTAAATCAACCTACCCTTGATAATATAAGAATGTATACCTCCACGCATTATTCTTTCCCGACAAAAAAAAACTATATTTCTTCAAGGTTGATGACAACCACGACGCAAAAAGCTAACTTACAGGTATGTATGTCCACTTCTCTTCTCGCATATAGCATAATCCGTAAATTAAGCAAAAAAAATAACCTTGCATTGCACATTCAATCAAAGAGGATACGAACATTTTTTTGCCATTCTCTTCACCTTTTTCACATCATTGACGTTTAACAAAACCTTTGATTGGTAATCTCGCTTACTCTATTTGATTCTTACCAGAATCGAAAAAAATACATTCCTCTTGCTCTAACTACCTAGTTTCGATTATCTGATAAATGGAAGTCTCCCAAAAATTGAAGTCTCCGCCGAAAATTGTCTCCCAAAAATGGAAATTCCGCCGAGCCCTTGTATATGAAAACTATAGTACTATCATGGTAAATGTCAAATGGACTGACATCTTCAGATCGATTGTGAAAGAATCTCATCGAATTTCACAGTGGAGAAAATTGAGTTTTGTGGAGAATTTCTAGTAAGAATAAGAAAGGAATACTTATATTTATAATAGTTAGAGTGAAATAGGTAGAATGAATGTTTTTTGTTAGGTTTACATTTTTTTGTCGATTACTTTGCTATGCAAAGGTGCAGAGAATTAAAAAGTGTGAAAAAAATTTGGGAATTCTCCTTGGTTTGTTGGGTCTTGTGCGCTTAAAGAGGAAGGGGTGGTTTTTTTTTACAACTTGTGTGCAATGCAAGAAGACAATCATGACGTCGCGTCGGCATGAAAGTCAAGGCATAGGTAGATTGTTTTTTTTTTTGCTTTCTAGATATTTATGTATGTAGGTCTGTTGGAAAGAATATCAGTGATGCAATAATTCATGAGTTTCATGGCGATGATGTTTTTTGATGAGTATGGCTCATGGTATGTAGTTAGGTTTGTCGCTTTTTTATTTTAACCTAGAAAAGTAGGTATGTTTGTAGATAATTTGTACTAATGTCTAGGTAGGTACTAGGTACATGTAAGAAGGAACGTACCTTATTTTTATGTGAATGTTAATTTATTTATATTATAGATATAAATGAAAGAATAAAAATTGCAACAGCTTAAACTAGAAGTATTAAAAGTAGGTAGGTATCTATATACTAAAATTTATATAATAGCAAATTATATTCAGGGTTGCACTAAGAACGGAAATTTTGAAATTCGCACATTTAATAGGGTAAAATAGGGTAAAACTGAATCAAAGTCAAAAAACTAACTTCTAAACGCGACGTCGTAGAAACTTGATTTTTTTTTTATTTGAAAGATATTGAAAAATTAGGCAAAAAATATGAACAATTTTTTTTTTATTAAAAATCTACAAACCGAGATATACCCGGTTTTAAAACTGAAAATTGATAAATAGTCGTTTCGAAAAGTACTGAGTAGTTATATGGGGGTACATTTCTTATTTTTTTTATTTTTACATATTTTTATATCGGATGAACAAAAAAATTATCCATGTTTAAGCAGTTTTTGACAGGATTTTTTTTTCATACCCAAAATGATTTTTGAAAAAGGGTAAATTATTTTGGTCAATTTTTCAATCTATTTGGTTTTTAACGGGTGGTTGGGAAAATCTAAAATGTTAATATCTTATAGATATATTTGATAGCAATTAAATGGTAAAAATGTTATCTTTCTAACTTATCATTTGATAGATTTATTTAAGAAAGGGTAAACATTTTAAAATGTTTCTTTTTGGTTTTTTATTAATATCTTTTCAATAAACAGTGTCAGTGTATTAGTGTCACAATTGATTTTTTAAAATCCATAAAAATTCAAATAAAATCCATAGAAATACTTTGCTTTGTTCATTGTCAACAATCGTCAACCAGTGCAAAACAACGTTATCTCAAATCTTTTTTTTTATTTTTTTTAATATAAAAAATCATAACCATATACAAATCATAAATTACAAAGAATCTACATTTAGACAACTTTAGAGGCTTAAAAATTGAGTAATACTTAATAGTTCATAATAAATGATACATGAAATTTAGGTAGAAATTTATAACTTAAATTTTTGTGTAAGAATTATTGCAAAATATTTGTACTAAAAATGTGTTTTAATGAATAATCAACTCTATTTTTCGTACTTTAAATTCAAAAGTTAATGAAAAATTTATATATTTTCGAAAAATAATGATGCACATTTATAGGTGTAACCTTCTTCTACAAATATGGGAGTAATTTTGTATTTGTAAATCTAACTGGAAAAAAAGTAGGGACAATTTTAGCTCTATTTAATCAAGTTTAGAGGCTTCAAACTTGAGTAATACTTAATAGTTCATAACAAATGATACATGAATTAAAGATAGCAATTTATAATCTAAATTTCTGTGTCAAAATGTTTGCATAATCTTAAAAAATTTATACTAAAAATGGGATTTAGTGAAAAATCAATTCGATTTTTGGTTCTTTAAATACAAACGTTAATAAAAAATTGTAGTAGCCCGTAGCGTAATGGTTAGTGCGTTCAACTGTCACGCTGGAGGCCTGGGTTCGCTTCCCAGCCTCGTCCACCTAAAAACTAAAAAGTTTTTTTCAGGGCTACTGCCTCTTGCGAGGAATTGACAAATCCTCCAAGAGTATCACTTGTCACGAATAAGTGCTTCTCTTCTAGCCGTTCGGATTCGGCATAAAATTGTAGGTCCCTTCCATTCCTGTGACGGATTAAAGTTAAAAAAAAAGAAGGGATATCAACAGCTTACTATTCTAGTATTTATAGTATCGATAGGCGCACACAGGAATGGTTTCGAGTTGTAAGTCACTAGGCCCTGGCTCTTCATGAGCCGTTGTGCCACCCGATTTATTTGTTATTTTTTGTTTTAATAAAAAATTGATAAATTTTGAAAAACAAAACCAACACACTAATTGCTCTAATCCTCTTCTAAAATATTGCTTATAAATTTTAAGTGATATTGCAACAAAAGCCACTCTAAAGTTAGTTTTATTGATTTATTTACCAAAAAAAATGCAAAGTGGTGCTTTTTCAAGGAATTCTATTTTTATATTGTCAACACTTTCACACAATCAAATATTTTCAAATTTAAAAATTATAAATTTTGCAAATCTAATAAATCTAATAAGAAAGATCAAATCCAGAATTTTGTCAATTGTCAATTTGTCGGCATAAAATTGGTTATAAATCGAAAAGTACTTATCCGAATTTAAAAATTTAGATGTCTATAGAAAGGTTATATATTATCAGCATGTAAATACATATGTATGTACATATAAAATATATAGATGATTATACAATTTTTAGTGCTAATACGCCTGGACTAGCCTGGAATAGCTTTATTTGGGCTAAATTATAGTTAATATTATAACTATTTTTCTGCCAATTTTCACAATTTATAAAAATTTATAATTACAATTTATAATTACAATTTATATAAAAAATAATCAACTCATGGTTGCTGAAATGATCATTTACCACCAATTTAGGCTAAATTATAGTTAATATTATAACTATTTTTCTGCCAATTTTCACAACTTAAACTTGACGATAAAGTTAATTTTTTTCAATACTTACTGCTCGAACTGTACGAAAAACATGTTCCATTGAAGACAGTTTCAATTCGTAACAAGAATTGTCCGTGGCTAACATCCGAAGTACTTAGTTCAATTAAAAACCGGCGTAAATTGTACTCAAAATGGAAGCATTCCCCTTCCTCCTTAAACTGGGCGATTTTTTGTCGCGCTCGTAATCATTCATCCTTCGTTACTCGAAGAGCAAAAAAAGATTCTTTATGTCTAAGCTAAGTACCCATCAGTCCTCTCGCAAACTTTGGAGTAGCTTGCGTTCTATTGGGGTTGGCAAGAAGGAGATTGTTGATAAGTTTCCTGATCCAAATGATCTAAACTTCGCTTTTACATCTGGTAACGTACAGGCTTCTAGCTTTGCTCCTAATCCCAACATTTTATATGGAGATTCCTGTGAGTTTGATTTTGAAATCGTCTCTGAATGTGATTTGATTCTGTGCATTCATTCTCTCAAGTCTAACTCCATAGGTGAGGATGGTGTACCCGTTAAATTTATAAAAATGATAATACCTCAAATTATATCCACTTTTACCCACATTATTAATTTTTGTGTAACAAGCTCATCATTCCCTGATTGCTGGAAACTTGGCAAAGTTATTCCTGTACCCAAAAAGTCCCACCCCTCATGTTGTGCTGACTTCCGACCCATTAGCATCTTACCCTGCCTGTCAAAGGTCTTTAAAAAAGTCTTAGCGGAGCAAATATCGAACCACATTTGCCACCATAACTTATTCACATCAGTACAATCGGGGTTTCGCCCTTATCAAAGCTGTTCTACAGCAATGGTTAAGGTACTTGATGATATTAGAATTTCGTATGATCTGGATAAATTGACTATATTATGTCTGCTTGATTTTTCAAAGGCCTTTGACAGAGTAAGCCACGACATTTTGTGTATTAAACTAAATTTGTACTTTGGCTTCAGTAGAAGATCGGTACGCCTAATTAAAAACTACTTAATAAACCGAAGTCAGAGGGTAAAAGTTGGTGAAAACTTTTCTGATTCAATGAATCTGCTTGTTGGTGTTCTGCAAGGCTCAATTCTGGGTCCTTTGCTTTTCTGCATGTTCATTAATGACCTCCCCCTAGTTTGCCATAGTGTCACTCTACATCTTTATGCTGATGATGTTCAATTGTACCTTTCCCGACCGTTAAACTTGTTGGAGGACCTTATCTGCAGAGTGAATGAAGATCTTTCAGAAATTTACAATTGGTCCTTGTGCAATGGCTTAACGCTTAATCCGACCAAATCACAGATAATTGCTATCTCTAAAAAGAAATTCGATGTAACTAACCTACCACCAGTCTTCTTGTCCTGTTTTCAGCTTGAATTTGTTGAGTCTGTTAGTAATTTAGGCTTCAAAATAAATCGGACCCTCTCAGCTAATGACCATGTGAATCTCTCCATCGGCCGAATTTATGGTGGTCTCCGTAAGTTAAATCTCTTTTCTTCCTTGACTCCTGTTTATACTAAACTGCGGCTTATTAAATCATTGTTACAACCTATCATTGATTATAGTGCAGTGGTTTACTGTTAACTAGATTCACACTCTATGCTGAAACTAGTTGCTTTCAATGACATGGTGAGGTACGTTTATGGTTTGCGAAGATTTGACCACGTTTCCCAATATCATCAACTTGTCCTTGGATGTACGTTCCAGCAATTTCTTGATTCAAGATGTTGCTTGTTTTTACATAAGATCATATATGGTAAAACACCACCATATCTGTTTGATAAGCTCCGTTTCGCGCGTTCTGCCCGAACTTTGAACCTCATAACACATTCCTCAAATTATTCAAATTCTTCTAGACTTTTCTTTGTCTATGCCATCAGACTATGGAACTCCCTGCCTATAATGGTAAGGCAAATTATAGGAACAACTAAGTTTAAAAAAGCATTATTTTTGAATTTTCGTTAAAATATATCTCAACAGCATTTTGAAAAATAAAAATTATAACGTAATCAATTAAGCTTCTTCTTAAGTATATACTCGTATAAAAAAAAAACTACCTTTTAAATTTTTAAATCCATTTTGCTCTTGCTTATATTTAATTAATTTTTTTAATTAAAACTTGTTATTTTCTAAGTTATTTTTAATTTGTAAATATTGTTATTTTCATTCATCCACCTTTATTATGTATTAACTTAGGTACTATAAAAGACTATGTCTTACTTGTAAACCATTTTTAATAAAAATTAAATTGAATTGAATCAATTGGTTGCTGAAATGATCATTTAGCCGGATTCTTCTTAGTTTAATGTGAAAGTTGCTTCATTAATTTTTTCATATCTTGGAAACTAAAAGTCCTAGATCCATACGCTTTCCAGCGTTTGACTAAAAATTGACAAGAGCATTAAGTTTTGAAAACAAAAATTATGCTTAATTACATAAAATTTCGAAAAAAAATTTGCTTGAAATTTTTTTAATTTTTTTTTTTCAACATTTTGACATTGAAAATTTATTTTTCAAAAACTATTTACCCGAACAACTTAATTTAAAAATTATATTAAAGAATAGACTTTTGGCTTTTCAATATGCTATAGCGTCACTCTGTAAGTGTTACCGTTAGTTTTTAATATTTTTTTTCTGTTTTAAGTGATTTTTTTTTGGAAATTGCCCCTCCCGCCTAAACGGAGGAAAATAGACCCCCCTCCCATACGAATTTTGTCTTGCATTAGTCCAACCTATACGCTCTAGCCTTTTATGACACCTCATGGCAAATCACCCTGTATACACGTACTAAATACCTACTCAAAAAATTAATTTTGGAAGAAAAAAGTACTTTCATAAGTTTCGATTTTCTCTAAAACTAAACTATATACCAGCTCCTGGTTCTTAGTGTGTGACTAAAAACTAATTACAGCAATCGTTTTTGGAACAAAGAATATTACGTAAGATTCTGAAGTAAAAAATGCAAATAAATTTTGATTTTCAATTTTTTTTTTCTAAATTTTGACTTTGAAAAATTTTGTTTCAAAAACTATTCATTGAAATTTTTTATTTTGAAAACAATTTGAAAAAAGCTATCGCATAATATTGTAAGTAATATCGTTGATTTTTAATAATTTTTAATCCATTTAAAGCAAATGTTTTATAAAATTGCCCCTCCCCCACAAACGGAGGGAGATAGAAGTTTTAAGCTTTAAACATTAAAAAAAAGACACTGTTTCGGCACAAAATGGGGCCACCAATGCAGCAATGCGACCCAGCAAAGAAAAGGGGGTTTGGCCGTGCACAGCCACCAACACAAAAATAAATCCCACGCTGAGCGGTAATAATACACTATATTGTCCTTTTAATTATATTAACTTTAAGTTTTTATTTTATTTTAAATAGTTTTAAGTTAGATTTAAGTAGTTTTTAATAATAATTTTAAGTTAAAATATAAGTGACTTTGATAATTTATTTTTAAGAGCAAAGGAAGAAAAGTTGCCGAAAGGGCCAAGTGACAGTTTAAGAATGCAATTGAAATAAAGGATGAGCTCACATGGTAGTGAATTCGAGGCGAAGTTGGTTGCGGTCCACCAGCTGAACACATTCCACAACCCAGTATTATGAATAATACTGGGTTTCGGGTGCGCTCAGATGGTGGAACCGGCAAGCACAACCTTTAAGGACTACCGTGCATGCGTATTGCTAATGTTGGCCCTCCGCGCAGACTCCTTGCAACGCGGAGTTGAGCGGAAAGGCACAACAAGTTGCAATACGCATGAACATTCTGCCCCCCTTGGCGATATGCGCCAAAGCAAAGAAGAAAAATCATGAAAAAAATTGAAAGAGAAAATGAATTAATGAAAAATTAAGAAAAGTGAGGTCACAAAAAGAGAATTTATACTTTAAAGATTTATGAAGTTACTTTAGAGACAAAATTGATAAGAAAAATTAATTAAAGCATGAAAATAGGTTAAGTATAAAGTTCTTGTAATAATTGAAAGGCATGTATTAAATATAATAGATATATAATTTCTTACTTAATAGGCAAAAGACAAAGTTTAACAACTGGTCTACTAATTTCCCCATTCTGGGTTCGAAGGGTCGCCACTCTCACTCTTCCATCAACGCCGGGGTGTACATTTATAACACGCCCTAGGCGCCATTCCGTAGACGGTAAGTTTTCATTTTTAATAACGACTAGATCATTTAACTTGATATCCTCACTAGGCGATTGCCATTTATTACGTTGATGAAGTTCTTTAAGATATTCATCTTTCCAACGACGACAAAATTGCTGTTGGAGGCATCTAACTTTTTCCCAGCGGTTAATAAGGGACAAATTGGCATCTGCCAAATTAGGTTCGGGAAAGGATAAAAGAGGGCCTCCGCGCAAGAAATGCCCGGGGGTTAAGGCCAATATATCAGAAGGATTATTGGACATCGAGGAGATTAGACGTGAGTTTAAACACGCTTCAATACGTGCTAGAACAGTGGAAAATTCTTCAAAAGTTAACTTCGTACTAGCTCCCATTTTCCTCAAATGAATTTTAAAACTTTTAACACCCGCCTCCCACAGGCCACCCATGTGAGGAGCACCGGGAGGGATGAAACGCCATTTGAGTCCCTGAACGCCATATATGACACTAGTTTGTTGGGGAATGGAGGTGAGGAATGTTTTGAATTCCTTTCGCAAAATCGCATCTGCTCCAACGAAGTTGGTACCATTGTCTGAATATAATTCGTGAGGCAAGCCTCGCCTTGCCGTAAACCTAGCAAAGGCTGCTAAAAAAGCTTCAGAAGACAGATCACTTACTGCCTCAAGGTGTATAGCCTTTGTAGAAAAGCAGACAAACACACAGGCATAGCCTTTAGTCATTCGACAATTTCGCGCATTAAAACTTTTTATCACGAAGGGTCCTGCGAAATCGATACCTGTGACTGTGAAAGGGGGTGAAAAAGTGCATCTAGAGGGGGGTAAAGCAGCCATTATTTGCTTACTGAATTCTTTTTTATGGATAATGCAGAATTTACACTGTCGAATACACAATCTAATCAGATTTTTTAGTTTTGGTACCCAAAAACTTTGTCGAATGAGACGAAGCATCAGAGAGTTGCCACCATGAAGTGAAATTTCATGAATGAACAGAATGAGAAGGTAGGAGAATCGAGAGTTATGAGGCAGGATAAGAGGATGTCGTTCATTGTAAGACAGGTCGGATTGAGATAATCGACCGTTAACTCTAACGAGTTGATTTGAATCTAGGAACGGATTGAAAGATATGATAGAGCTTTTTGAAGGAATGGATTTACCTTCCGACAAAAGTGAATATTCCCGTGAAAAGAACGACTGTTGGGATACGAGTATTAGGCGATTTCTAACGAAATCCATTTCTTGAGGTGTAATGTTACGTGAGACGTAGTGATGATTTCCCTTTTTTGAAAGTTTAAAATAAAAACGAAAGATATAGGAGATAACGCGCATGGCGCGAGGTAATGTGGAAAAACGCTCTAGTATGTCTTCTTGACTTTGCTGAACTACTAAGGAGATTACTGTTTTTTGTTCAAGATCTTCAACACGGGGGGCGACTGTAGGAGATTCTGGCCACTGAGACATAGGTTGGCAGAGCCATGAGGGGCCTTTCCACCAAAACGTGTTTAGCCTTAAGTCTGAAGGCATTATACCACGCGTGGCTAAATCTGCTGGATTGTCAGCGTACTTGACGTGTCGCCATGGGACATTACCGACATTGTCTAAAATTTCGCTAGTGCGATTAGCGACAAAAGTTTTCCACACACATGGCGGTTTTTTAAGCCAAGCCAAGACAATGGACGAATCAGTCCATAAAAATGTTTGATATGAGTCTACAGGGAAAGTTGAAATGTAGGATTTAAACAGTTTAGAGAGTAAAAGTGCTCCACACAACTCAAGGCGTGGAAGCGAAACTGATTTTATGGGCGTGACTTTTGATTTTGCACAGAGCAAATGAGTAGTGAGAGTTCCGTCAGGTTGACAGACACGTATGTATAACGTGGCAGCATATGCCTTTTCAGAGGAGTCGCAGAATCCATGAAATTGGATTTCTGTCGACGGAGAGTATTCTACCCAGCGAGGTATTTCTATAGATTTGATATCAGTCAGTGATTCAGCAAAATTTTTCCACGTTTGAAAGGTTTCAGCTTTAAGTGGATCATCCCAACCAGTTTGTTCTGACCAAACGCGTTGCATTAGCATTTTTGCAATGATGACAACAGGGGCCAACCACCCAGCGGGATCGAAAATTTTAGCAATTTCGGAAAAGACTTCCCGTTTGGTGGGGCTTTCAGATAAAATAATCGGTTTTGTGGAAAAATAAAAATTGTCTCCCTTGGCATTCCAACGAATTCCTAGTGTTTTAGTGTTGCTAGCAACATCCAGTTTAAGAAAGTTTTCATTCAGAATGTGATCTCGAGGCAGATGATCGAGTAACGCAGGAGTATTAGAGGTCCACTTACGAAGTGGAAACCCCGCTGACTCGAGAAGATGAATAAGTTCTGATTGGGCTCTTTTTGCGGAATAGATGCTATGAGCACCAGACAGGACATCATCGACGTAGAACTCTGACTGGAGAATTTTTGAAGCAAGAGGAAATTCGTTTTTTCCCATTTTAGCCAGTTCAAGGAGGGTGCGAATGGCCAAATAGGGAGCGCAATTCACGCCGAACGTGACAGTGAGTAATTCGAAATCTTCGATTTCTAAGTGAGGGGATATGCGAAAAAGTATTCTTTGAAAAGGAGTGTCTCGTGGGTGGATCAAAATTTGACGGTACATTTTCTCTATGTCTGCATTAAAAACAAACTTATAGAAACGCCAGCGAATTATTAATGAGGAAAGGTCTTGTTGCAAAATTGGGCCTGGATATAATATATCGTTTAGACTGATACCGTTTGAGGAGGCATTGGAGGCGTTGAACACGACGCGTACTTTGGTGGAAGTACTTTCAGGCTTTATGACAGCGTGATGCGGAAGATAGAAGGATTTAACTTTGCCGTTTTCAACGTTTTCCAATGGAGTTATCTTACGCATATGATTGAGGGAAAGATACTCAGAAATTACTTTAGAATATTGAGTTTTTAACTCACCTTTAGAGGCTAAGGTTTTTTCAGTTCTAGAAAACTGTTTTAATGCTATAAATCGAGAATGACCTAAACTGGTCTTTAAAGTTTGTGGTTTGAAGGGAAGGCGAACAACAAACCTACCATCAGCGCGTCTGAAAGTAGTTTTTGTGTATAGTTCTTCACAAAAGCAATCCTCTTTCGACCGGATGGCAGTAGAAGGTAATTCCTCTAGCTCCCAAAATTTTCGCAATTGAGTATCCAAAGTGCTAGAATCACTTTCGAATGTTACTGTTGTGTTAAAGGATTGAAAAGTCTCTGGAACTGGCCCTGACAATATCCATCCAAACATTGTATTTTGTGCAAGGAGCGAATTTGAAATATGTTTTACTCCGTTGCGAATAATAGATGGATATAAATCTGCCCCTATAAGGAGATCTACCTGAGACGATTTATTAAAAGAAGGATCGGCCAGCGTGAGACCTTTGAAAAAGTTAGGATCTACTACTGAAAAAGATGAGCTTGGAAGACTGTTCGTGAGGGTTCTTAGCACAATAGCTTGAGCTGATATGGTTACTTGAGGTGTGTTGAAACATGTTATCAAAAAAGAGCACAGTTTCTTGGAGGTAATTGAGAGATTTCCGCTTATTCCTGAAATGGTGGTGTCTCTTTCCGTGTAAGGTAAATTAAGACGTTTTTGAACCGCTGCCGAAATGAATGATACTTCGGACCCAGGGTCAACTAGAGCCCTAACGGTGTGAACTGTCTCATTTCCAACAATGTTAACTAAAGCCGTTGCTAAAAGAATCTTTTTGCTTGAGGTCACCATGTAATTTTGATATGATGTTTTAGGAGTGAATGGCTGCGCAGTAGCAGAAATTTGGGAATTTTGTATATCAGTTGGTTGAGAAGCGGACTGTATATTTTGGTTATTCCCAACATTGCTGGGATTTTGAGGTACAGGAGTGTTTGCGAGATGCAAAAGTGTATGATGACGTTTCTTGCAATAACTGCAGGAATATTTGCTAGAACAAGAAGACTTTTGATGGCCGGTACCTAAGCAATTATTGCACATTTTGAATTGACGTACTTTTTCGATTCGAGTAGGGATAAGCATTGTTGAAAACTTGGGGCATTCGTATATAGAATGGTCAGCTGAACAGATTTTACATGGAGAGCCTCCCGCCTTTGCAAGAAACGTATTTACTTTACTTGGCTTTTGTGATACATTTTTTCTAGAGGTTTGTGGATTATATATAAAAGGCGTTGAGGAAGTAGTGTCCGAAATGGACTCAAGTGTTTGGAACCGAGAACTAAGAAATTTTTCCAACTGTTTCCATGATGGAACTTTAGTTGGATCATCTAAAGATTGTTCCCAGAGGGCTAATGTGTTTTTGGGTAATTTGTTCGAACAAGCGAAGACAAGGATGGGATCCCAATTTTCTGTGTTGACATGATGTGCTTTGAGTGCTGCTAAAGAATCATTCACTTTGCCTTGAAGTGTTCGAATGGATTTTGCGGATTCGTCTTGTGCCAAGGGCAAATTGAAAATATTTTTAACCTGATTGTTAACAAGAATGCGGGTATTTTCATAGGCGGCGCGCAATGCTTCCCAGGCTATAGAAAAGCTAGCATGAGTTAGAGGAAACTGATTGACAGTCCTACTTGCATCGCCTCTTGTCTTGCATCGAAGGTGAAACAATTTTTCAACCTCACTAAGCTTGGGATGCTGAATGTACACAGCATCAAACATGTCACGAAATGTTGGCCAAGAGAGGTAGTCACCATGGAATATATCGGTATCACATGGTGGTAACTTAATGCAATGAGAAGACACAGGTTTTGGCGAGGGATTGTATGATGAAGACGAATTTTTGTTCTCCAAAGAAATAACGGGCTTTAATTTGTTTTGCAGTTCTAAAAACATAGCCAAGCAACTCACATATGTTTCGTTACTATCTCTGTACTTTGACTCTATTACTTCCATATCAAGTTGTTCTTTCTTGACGGAAGGCTTAAAATGGGCACATTCTGCGTATTTTTCCTTAACATCCTGCCACAAATCTTTCAACTCAGTCTTTCTTGCTTCTAAAGACATGATGGTATGGTTCTGTTCAGGAACCTCTTTTGCGGATGCATGGAATTTCACCAACAAATCTGTGGCAAAAATCAATTCTTCTAGAATTGACATGACTGGGCAAGTATTTGAGAGGAATTTAGTTAAAAGGAAGTCGAGGATGTGATTGTGAGAACAACACGATGGGTGAACACAAAGTTCAAAGAGAGATGCACGAGATACAGAGAACGAGTGCTGACGGCTTAAGCCACTTAGAGAGAGATTACTGAAGAATCTCTAAAGGAGAACAAATTGTTGAAAAAGTTTGAAAAACGCTCAATTTGTTGAAAAAAGAAGTTTTTTAAAAAATGCTCCAAAAACTTTTTCCAATGAGGAAAAATAAACTAAGAGATTACTGAGGAATCTCTAACAGAGAATAAAGTGTTGAAAAAAGTTTTGAAAATGTTCAAAGAAAAACTTTTTCCAATGAGGAAAAATAAACTTAGAGATTACTGAAGAATCTCTTAATGAGAAAAAGTTTGTTGAAAAAAGTTTTGAAAATGCTCAAAAAACTTTTTTCAATGAGGAAAATTAAACTTAGAGATTACTGAAGAATCTCTAAATGAGAATAAGTTTGTTGAAAAAAGTTTTGAAAATGCTCAAAAAACTTTTTCCAATCAGGAAAAAATAAACTTAGAGATTACTGAAGAATCCCTAAAAGAGAAAAAATATGTTGAAAAAAGTTTCGAAAATGCTCAAAAACCTTTTTCCAACGAGGAAAAATAAACTAAGAGATTACTGAAGATTCTCTAAATGAGAAAAAATTTGTTGAAAAAAGTTTTGAAAATGCTCAAAAAACTTTTTCCAATCAGGAAAAAATAAACTTAGAGATTACTGAAGAATCCCTAAAAGAGAAAAAATATGTTGAAAAAGTTTCGAAAATGCTCAAAAACCTTTTTCCAACGAGGAAAAATAAACTTAGAGATTACTGAAGATTCTCTAAATGAGAAAAAATTTGTTGAAAAAAGTTTTGAAAATGCTCAAAAAACTTTTTCCAATCAGGAAAAAATAAACTTAGAGATTACTGAAGAATCCCTAAAAGAGAAAAAATATGTTGAAAAAAGTTTCGAAAATGCTCAAAAACCTTTTTCCTACGAGGAAAAATAAACTTAGAGATTACTGAAGAATCTCTAAAAGAGAGAAAAAATTGTTGAAAAAAGTTTTGAAAATGCTCAAAAAACTTTTTCCAATGAGGAAAAATACACTTGGAGATTACTGAAAATCTCTAAAAGGGAGAAAAAATTGTTGAAAAAAGTTTTGAAAATGCTCAAAAAACTTTTTCCAATGAGGAAAAATAAACTTAGAGATTACTGAAGAACCTCTACAAGAGAGAAAAAATATTGTTGAAAAAGGTTTTGAAAATGCTCAAAAAACTTTTTCACACGATCAAAAATAAACTTAGAGATTACTGAAGAATCTCTAAAAGAGAGAAAAAATATTGTTGAAAAAGGTTTTGAAAATGCTCAAAAACCTTTTTCAAACGAGGAAAATTAAACTTAGAGATTACTGAAGAATCTCTAAAAGAGAGAAAAAATTGTTGAAAAAAGTTTTGAAAATGCTCAAAAAACTTTTTCCAATCAGGAAAAAATAAACTTAGAGATTACTGAAGAATCTCTAAAAGAGAAAAAAATTGTTGAAAAAAAGTTTTGAAAATTCTCAAAAAACTTTTATCAATGGATAATCGTCCAAATAGCACATGCGATTAACTCCTCTTTAGATTAATAGTAATAATTACCCGATTAAATTTATCAAAACAATCAAATATAATATAATAAATCAAATATAAAAAATGTTCGAGAGAAGAGTTTCACTTTTTCGCCTTATGGAAAAATCACTCCTGATAAACGCGGGAATCTCCTGATATGGTTAACGATATAAACGCTAAACGATTCAAAAAAGACTTCTGATAAAGATGGAAAAAAATCGCTTCGAGATTGCATAAGAAGCTCTTGTAGACGATAGATAATTGAAAACCGAAAAAAAAATGTTTTCTTAAAAACGAGTCAAAGTGTGAAAAGGGTTCGGCAAATACTTTTCACATTGACGAGATTGAGGTGATTCTTAAAATACAAATAGTCACTGAGAGCCAGTACGAAGCACCGAGATAAAATATGCTTTAACTTGCGATAAAAAAAAAAGACAACTAATGTGAAATAGAATGAAATTTTATGAAAAAGAATCTCGAAGATACTTTTCGATGAAAAAACCGGAGCACCAGAACTGAATTTAATGGTCAAATGCCCAAACTAACCGCCGTCGTTGGAAGCACGAACATCCAAAAGATAATTTTATAAAAGTAATTGTTTTTGAGAACAAAAAAATGTTTTTTAGGCGTATATAGCACTAGAGGAACAACTTAAGTGAACCAGTGAAGCAACGCGAAGAACAAAAAAATCTATCGCGGTCAAAGAAAGAGTGACGCCCCCAATTTGCCGTTAAAAAATCGTAAAATTTGTATATATATATGTAAAATGAATGTATGTATATTTAATTAGGATACAAATGCCAATCAAGTATTAAAAAGAACTTTACACTCACCTGTACATTAAATTTTAATAAATTAGGTTGATTGATGATGTTTTTTTAGCAGCTTCTGATGATCTTGTTGTCTTCTAGGTAGGTACAGCGGCTCCTAGTCTTCTTCTTCTTACTTCTTCAACACCAATCGAGGCACTGGTGGATACTCCTTTACCAATCGAGGCAATGGTGGTTTTTTAATTCGTCACTGGCAACTGGTTTTGTCCTAGTTGCATAAAAATGACTTTGCAGCAACTGTCGGCTGGCAAGGATGAGTTGCGTGGCGGTGATTTACACACAAGTGGACGGTGGTGGTGCAGCTTTACAAATAACGTGCTGCCCTTTGTAGTCCTTGGTTCCAACAACGGTAGCGATGACTACGTGCCGTTATGGTTTGGCAACGTAGTGACGATGTTGCCAAAGACGTCGTCAAGTATAGCAATAATTTGCTAACAGCAGCTTGATGGCTTCGAAGAGTCCGTGGCAGCGTGATGTCAATGAAAACGGTGCAGTGATGTGCCGTTGTTTTAAGCAGCGTGCTGGCAGAGCAACGGTGCCTTGATGTGCCGTTGTATATAGCAGCGTGATGGCAATGCAACGGTGCCTTGATGTGCCGTTGTATATAGCAGCGTGATGGCAATGCAACGGTGCCTTGATGTGCCGTTGTATATAGCAGCGTGATGGCAATGCAACGGTGCCTTGATGTGCCGTTGTATATAGCAGCGTGGTGGCGATAAAAATGGTGCCGTTATATTTGGACGATGGCGGCGTGGCCAACAAAAATTTCCAAAATGATGAAAATGGTGAGGAGCTGATTTTATCCTGGCTCGATTGGACCAAATGTTTCGGCACAAAATGGGGCCACCAATGCAGCAATGCGACCCAGCAAAGAAAAGGGGTTTGGCCGTGCACAGCCACCAACACAAAAATAAATCCCACGCTGAGTGGTAATAAGACACTATATTGTCCTTTTAATTATATTAACTTTAAGTTTTTATTTTATTTTAAATAGTTTTAAGTTAGATTTAAGTAGTTTTTAATAATAATTTTAAGTTAAAATATAAGTGACTTGATAATTTAGTTTTAAGAACAAAGGAAGAAAAGTTGCCGAAAGGGCCAAGTCACAGTTTAAGAATGCAATTGAAATAAAGGATGAGCTCACATGGTAGTGAATTCGAGGCGAAGTTGGTTGCGGTCCACCAGCTGAACACATTCCACAACCCAGTATTATGAATAATACTGGGTTTCGGGTGCGCTCAGATGGTGGAACCGGCAAGCACAACCTTTAAGGACTACCGTGCATGCGTATTGCTAATGTTGGCCCTCCGCGCAGACTCCTTGCAACGCGGAGTTGAGCGGAAAGGCACAACAAGTTGCAATACGCATGAACAAACACCAACTAATTAAAATTATTAAAAATTTCTAAAATAAATAAAATATATAAATAGTAATAAATAAATAATTTATAAAAAAAAGGTCACGAAAATAGGAACAATTTATAATTATTATTATTGTGTTAGGTATGCAAAAAACCATATTTAAGTTTTTCAAATTTATTTTACACTTAAATTTCAAAAAAAGGAAAAAATTCCTAACGAAAAAAGTTATTGGTAGGAAGGTATCTACAGCATTTATTTTGTAAACTACCTGATATCAAAAAATCGGAAATACAAATTAAAATAGGTAAGTAGATAGGTACCTACCTGTTGGCACGTTTTGCAATTGGTTGATTTAAAAAAAATTAATAACACTGGCAGAAATTCAACCACCACATTGACAGACTCTAGTGTCAAACAATTAAATCATATCTACCTATGTAGGTACATACCTATACCTACATCCTACATGCCTGCTTGTATGATAAATTGTGAATTAAAAGTAGGTAAACAAATACAACCTACCTACCACCAAGCACTTACCTACCTCAACATTGCATAGAAATTCTCCCTTTTTTCATAACTTATTTTCATACCTACCTACATATAGTTATGCATTATGTATGGACCTACCAAATCTAATATTGTCTTGCAAAGATTTCTCATTTGCCGTGAAATTTGTTGCAAGTGCAAGATTTGTTGTTTGTTTGTACTTACCTATTTTAATTTTAATTTCCGATTTTTTGATTCCAGGTAGTTTACAAAATAAATGTTTTATTGTAGACAGGTAGGTACCTACCTGTAGATACCTACCTACCAATAACTTTTTTCGTTAGGAATTTTTTCCTTTTTTTTTAAATTTAAGTGTAAAATAAATTTGAAAAACTTAAATATGAATTTTTGCATAAATAATACAATAATAATAATTATAAATTGTTCCTATTTTCGTGAACTTTTTTTTATAAATTTCTAAATGGAATACAATTTTAGAAATTTATAATAATTTTAATTAGTTAGTGTTTTTTTTTTATGTTTAAAGCTTAAAACTTCTACCTTTCTCAGTTTGTGGGGAGGGACAATTTTATAAAACATTTGCTTTAAATGGATTAAAAATTATTAAAAATCAACGATATTACTTACAATATTATTAGCTTTTTTCAGCCTATTTTGTTTCAAATTGTTTTCAAAACAAAAATGTTCAATGAATAGTTTTTGAAACAAAATTTTTCAAAGTCAAAATTTAGAAAAAAATTTAAAAATAAAATTTATTTGCATTTTTTACTTCAGAATTTTACGTAATATTCTTTGTTCCAAAAACGATTGCTGTAATTAGTTTTTAGTCAAACGCTAAGAACCAGGAGCTGATATATAGTTTAGTTTAAGAGAAAATCGAAACTTATGAAAGTACTTTTTTCTTCCAAAATTATTTTTTTGAGTAGGTATTTAGTACGTGTATACAGGGTGGTTTGCATAAGGTGTCATAAAAGCCTAGAGCGTGTAGGTTGGACTTAGACAAGACAAGATTCGTATGGGAGGGGGGTCTATTTTCATCCGTTTAGGCGGGAGGGGCAATTTCCAAAAAAAATCACTTAAAACAGAAAAAAAATATTAAAAAATTACGGTAACACTAACAGAGTGCCGCTATAGCATATTGAAAAGCCAAAAGTCTATTCTTTAATATAATTTTTAAATTAAGTTGTTCGAGTGAATAGTTTTTGAAAAATTAATTTTCCAAGTAAAAATTTTGGAAAAAAAAATTTCAAGCTAATTTTTTTCAAAAATGTATGTAATTAAGCATAACTTTTGTTTTCAAAAGTTAATGCTCTTGTCAATTTTTAGTCAAACGCTGGAAACCGTATGGATCTAGGGCTTTTACTTTTCAAGATATGAAAAAAATTAATGAAGCAACTTTCACATTAAACTAAGAAGAAACCGGGTAAATGATCATTTCAGCAAGCAGTTGATTATCGTCAAGTTTAAGTTGTGAAAATTGGCAGAAAAATAGTTATAATATTAAACGATTGTTGACAATGAACAAAGCAAAGTAAATCTTATGGATTTTATTTGAATTTTTATTAATTTTAAAAAATCAATTGTGACACTAATAAAGGAGGTACAGATTAAAAAATGAGTTATCAAATTAATGGTTATTTTATTGAGATTAAATATAAGAAAAAACCAATTCAATCCATGCCTACACTCACATGGTATTAAGTAATATGTGTAAAAATTATATATTGTTAATTTATCAGCTCAATAGTACAATAGAAATATAATTTTTTTATACAAATTCCTGGAACATATAGCTATAATTCATTAGTATATTGGAAACCCCTTCCACTGTTTATTGAAAAGATATAAATAAAAAACCAAAAAAAATTCAAAATGTTTACCCTTTCTTAAATAAATCTGTCAAATGATAAGTTAGAAAGATAACATTTTTACCATTTAATTGCCATCAAATATATCAAGATTTTAAAATTTTAGATTTTTCCATCTACCCGTTAGAAATCATATAAATTGAAAAATTGACCAAAATAATTTACCCTTTTTCAAAAATCATTTTAGGTATGAAAAAAAAAATCCTGTCAAAAATTGCTTAAACATGGATAATTTTTTTATCATCCCCTATAAAAATATGTAAAAATAAAAAAAATAAAAAATGTACCCCCTTATAACTACTAAGTACTTTGCGAAACGACTATTTATCAATTTTCAGTTGTAAAACCGGGTATATCTCGGTTTGTAGATTTTAAATAAAAAAAAGTTGTGCATATTTTGTTGCCTAATTTTTCAATATCTTTCAAATACAAAAATCATGTTTCTACGAAGTCGCGTTTAGAAGTTAGTTTTTTGACTTTGATTCAGTTTTACCCTATTAAATGTGCGAATTTCCAAAATTCCGTTCTAAGTGCAACCCTGAATATAATTTGCTATTATATAAATTTTAGTATATAGATACCTACCTACTTTTAATACTTCTAGTTTCAGCTGTTGCAATTTGTATTCTTTCATTTATATCTATAATATAAATAAATTAACATTCACATACAAATACGGTACGTACCTTCTTACATGTACCTAGTACCTACCTAGATATTAATACAAATTATCTACAAACATACCTACTTTTCTAGGTTAAAATAAAAAAGCGACAAACCTAACTACATACCATGAGCCATACTCATCAAAAAACATCATCGCCATGAAACTCATGAATTATTGCATCACTGATATTCTTTCCAACAGACCTACATACATAAATATCTAGAAAGCAAAAAAAAAAACAATCTACCTTGCCTTGACTTTCATGCCGACGCGACGTCATGATTGTCTTCTTGCATTGCACACAAGTTGTAAAAAAAACCACCCCTTCCTCTTTAAGCGCACAAGACCCAACAAACCAAGGAGAATTCCCAAATTTTGTTCACACTTTTTAATACTCTGCACCTTTGCATAGCAAAGTAATCGACAAAAAAATGTAAACCTAACAAAAAACATTCATTCTACCTATTTCACTCTAACTATTATAAATATAAGTATTCCTTACTTATTCTTACTAGAAATTCTCCACAAAACTCAATTTTCTCCACTGGAAATTCGATGAGATTCTTTTACAATCGATCTGAAGATGGCAGTCCATTCGACATTCACCATGATAGTACTATGGATTTCATATACAAGGATTTTAATATTATTATTTTATACCCAACACTTAATCACCTTATCCACAAACCATTTCACATACCACATTTATAGCATTTTAAATGCTATTTAAATACACATTTAACACCTCAACTTCTATAAGCTCCAATGGCCTAGTGGAACTGTCACCCGACGGCAATTTAATGCGGGAAAGAAAAATATGTTCATGTTGTGTAAGTATATTTGAAGGTATATATGCAACCGTATGTTATTGAGGGTAGTTTTTATATTAAATTGTCTTGCAAAGATTTCTTATTTGCCGTGAAATTTGTTGCAAGTGCGAGATTTTGAGCATATTTTTTTGCGGGACAGGAAAATATACCTACATACATAGGTAGGTAGATATATTCTTATACCTATCTACTTACCTATTTTAATTTTTATTTCCGATTTTTTGGTTCCAGGTAGCTTACAAAATAAATGTTTTAATTTAGACAGGTAGGTACCTACCTGTAGATACCTTCCTACCAATAACTTTTTTCGTTAGGAATTTTTTCCATTTTTTGAAATTTAAGTGTAAAATAAATTTGAAAAACTTAAATATGAATTTTCGCATACCTAACACAATAATAATAATTATACATTGTTCCTATTTTCGTGACCTTTTTTTTATAAATTTCTAAAAGGAATACAATTTTAGAAATTTATAATAATTTTAATTAGTTAGTGCTTTTTTAATGTTTAAAGCTTAAAACTTCTATCTCCCTCCGTTTGTGGGGGAGGGGCAATTTTATAAAACATTTGCTTTAAATGGATTAAATATTATTAAAAATCAACGATATTACTTACAATATTATACGATAGCTTTTTTCAGTCTATTTTTTTCAAATTGTTTTCAAAATAAAAATGTTCATTGAATAGTTTTTGAAACAAAATTTTTCAAAGTCAAAATTTAGAAAAAAAAAATTTGCAATTTTTACTTCAGAATTTAACGTAATATTCTTTGTTTCAAAAAAGATTGCTGTAATTAGTTTTTAGTCCAACGCTAAGAACCAGGAGTTGGTATATAGTTTAGTTTTAGAGAAAATCGAAACATATGAAAGTACTTTTTTCTTCCAAAATTATTTTTTTGAGTAGGTATTTAGTACGAGTATACAGGGTGATTTGCGTAAGGTGTCATAAAAGGATAGAGCGTGTAGGTTTCACTTGGACAAGACTAAATTCATATGGGAGGGGGGTCTATTTTCCGCCGTTTAGGCGGGAGGGGAAATTTCCAAAAAAAAATCACTTAAAACAGAAAACAAATATTAAAAAATAACGGTAACACTAACAGAGTGACGCTATAGCATATTGAAAAGCCAAAAGTCTATTTTTTAATATAATTTTTAAATTAAGTTGTTCGAGTGAATAGTTTTTAAAAATATATTTTCAAAGTCAAAATTTTGAAAAAAAATATTAAAAATATTTCAAGCTAATTTTTTTCAAAGTTTTATGTAATTAAGCATAATGTTTGTTTTCAAAACTTAATACTTACTTACTTTTGATGGCGCTCACAGCCCAGGATGGGCTTCGGCCTCAACTAACAAGCCCCTCCAGCCAGCTCTGTCCCTAGCTAGCCGCTTCCAGTTGCGCCCACCGAGTGCTTTGATGTCGTCATTCACTTGATTGCGCCACCTGTTACGGGTTCTTCCTCTGCTGCGTACCCCATCGGGGTTGGATTCGAAGACTCGTCGGGCAGGTGCGTTGCTGTCCATACGCTCCACGTGCCCCAGCCATCTAAGCCGCTGTATTTTCAGCTTTTTGACCAGGTCAACGTCGCTGTATAGCCCGTATAGCTCGTCGTTGAATCTTCTCCTCCATACTCCTTCGATACACACCGGACCGAAAATCACACGAAGAATCTTCCTCTCAAAGCACCCTAGCAGATTTTTATCCGAATCTTTCAGTGTCCATGCTTCTGACCCATAAAGCAGGACCGGGATGATTAGGGTTTTGTATAAAGTCTCCTTGGTTCTCTGAGAGAGGGCCTTACTACTTAAATGCCTTCTTAGACCGAAGAAACAGCGGTTGGCAAGAGTAATTCTTCGCTTGATCTCTGCACTGATGTCATTCTGCGATGTAATAGTGGAGCCCAGGTAGACAAAGTCCTTGACAACTTCGAAGTTATATCTGTCCATCGTGATATTTTGCCCGAGTCGACGATGTTGAGATTCCTCTCTCGATGACAGCATATACTTCGTCTTGTCCTCATTAACCGCCAATCCCATTCTAGCCGCCTCCGATTCAATGCTCGCAAATGCCCCTGCCACAGCTCGCTTCGTTCTGCCGACAATGTCTATGTCATCCGCATATGCAAGCAATTGAACGGACTTTTGATAGATTGTACCGCTGGTGTTGACATGTGCGTTGCGTACAATGGCTTCAAGAACGATGTTGAATAGGTTGCATGATAACGCGTCGCCTTGCCTCAATCCTTTCTCAACATCAAAGGAATCGGTGGTGTTCTTACCAATTTTGACGGAGCAGCAAGATTTCTCCATCGTCATCCTGCACAAGCGGACGAGTTTGGCAGGGATGCCGAGACTCGACATGGCTCTGTATAATTCGTCCCTTTTCACGCTATCATACGCGACTTTAAAATCGATAAAAAGGTGGTGTGTATCGATCTGGAATTCCCGGGATTTTTCTAAAATCTGTCGGAGTGTGAACATTTGATCGACGGTTGACTTGCCTGGCCTAAAACCGCACTGATAAGGGCCGATCAGATCGTTGACAAAAGGTTTTAAGCGGTCACACAGGATGGCCGACAAGATTTTATAAGCGACGTTTAGGAGACTAATTCCTCTGTAGTTGGTACATTTCAGAACATCTCCCTTTTTATGGATGGGGCACACTATACCGAGGTTCCATTCATCGGGCATACTTTCCTCCGACCAAATTTTGCAGATGAGCTGGTGTATGCTCCTAGCCAATTCATCTCCCGCTGATTTAAATAGTTCGGCTTGTAAGCCATCCGCACCTGCAGCCTTGTACGACTTAAGTTTGGATATCGCCAGCCGAACTTCGGTTAGGTCGGGTGGACGGAACTCTTGGCCATCATCGTCCAAGTTGAATGGAGCGTTCTGCCTATTAGCGGCATCTTGGCTGTCTTCGCCATTAAGCAGTCTAGAGAAGTGTTCTTTCCAGATCCTCAGCACTGACTGTGTGTCTACTTCCATATTCCCACTCTCATATCGGCAGGCTTCCGTTCTAGCCTTGAATCCTTGGGTGGATCGCTTCACCCTCTGATAAAATTTTCGAACATCTCCCCTACCGCTACAACCCTCAATAGACTCTACCGCCCGCTTCTCGTGCTCTCTCTTTTTCCTCCTGAGAAGTCGGCGTTCCTCTTTTCGTTTCAGCCCGTAGAGCTCCCGGGCCACTCTCTCAGCAGCTCTTGTTCGAGTCTGCAGCATTGCCTGGTAGGCCTCGTCCTTAGCTGCATGCGCTAGCCGGCACTCCTCATCGAACCAGGGGTTTCGTTGTATTCGCCTAGTGAAACCCAGCACATCAGAGGCGGCACTTCTAATGGCTTGTTGACAGTGTTCCCACTGGTCCTCTGCACTTGATGCTGGTAGCGGACCTCCTGAGAGATTAAGAGTTACGTGGTCTGCAAAAGTTCTGGCAGTCTCTTGCGATTTAAGCTTCTCGACATCGAATCTTTTCACAGCATCTGCTCTGCGTTGTCACGTCATGGATATCCGCATACGTAGTCTAGCTACCACCAGGTAGTGATCCGAGTCAATGTTGGCCCCTCGGAACGTTCGGACGTCCAAGATACTGGAAGCATGTCTCGCGTCTATCGCAACGTGGTCGATTTGGTTGACGGTTACTTGATCACGCGACCGCCAAGTCCCCTTGTGTATATTGAGGTGTGGGAAGTAGGTGCTTGAGATGATGACATTTCGCCCCGCCGCAAAGTCTGCCAGCCTGTGTCCGTTGCCGGAAGTTTCGTCGTGTAGGCTGTGTCCTCCGACTATCGAACCAAAGATGCCCTCCTTTCCGAATCTTGCGTTGAAGTCACCAAGAATGATCTTCACGTCGTACTTCGGGCACATATCATACGTTGTCTCCAAGAGATCGTAGAATGCTTCTTTGGTTGAGTCTTCTCTCCTTTCATGGGGGGCGTGAACACAAATCAGCGAAATGTTCTTAAATTTGCCTTTGATGCGGATTGTGACCAGGCGCTCGCTTACACTTCGGAAGCCCAAGACTTCTTGCCTAAGTCTTCCCCTTATCACAAAACCACAACCCAAGAGCCGCTGACCCTGTTCCTTCAAGCACCCGCCGTAGTAGATGTCACACGTTTTCAGTCTCCGTACGCCCTCTCCATCCCATCGCACTTCCTGGATGGCTGTTACGTCAGCCTTTAGCCTGTCCAGGTTCTCCACTAATTGTTCGGCTGCACGTGTTCTGTATAAGGACAGGACGTTCCACGTGCAGATCCGAAATTCATTGTCCTTGTTTTTCAAAACTTAATGCTCTTGTCAATTTTTAGTCAAACGCTGGAAACCGTTTGGATCTAGGACTTTTACTTTTCAAGATATGAAAAAATTAATGAAGCAACTTTCACATTAAACTAAGAAGAATCCGGCTAAATGATCATTTCAGCAACCAGTTGATTTTCGTCAAGTTTAAGTTGTGAAAATTGGCGGACAAATAGTTATAATATTAACTATAATTTAGCCCAAATAAAGCTATTCCAGGCTAGTCCAGGCGTGGTAGCACTAAAAATTGTATAATCATCTAAATATTTCATATGTACATATGTATTTAAATGCTGATAATATATAACCTTTCTATAGACATCTAAATTTTTAAATTCTGATAAGTACTTTTCGATTTATAACCAATTTTATGGCGACAAATTGACATTTGACAAAATTCTGGATTTGATCTTTTTTATTAGATTTATTAGATTTTCAAAATTTATAATTTTTAAATTTGAAAATATTTGATGGGCGTGTTGACAATATAAAAATAGAATTCCTTGAAAAAGCACCACTTTGCATTTTTTTTGGTAAATAAATCAATAAAACTAACTTTAGAGTGGCTTTTGTTGCAATAATCACTTAAAATTTATAAGCAATATTTTAGAAGAGGATTAGAGCAATTAGTGTGTTGGTTTTGTTTTTCAAAATTTATCAATTTTTTATTAAAAAAAAATAAATAAATCGGGTGGCACAACGGCTCACGAAGAACCAGGGCCTACTGACTAACAACTCGCAACCATTCCTGTGGGCGCCTATCGACAGGAATGGAAGGGACCTACAATTTTATGCCGAATCCGAGAGGCTAGACGAGAAGTACTTATTCGTGGCAAGTGATACTCTTGGAGGATTTGTCAATTCCTCGCAAGAGGCAGTAGCCCTGCAAAAAAACTTTTTAGTTTTTAGGTGGACGAGGCTGGGAAGCGAACCCAGACCTCCAGCGTGACAGTTGAACGCACTAACCATTACGCTACGGGCTACTACAATTTTGTATTAACGTTTGCATTTAAAGTACCAAAAATCGAATTTATTTTTCACTAAATCCCATTTTTAGTATGAATTTTTAAAGATTATGGAAGCATTTGAAAACAGAAATTTAGATTATAAATTTCTATCTTTAATTCATGTAGAGGAAGTGTACCGATTATGGAATACCAAAATTTAAACATATTTTTAAACACAAAAAAAGCAAGTTTCATTCATTCCTTTAAATAGATGCTGTTAAAAATACTATATACTTATTAAAAATTAGAATCAAAATTGTAAAATTTAGTATAATCCATAAAATTAATAAAAAAAGTAACAAAACTCAAAATGAAAACATTTAAAAAAGTGACCCTAATATGGACCACTAATGATTTTGTATTGGAGACACCATTCTATATGTTAAAATTTGTTCAGAAATTACCAACAAAATTATAAGATTCTGTGCTAGACCAATCTACGTGATACCATTGGTCGCAATTATTTAATAGTTTGCAGAGTTTAAATAAATATCTTAGCCGGTTCCCAATATGGAATATGGAAATATATATCCCATATTAGGAACACATTGCTATTCCATATTAGGAACAAGGATATTCATTGAACTATGTAAAAGTTTACTTATTATTGAACTGATATTGCAAAAATACTTTTAGTTATACCAAAGATTGAGCTTTTCACTAATAGTACGAGAAACAAAAATAATTTAAGTTAAGTCCATAGCAAAATATAACAAAAATTAACTAACAATAATAAGTGACGCACTTTACCAAAAAACTATTTTTAATAATTGCGCACGACTTAAGCCATATAAGTCCACAAGGATAATAACAACGAATATTTGCATAAAAAGAAAGCTTTACCTGAAATTAACAAATGCGTACAAAAAGTGGTTTTCAGAATATTGCACTATTCCATATTAGGAGCATATTCCATAATTGGTACACTTCCTCTATCATTTGCTATGAACTATTAAGTATTAATCAAGTTTGAAGCCTCTAAACTTGGTTAAATAGAGCTTAAATTGACCCTACTTTTTTCCAGTTAGATTTACAAATACAAAATTACCCACATATTTGTAGAAGAAGGTTACACCTATAAATGTGCATCATTATTTTCGAAAATATATACATTTTTCATTAACTTTTGAAAATAAAGTACGAAAAATAGAGTTCATTATTCATTAAAACACATTTTTAGTACAAATATTTTGCAATAATTTGTACACAAAAATTTAAGTTATAAATTTCTACCTAAATTTCATGTATCATTTATTATGAACTATTAAGTATTACTCAATTTTTAAGCCTCTAAAATTGTATAAATGTAGATTTTTGTAATTTATGATTTGTATATGGTTATGATTTTTTATATTAAAAAATTAAAAAAAAAAATAGATTTGAGATAAAAATTTTAGATTTTTCCAACCACCCGTTAAAAATCAAATAGATGGAAAAATTGCCCAAAATAATTTACCCTTTTTCAAAAATCATTTTGGATATGAAAAAAAAATCCTGCCAAAAATTGCTTAAACATGGATAATTTTTTGTTCATCCCCTATAAAAATATGTAAAAATAAAAAAAATAAAAAATGTACCCCCATATAACTACTAAGTACTTTTCGAAACGACTATTTATCAATTTTCAATTTTAAAACCGGGTATATCACGGTTTGCAGATTTTTAATGAAAAAAAGTTGAGTTTATTTTTTGCCTAATTTTCCAATATCTTTCAAATAAAAAATTAAGTTTCTGCGACGTCGCGTTTAGAAGTTAGTTTTTTGACTTTGATTCAGTTTTACCCTATTTTACCCTATTAAATGTGCGAATTTCAAAATTTCCGTTCTTAGTGCAACCATGAATAAAATTTGCTATTATATAAATATTAGTATATAGATACCTACCTTTTTTTAATACTTCTAGTTTAAGCTGTTGCAATTTTTATTCTTTCATTTATATCTATAATATATATATATAAATATATATATATATATAATATATCTATAATATAAATAAATTAACATTCACATAAAAATAAGGTACGTACCTTCTTACATGTACCTAGTACCTGCCTAGATATTAATACAAATTATCTACAAATATACCTACCTTTCTAGGTTAAAATAAAAAAGCGACATACCTAACTACCTACCATGAGCCATACTCATCAAAAAACATCATCGCCATGAAACTCATGAATTATTGCATCACTGATATTCTTGCCAACAGACCTACATACATAAATATCTAGAAAGCAAAAAAAAAAAAACAATCTACCTATGCGTTGACCTTCTTGCCGCCGCGCCGCCGCGCCGCCGCGCCACCGGCCGACGCGACGTCACGATTGTCTTCTTGCATTGCACACAAGTTGTAAAAAAAATACCGCTTCCTCTTTAAGCGCACAAGACCCAACAAACCAAAAAGAATTCCCCAATTTTGTTCACACTTTTTAATTCTCTGCACCTTTGCATAGCAAAGTAATCGACAAAAAAATGTAAACCTAACAAAAAACATTCATTCTACCTATTTCACTCTAACTATTATAATTATAAGTATTCCTTTCTTATTCTTACTAGAAATTCTGCACAAAACTCAATTTTCTCCACTGTGAAATTTGATGATATTCTTTCACAATCGATCTGAAGATGGCAGTCCATCCGACGTTCACCATGATAGTACTATAGTTTTTAAAGGGTTTTTCAACAGGGACGCTACAAAAGTAGAGCAACAGGGACAGCAAACGACGCCATATTTCTTGCCGCTCTTTTGACATTTATCTTTAGTAAGGTTTGCCATTTTATGATGGAAAGAAATACGAGCCAACAACGAGTCGAAATTATTAAAATTGAATACCGAAATTCGGAGTCAGTGGCCTCAATGTTAAGAGCGCTACGTCCAATTTATGGTCGTCATAATCGTCCTAGCAGATCAACAACTGAGCGTCTAGTGGAAAAATTTGAATCCACAGGCGTAGTACAAAATGTTCCCGTGCCAGTGAGACAAAGAAGTGCCCGTAGTGTCGAGAATATTGCTGCCGCTGAGGCTTCAGTTGCAGAAAGCCCAAATGTGTCTCTCAAAAAAATGTGTCAAAAAAAAAAAAAAATAACTTTTTTTACAAAAAAAAAATACCTTTTTTTACAAAAAAAAAATAACTTTTTTTACAAAAAAAAAATAACTTTTTTTACAAAAAAAAATTAACTTTTTATAAAAAAAACTAACTTTTTTACAAAAAAAAAAAATCACTTTTTTACAAAATAAAAAACATTTGTTTGCAGAAAAAAAACCATTTTCATGTAAAAATAAATCTTTTCTTACTTGCTTAAACATTAAAAAGTGATGAAAAATTATTCAATTATGGTTTATTTTTTTACTATTAATTATATTTCTTTACACTCATCCCTGACTGGTGCCAGTTATAGCAATCATTGAAAATTTAATTGTTGATTTTGAGATGCTTCAAAAGTTTATTCATTGAATATTTTAATGCAGAAAGGTAGCTTACGACTTCAAAATTATTTCTCCTCCAAAAAAAATTCATTTTGAGCCATATCTTCCCCATAACGTAACTTTTAATTATTTCAATGATCATTGGTAAGGTAGTTCATCATTAAAAAATTAAAAGTCATTTTATGGGAAAAGTTGTGTCAAACTGAATTTCGTTTTACCTACAAATAATTATTAAGTCAATAAGCTTGACTTTGGCATCACAATAATCATTTGTTTTAACTTCTAAATCTTTCAAAATTGACAATTAATATGATAATATGATAGCTATAACTGGGCCCTAACGCTGCTGGGATAATAAGTTAAATTCGGAAAAACGTTTACTGCTCCTAAACAAAAAACCCAAAAAATACAGGTGATGTGTCGGAAGGTAGGCCTGGAATAGGCCTAATACATTTATGGTTGTAAGATAGTAAATTAAAATCAGAAAATAGCCTCCTGCTCCTAAACGAAAAATCATATCATACGATACATCGATTGAAAGGTGGCACTCCCTAGATTACGAATATGCATTTTTAAAGTCGCTAGGGCGCTTAGCTTAGCCGCAAATCAAGTTTGAAGGTTCCAACTTTGGTAGATCTACGACGTTTAGTTTAGCCAATCGAGTTTAAAGATAAAAGTCGGTTCTTCATAGCATGCGATACATCGATTGAAAGGTGGCTCTTCCTAGATTACGAAAATGCTTTTCTTAAGTCGCTAGGGCGCTTAGTTATCTATAACTGGGCCCTAACGCTGCTGGGATAATAAGCTAAAATCGGAAAATCGTTTACTGCTCCTAAACGAAAAACCCGAAAAATACAGGTGATGTGTCGGAAGGTAGACCAGGAATAGGCCAAATACATTTAAGGTTGTAAGGTAGTAAATTAAAATCAGAAAATAGCCTCCTGCTCCTAAACGAAAAATCATATCATACGATACATCGATTGAAAGGTGGCACTCCCTAGATTACGAATATGCATTTTTAAAGTCGCTAGGGCGCTTAGCTTAGCCCCAAATCAAGTTTGAAGGTTCCAACTTTACTAAGTCTACGACGTTTAGTTTAGCCAGAAATCGCGTTTAAAGATAAATCGGTTTTTAATATCATGCGATACATCGATTGAAAGGTGGCACTTCCTAGATTACAAATATGCTTTTTTTTAATCACTAAGGCACTTAGTTTCGCCGCAAATCAAGTTTGAAGGTGCCAAATTTGGTGAGTCTACGATGTTTAATTTGGCCAGAAATCGCGTTTAAAGATAAAAGTCGGTTTTTAATTACATGCGATACGTCGATTGAAAGGTGGCACTCCCAAGATTACGAATATGCATTTTTTAAGTCGTTAGGTCGCTTATTTTAGCCGCAAATAAAGTTTGAAGGTTCCAACTTTGGTGGGCTACGTAGTTTATTTTGGCCAGAAATCGCGTTTTAAGATTAAAGTCGGTTTTTAATATCATGCGATACATCGATTGAAAGGTGGCACTCCCTAGGTTACGAATATGCTTTTTTTAAGTCGCTGGGGTGCTTAGTTTAGCCGCAAACCAAGTTTGAAGGTTCCAACTTTGGTAGGTCTATGACGTTTAGTTTGGCCAGAAATCGCGTTTAAAGATAAAAGTTGGATTTTCATATCGGGCTTAGTGCGATATATGTCGAACAATTTCCTACAAATAATATTTTGCCGTGACGTGAAGTAGTTCCGCTGAAGTTGATTGCGGTTAATTAACAAATTATTATTATTCCGATGGTTCATAAGATCATTTCGTTTTCTAACTCTAGGTGTTTGGAATGATACTTTTCGTTTTCAATACAAGAAGGAAAATCCGAACAGGAGTGAATTTCAAAAATCATCATTCACAGAAACAGCAACAAAATTCAATTGGCAACAAAATGGTAGCCCTGCTTCAATTTTTATAGCAAAGTATAGGTATTATATGAAAGTCTTTGTTAGTTGGGGATTTGGCATTTAATGTATTTATAAAACCAAGAAGCCTCTCTCTCTCTGAAAAACATTAGCTTTACGAATTAATTTTAAAGGTATGAACGGGTAATAATAGGTGAGTTTTATTGGTTTTGTGAGTGAAAATAAGAACGCCTATATTTAATCGGACAGTCAATGAATTTTGTTAATGCAGTTGAGTTTTTGATTTTGAAACGCGATTTGCTGCTAAACGAAGCGTCCAAAAGACCTTACACTTAACACCTTTTTTCTCTTTAAATGGGATTTGCGGCGAAAGCTTCAAAATCATATAAAAATAGCCGTGTTTTTTTAATACTCATTAATTACTCACTGTTTTATTTTAAACGCAAAGCAAAAACACATAAGACTACTCAGTGTTTGTTTTGTTTTTGTTTTGCTTATTAAATTTAAAAGGGAGTAATTAATGAGTATTAAAAAAAAACGGCTAATATAATCTAAAACCGTACGAAGCTATGGTATGTCAATATGACTAAGCTATTTGAAGTCTATAAGTGGTGCGTGGCGCTAAGCAAGCAAAAAAAATCAAATTCCATTGAGCCATTAGGTTATTCGATGAATCTGAATGAGAAACAAGAACAATTATTATTTTGAACAAACGAAAAAAAGTATACAGAATTATTTGAAGATTTGAACCGACACCTCTGGCTTATTGTCTGAGTGAGACACTTCCACTGAGCCATCGTTGTTCTTAGCCACATACATGCTAAAAATGTACTTATGCGTTTTTTTGTATTCTTGCTGGTTGGTTTTGTTTTATTATTCTTTGATGATAATGAAAAATGAAATGTGGAAACATGACAATGAAAAAATGCATGTATACCATCTAATGTTGGTATGAAAAATTATTGTATTATTTTCTTTGATTATGATGGCAAGAGGAAAAATGATAACGATGATATTTTTATCTTGGCGCGTGGGGGTAGTTGAGGTCATCTACTCATGCATTGTAACAAAAGTTTCTGACCGCCAGTAACCTGGAAAAGTATTTTGATTGATATTGAAGATAAACGCTTTCCATAAAACAAACAAAAAATGAAACATGAATAAGCAGGCAAAAGAAAAAAAAAAACAAATTCCATCGCTGAGCAATTAGGTTATTCGAGAGAGAAAAAAGAACAAATATTTATTTGAAGATGCCTTCGAAAAAAAAAAATCGTTTTCTTTGACTGAATAATTTAATTTTTATTCCTAAAAATATAAGAAAAATTTATTAAAAAAAAAAGAAAAGTAAAATTGTTTTAATAACGTGTTTATATTTGAAATGTAAAATTTTTAATTCTGTTGCTTAGAGGCAGGAATCCAAGAAAAGTAAAATTGTTTTAATAACGTGTTTATATTTGAAATGTAAAATTTTTAATTCTGTTGCTTAGAGGCAGGAATCCAAGAGTTATGTTTTGAAGAAAAACCAAGCCATTTCACAAACATAATAATTTCACATAATAATAAAATAAATAATTTTTTTTCTCTTGAAGTACCTTCTCAATTAAATATGTGTCGGGAAAGCTGGTTTTTTGTAATGCAAGTTCATAGAATCCACCTTTGATGGGATGACCTTCAAAGTCTTCTAATAGATATGTAACTGGATTTGTGCATTGTACTTTGATTATTTTGAAAACTTCTGTTGTCCAATTTGGCGTGTATCCTTTATCAAATATATGTTTGTTTTTGCTTATTCTTACAAAATCTCCTACTTTAAACTTTGATGGTATATGAATTTTGATGTGATTATATATTGAAGACAATAATTCTTTTTCATTAGTAATGTTAACTCTGGATGGTTTCATTTTGATTGTACTATGTGTCAAATTATTGTAATTCCAAGTAAGCTGGTTTATAATATCGATCCAACGATATGAACCATTAGTGCTTAATTTTTTCCACATTTTTGTTTTCAAGGTACGATTAAATTGTTCGACTATCGATGCTTTGAGACCACTAAATGTAGAGTAATGATTGACTTTATATTTTTTCATAAGACTTTGAAAACTGCTATTGAAAAATTCTTTTCCATTATCTGTTTGTAAATTTTTTGGAATACGACCTTCGTTAAATGCGCAATGCGCTGGAGACGCTGGACCGTGTTTTACTTTTAATAGGTACTGTCCATGCAAATTTAGAAAAAGCATCAATTACTGTGAGAGGGTATCGAAAACCATTATTTTCTGATGAGGAGATACCCATTTCGACTAAATCAGCCTTCCATAAATCATCTAAACCCTTAATAATGACTCGTCTTTTTTTAAAATTCCTCCGGGCAGTCTTATGTAATTCATCGACAATGTTTCTTTTATCCATCTTTTTAAAGACTAATTAAAAAGTTCAATCTTTTATATTTATGTATGTTTTTATTTTAATCTTTTATACAACAACATTAATTTTTTAATTCTTATCAATCTATTTTCTAACATAAAGCAAGCACAAGTATCTGGTCCTTCTTTACATACATTTGAGGGCCAAAGACAATTGGTAAAATGACATCCGTTCTTAGATGATTCTGAAGATTCATTCTCAAAACCTCTCAAAAGGCATATACAGTTCAAAAGCTCCTCGTAGTGCTCTTCTAGTAAAGTTTGTTGATTTTGTTTAGGAAACTTAAGACATCAGTGATTATCAGGCTATGATTAATATTAGACATGACGAATAATTAATTGACTTCACGTTTTGGTATTTGCAAACAGACTACTTATTGTTAAAATATTTAATAAATATTATTATTATTATTTACTTATTTTCTCAATTATTTCGTCAACATAGAGTTTGGTAGCGCGTCATCTTTGTCTTGTGGTTCTTGAATATTTTTCATTCGTTTCCATTTAAGGTTGTAATCACCGTTTTCTGTTTTAAGAAATCCCTCACCAGGCGGCCCCGGAAATCCTCGTTCCCCCTGTATTTCGGGTGGTCCTTGTCAACCGTGGTCCCCTTTTGGGCCTATCCTTACTCTATGTGAGACTCTATTTGAGAAACGGCCAAATTTATCAACACTCATTTTAATATTCAATTATGTCGCTTTCTTTTAGTTCTTCAATAATTGAAATAATTTCATGAGTGTGTTTATTATTTCCTGCTAGTTGTGACCCGATTAAAAGTTTAAATCTATCTACAATCTCATTGGGGTCATCCCAAAATATATATTTTTTTTTGTTTGATAACTGCATTAATCCGCTCCCCGTCAAAGGCGAGAAAGTATTCTTAAACAAACTTTTTATAAGCTTATACTTGTGACCTCGATTGCCGTTAATTTGTTTTGTCGGATCATGGGAAACTCTTTGTGCATTGGTTTCAAGCAGTATAGATTTGTAGTTTTTTAAATCATTGGTATTGTAAATTTTTTCATCTGGAACTTTCTTAAATATTAGCTCGTACAACCCCTCTGTTCCTTCAAAGATTTTGTTTTTTTATCGTTATATCTTTTCCGTGAATGTTAAACTCTGCATTTCCTATGTACATTTTTTGATTTTTTAAACGTATCCCATAAACACAAACGGCGTATACAGGGGGGGTCATGTACCCCCCCAGAACTCAAAATAATTTTGTTGATCTGAAATAATTATTTAGTAACCACATAGAAAAAAAAGCAAGTTGGTTACCTAGAAAGCTAATAGGATTTTCGATTGGTAAATTCAGAATTCAATAGAAAATTTGAATGATGCTAACTTGGAATTCAATAAGAAATTTAATTTTCATGGCAATGGAATGCCTACCTACCATATTTTGTATTCAATCGATGACACTTAGATTTTCTTGCTCGTACCTCAAAATTAAGTTAACAACAAACTTCTCATATGATAATACATTTAAACCTTAAAACATATGCATAAGCACTCATACATAGGTTCCGTTTTAAGGTGACAGCCAAAAGAACAAATTTTCACTCAGTAAAGTAAAAACAAATAGTATTTTGAAAAAAAGAACATTTTATATTTCTGAAAATAAAATCATTAAACACATTATAGGACACATATGAAATTGTTTTATTTGATTTCTGTATGAAAGAGTAGATTATTTTTAAAAGCAAACAAAAATATCTACATATGTGACAACTTTCGATTTATAGTTATTCTAACCAAAAAATTTTAATGTTAACGAAAAATAGTCATAAATTATATAAATCTATATTGAAAACCTGTTATGAAAGGATTTTGTTTGCACTTATTCAACATTTATGATCGAACAATAATCTTGTTGATTGGGATGTGGTATGTGGATTATTTTTACAAAGTAACCTATGAATCCCATAATGCAAAAGTTTATAGCTATGATAAAGGTGATTTTTTGGAACTCCTTGCGGTGACTGTTTGACCAGTCGAATGGACTCCTTGGAGAAATTGCGACAAGGTTCACAGAATTTAACAACTTTGACAATTATTTTTATCAGAAAGGCTTTCTGGTAAGAAAGATAAAAAGGTTAGGTTTATTTGATGTACTTACATATTTATTTTGCCCTTCGCTTTGCCATCAGTCTTAAACTAGCTTTAGACTTTTGTTCTTCATTGGTTGTCCGTTGTTAGGTGTTCGTTCTTCTCTCAACAACGAACAACGAAGAAAGCATTTACATTAGAAAGTTAAACTCTATTTACAAAATTGTTTAATTATATAACTAGGCTTCTTTTGCCATTCAGTAATTAAAAAAACTTCGAAAATGTCCCTACAAGTTGCACGACACTCCAAAACAATGTTCATTTAAACAGTTTTCGCATTTAAACACAAGTTGTTAGGGTAACAACGAACACCGAAATTTCTGACCTGATTTGAATTAGCATGTTCTTCATTCGTTCTTAGTTCGTTGTTCGGTTTTATCATTTAAATTGTCGTTGTTCCGCGTACGAACAGCAACGAACAACGTACACCGATGATAACACCGAAAGTCTAAAGCCAGCTTTAAGCTGGCCATACACGATCGAGCCGAACAGCTCGGAGCTATTTGGCTCCGGTCCATTTGGCCACGGTCCAAATTTGGGTGCCATACACGGCCCATCCGAACCAATTTTGGCAGTTTGGATCTTGTCCAACCAAAAAACGTCAGCGGTCCGTTCAATGAAAAAAACACAAGTCGACTAAACTGAACTTCTTATGACAGTTGCCCAATTAGAAACCAAGAAAATTCTAAAAATCTAAATTTTGTGTTTTGTATTGAACATGACAAAACTTCACAAAAAAGAGAATGAGACAGTGAGATGTTTTTGGTGAAAATTGTATTCTACAATTTAATGAGATATCGTGAGAAAGTGGGATTTTATTATTTATTAACGGTGCCGGTGGGTTGGAGCGATTGGAAAGTTTGAAGCAAATAGAATTGCTTGGCTTGCTGATTCCCCAATCCCCACACACGATAGAGTCGAACATTAGTTCGGAGGTTCGTGTTCGTGGATTTTGGACTGGCTGTAAATCAAAATTGTTCGGCCGAACCAAACGAAGCCATCTGAGTTTTCCCACTCACTCACTCACTCTGAAGATTCATTCTCAAAACCTCTCAAAAGGCATATACAGTTCAAAAGCTCCTCGTAGTGCTCTTCTAGTAAAGTTTGTTGATTTTATTTAAGGAAACTTAAGATATCAGTGATTATCAGGCTATGATTAATATTAGACATGACGAATAATTAATTGACTTCACGTTTTGGTATTTGCAAACAGACTACTTACATTATTTAAATATTTAAATATTTTATTAATTTCATTTAGAATGTGTTTACTTATTTTCTCAATTATTTCGTCAACATAGAGTTTGGAAGCAGTGTCATCTTTGTCTTGTGGTTCTTGAATATTTTTCATTCGTTTTCAATTTAGGTTGTAATCACCGTTTTCTGTTTTAAGAAATCCCTCACCAGGCGGCCCCGGAAATCCTCGTACCCCCTGTATTCCGGGTGGTCCTTGTTCACCGTGATCCCCTTTTGGGCCTATCCTTACTCTATGTGAGACTCTATTTGAGAAACGGCCAAATTTATCAACACTCATTTCAATATAGAATTATGTCGCTTTCTTTTAGTTCTTCAATAATTGAAATAATTTCATTAGTGTGATTATTATTTCCTGCTAGTTGTGACCCGATTAAAAGTTTAAATCTATCTACAAGCTCATTGGGGTCATCCCAAAATATATAGTCTTTTTTGTTTGATAACTGCATTAATCCGCTCCCCGTTGAAGGTGAGAAAATATTCTTAAACAAACTTTTTATAAGCTTATACTTGTGACCTCGATTGTCGTTAATTTGTTTTGTAGGATCATGGGAAACTCTATGTACATTGGTTTAAAGCAGTATAGATTTGTAGTTTTTTAAATCAATGGTATTGTAAATTTTTTCATCTGGAACTTTCTTAAATATTAGCTCGTACAACCCCTCTGTTCCTTCAAAGATTTTGTTTTTTATCGTTATATCTTTTTCGTGAATGTTAAACTCTGCATTTCCTATGTACATTTTTTTGATTTTTTAAACGTATCCCATTAACACCATCAAGCAACGTAGAATTGTTTATAAATAAATCTATATATTTTTGCGGAATACTTTGAAATTCTTTTTCGGATAATTGTTCAACAAAGTCACGATGACTAACTTGAAGGCTTTTTGTTCTTTTTCTACCTCTGGAAGCTTCATTATGTGTTTTTGGTGTATACTTGTTGCTGTTGGGTGAAAACGGTGATGAACTATTTGAGGGTAGTGTGATGAATTCGTCTTTATCTAAATAATGTTTTATTTCCTTGATAGGAGTTTCGAAAACACTTTGCTCACGTTCCTCCTCTTCTCTTGGTTTATTGTTTGATTTGTTTACTAATTCGTTAAGCGAAATAGTTGTAGCTTTTATGGCGTCCTCTATTTGAGTTTCGTAAGCTTCTCTACTGTTTCTTAGGGCTTTATATTTCTTTTCAGATCATTGGTAGTTTGAATAAGTTCTTTCTTTAATTTCACATCTATAGCCATCATGTTGATACTTTTGTTTTATTTTTATTGAAACATACGGTAAATAGCTCTCGTATTCCTTGAAACAGTCTTTCAACAAGAGTAAAATTAAGATTGATTTTACTACTATTCTGCTGAGTTGATAAAAAGTGATTTTAACGATTATTTTGTGTTCACTGAATTTTTGTGAACCGCTCTCATATAACATTTCTATTCATATGACGTACAATAATAATTTGATCTGTTATATAAAGGTCTACTGATCCGCAGATGGAGAACCGCTAGGAACCGGTCTCTGAACCGCGTCGAACCGGATGAAAAACCGCTTCGATCCACATGAAACCGCTGGGAACCGGTCTCTGAACCGAGTTGAACCATATGAAAAACCAATTCGATCCACATGAAACCGCTAGGAACCGGTCTCTGAATCGAGTCGAAGCGGATAAAAAACCGCTTCGATCCACATGAAACCGCTAGAAACCGGTCGTTGAACCATGCTGACCCGAAAATTGAACAGCTCCTAACTGCCCAGAACTGGTTAACGGGTCTATTTGTTCTTTTACGCTTATCAAATCAATATATCCATTAACTTCATTTACCACAACACATTTTATTTTCTCGTTAACATAAGGTCTGAATATTCTTTTGTTATAATTATTCCACATCATTATTCCTTCTTTATTATTTGGCTTGGCAACTCTGCTGTGAAAGTGAAAAGTTGAATTTAAGTATCGCTCCCGAAAATTTTATTTGAAAAAAACAAAAAAAACATCAAAAACATCATAATTAATTTAAAAAGCGAACCGAACATTTTAAACTGAATTAATCTAACAACCAAATTATAAGCCGATTTAACTTCAGGTAACACTATTTAAAACTCAAAAGCATTTATTTCGATTTGCGAGCAGTCACATGACCGACAACAAGAGAAAAATCTGTCATACATCTCCAGAGAAAAATCTGTCATACATTTCCAGAGGACTTTACCACAGGACAAGCCACAGATTCTAATAACAGAACATCAAAAATTTATAAAACACAGACAGTAATGTCCATCTCAACATCAGATTTGCAAAAAATTAAATCAATTGTTGATAGTTCTCTGCAAGTAGAGCTTCTTAAGGCAACATCAAATCTAGCTACCAAGGAAGATCTTAACAATCTTAACATCGAGATAAACATCCTGCGGCAACAAAATGAAGATCTATCCCGTTAAGTTCAGCAGTTTGAAGACAGATGTTGTTTGCTTGAGGATGAGCTCGAGGCACAAAGTAGGGAAATAAAAGGCAAAAATATTATTATTTCAATACCAAATGACGCCAATATTGACCCAAAAGAAAAAATACAAAGTGTCACTCAACTCCTTCTTGGAAATGAAAATTCGCAAAGACTACAACCACCGGTAAACATAAGTGAAAACAACCACATAATCAAAATGAAAATTAACGCTGGGTCCACTGAATCGGCCATGATAATGCTTAAGAACTCATCCAAACTTAAAGGCACAGGTGTTTATGTACAAAGAGATCTCACAAAGCAAATGCAATTAAAACGAAGAATCCTGCTCGAATACAGAAGAATACTCAAAACAAATAAACCAACAGTTAAAATGCAAATGAAAAATAATGCTCTTTTGATAGAGGGAAAATCTTTTTATTTAATCAATAATAATAACTTAAAATTTAATGAAAATGACGGCGAACTAGAATTGCAACAAATGTTTGGACAATTAAACTTTGAAACTGTCAAAACAATCATGCTAACAAATAGACGTCAAAGCAATTGGACTAGATCAACACCATCTACTAGTTCACCAGGGATGTCATTTTCTCAAAATGTTAGTAATTTAGTACGAAATTGAGAATTGGGTGCCGTCAGCTCATTAAGTATTAATTTTTGTAAAATTTTAGCGTACAATGTTTCTGGTTTGAATAATAAGTTTTTGTTTGTAGCCTTTTTTAATTTTATTAAATCTTATGATATTTTTTTTCTCTTTGAAACACATGTAACAATTGAAAATTCAAGTAAATTTATTAAATATTTTAATGCATTTAAACTATATTGGATTCCTGCAATCAAAACCTCTTTAAAAGGACGTGCAAGTGGCGGGTGTCTTTACGGAATCAAAATATCACAATTGAATTATTATGATTTTGCTGAGTTCCAGGGAGCTATTTTAGTAAAACTGTTAAAAAAGTAATATGTTCATTCTCCCGCTTTACTTAAACTGTAACAAATGGCCTGAAGACTTCGAGAATCTCAGCAACATTAAGTCTTTGTTAGCAGGCAAAAGTATTTTAATGGTCGGTGACTTTAACGCCAGAATAAGCTGCACTCAAGTTACGACACTGCGGAATATTAATAACACAGCTATAAACACTAGTAGCAGATTATCTAAAGACAACGTATACAGCCAAAACGGAACAAATTTACTCGAATTGCTGCAAATGTATGACAGTATTGTATTAAATGAGGCGTAACTCATATAGTAATGAACTTCGGCAATGGTATATCCAATCAAATACTAGGTTCAAATATCTCTGCCACTCAAAGAAAATAAACTTTGAAACAAATTAAGCCTTATCTTTAGGACAAACGAAAAACACAAAGGAATTCTGGAAGATAGCGAAAGAAATAAATGGTTCAAATCATATCATAGGTTCCAGTGTATCTGCGGATGACCTATCTGTTTATTTCACGAACCTACTGCAAAATAAATTTCGCCTAACGTTTTCATACGCCGAACCATTTATATGCGATGATATTCTAGATTGCACAATATCTGTTGACGAATTACAAAAAGTTCTCCGAAAAGAAAAAGATGGGAAAGCTCCAGGAGAAGATGGGATACCCTATGAATTTTTTAAAAATGCCTCTCCAACGTTTTGTAACAATTTGTTAGCATTTTTTAACAAAACTCTAACGAGCGCTGAAGTTCCAGCCTCCTTCAAAACATCAGTTATTTTCCCTATACATAAAAAAGGGGATTTGAATGCTGTTGAAAACTACCGTGGCATTTCGTTCATGAATGTTATAGCGAAAATATTCTGTGGAATACTAGTTGGCAGACTGGAAAGGTGGGTGGATAAAAATAATATCCCATCAGAGCTTCAAGCTGGATTTAGAAAATGCTTTTCTACTATTGATCAAATTTTCTCACTTACATCTATAGTTAAAGCGTTTCAAGCACGGAACAAGAAAATCTATGCATTTTTTGTGGATTTCAAATCTGCTTTTGATCTAGTGAATCGGAGCGCTTTGCTATATAAGCTTTCAGAAGTAGGAGTTTCAACAAGATTTCTTCGAGTAATACGGAACATGTATACGGACACGAAGGCAACAGTTTGGGATGGAGGAGTTTTTTCGGAGTGGTTTGGAACAAATACTGGTGTTAAGCAAGGGTGTCTTCTTAGTGCCCTCCTGTTCTCCCTTTTTATAAATGACATTGTTAAACATCTACCCGGAGGTATTCGAATTGCAGGCACCATCATAAACGTTTTGCTGTACGCCGATGACCTAGTCATATTGTCAGAGTCACCAGAAAATTTGCAACTTATGATAAATCGTCTAGCGGCATATTGCGAAAAATGGGAACTGACTATTAATACTGAAAAGTCAAAAGTTATGATGTTCTCACGATCAAATCAGGGTGAAGTGAGAAATAGTTGGATTTTTAAAGGAAGTCGTTTGGATGTGGCGAAAGAATACAAATATCTCGGAATTAAGCTCAACTCAACTTTGGATTTTAGAAAACACCTCACAGAAAAATGTAGTGTGTCGCAGTCTTATCAATTTAACATGGAGGAAGATATTTTTAAATCAACACATAAATCTGTCCGTAAAATATAAAATCTTTGATTCTGTTGTTAAATCTTCGCTTTGCTATGCTGCTCAAGTTTGGGGGATAAAAGACTATGAAGAAATTGAAATTATGCCATATACTTAGAAACATGCTTACCAAAACTTTATACTTACACTCTTAAGCTTCAAGCCGATTTTATCATTAAAGTTTTGAGATACCCGGACTCTCGGTTGACCAAAAACCTGCTACTTTATGAGGTTAGAAATAAAGATTGGTGGATGGAAAAGTGGCAAACCCTTGGTGTTTTGTATAGAGAAAAAGTAAATATCGATCCAAACAACCTTCAACTTTTAAAAGATCAGTTTTACGAAATCATTCAAAAGCAAGAAGACTCTGTTCGAAATCTCATGGTTGAAGAGGCCTGTCAATCGTTAAGCAGAATAATATACAGCCAATTAGAGTACAATCTCTGTGACGCAAATTATTTTACAGATTCATTTAACTGCAAAGAAATATCCCTTATATGCAGAGCAAGGTGTGAACTTCTAGGTATAAATGGAAGTCCCTACAATGGAAGTTTTAATCAGTTCTGTACTCTATGTAACACGAGATCCAAAGAAGACTGTTTTCATCTACTAAGCATATGTCCAATCTTGTGTTACTTTGGAAAAGCTGTTTTAACAAAGGAGGAGACAAAAAGCATCTTAAACGGATCCAACTGGAAAGGACTTGCCCTTTTTTTGAAAGAAACCTGTACATTTAGAATGCTGCTTATAACAGAATATTCGTAACTGACATACAAATTAATATAAACTACAAATTTAATGACAATATAGTTTTTTCTTTTTGTATTTTTAAATTTTTTAAATGTTGCCAGTCGAGCTGACGGCTAAGCCAAAGCCTAAACTAATTCATAAAAATCTATGTAAATGTAACAAATTTAAATTGTCAATAAATGAATTCTTTACTTACTTACTTACTTACTATTTGGTAATCTGACAAGGTAGCAAACACCAGATGTTTCAATCACAACATATTCTATTATTTCGTATTTCATAATATCATAATAACGTTAAATAAATTTAACATGGCGTTATATGGGAATAAGTGGGTGGAGATGGGCACGCCCCTTTTCTGTTGTTTTTGAAGAATTTTTGTGTGCACGTGTGTATGCGTCATTAGGGCTGGGGGTGATGGTGAGGCCTGGGAGTTTATTTAATTAGAAAAAAACAAAGATGTTGAGAACCTTTGGGGATTGAACCAAGAACCTTTGGATTGCCGTCGGATGACAGTTCCACTTGGCCATTGGAGCTTATAGATGTTGAGGTGTTAAATGTGTATTTAAATAGTATTTAAAATGCTACAAATGTGGTATGTGAAATGGTTTGTGGATAAGGTGATTAAGTGTTGGGTGGAAAGCTTTGAAATCATATAAAAATATAAGTTAAAAGCTAATTAAGTGTTCGGGTGAAAAACTTCGAAATCATATAAAAATATAATTTAAAAGCTAATTAAGTGTTGGGTGGAAAAATGTGGTATGTAGAAATGGTTTGTGGATAAGGTGATTAAGTGTTGGGTGGAAAGCTTCGAAATTATATAAAAATAGCCGTGTTTTTTTAATACTCATTAATTACTCACTTTTTTATTTTAAACGCAAAGCAAAAACACATCAGACTACTCAGTGTTTGTTTTGTTTTTGTTTTGCTTATTAAATTTAAAAGGGAGTAATTAATGAGTATTAAAAAAAAACGGCTAATATAATCTAAAACCGTACGAAGCTATGGTATGTCAATATGACTAAGCTAATTGAAGTCTATAAGTGGTGCGTGGCGCTAAGCAAGCAAACAAAAAATCAAATTCCATTGAGCCATTAGGTTATTCGATGAATCTGAATGAGAAACAAGAACAATTATTATTTTGAACAAACGAAAAAAAAGTATACAGAATTATTTGAAGATTTGAACTGACACGTCTGGATTATTGTCTGAGTGAGACACTTCCACTGAGCCATCGTTGTTCTTAGCCACATACATGCTAAAAATGTACTTATGCGTTTTTTTGTATTCTTGCTGGTTGGTTTGTTTTATTATTCTTTGATGATAATGAAAAATAAAATGTGGAAACATGACAATGAAAAAATGCATGTATACCATCTAATGTTGGTATGAAAAATTATTGTATTATTTTGTTTGATTATGATGGCAAGAGGAAAAATGATGACGATGATATTTTTATCTTGGCGCGTGGGGGTAGTTGAGGTCATCTACTCATGCATTGTAACAAAAGTTTCTGACCGCCAGTAACCTGGAAAAGTATTTTGATTGATATTGAAGATAAACGCTTTCCATAAAACAAAAAAAAAAATGAAACATGAATAAGCAGGCAAAAGAAAAAAAAATCAAATTCCATCGCTGAGCCATTAGGTTATTCGAGAGAGAAAAAAGAACAAATATTTATTTGAAGATGCCTTCGACAAAACAAATCGTTTTCTTTGACTGAATAATTTAATTTTTATTCCTCAAAATATAAGAATAATTTATTAAAAAAAAAAGAAAAGTAAAATTGTTTTAATAACGTGTTTATATTTGAAATGTAAAATTTTTAATTCAGTTGCTTAGAGGCAGGAAGCCAAGAAAAGTAAAATTGTTTTAATAACGTGTTTATATTTGAAATGTAAAATTTTTAATTCTGTTGCTTAGAGGCAGGAATCCAAGAGTTATGTTTTGAAGAAAAACCAAGCGATTTCACAAACATAATAATTTCACATAATAATAAAATAAATAATTTTTTTTCTCTTGAAGTACCTTCTCAATTAAATATGTGTCGGGAAAGCTGGTTTTTTGTAATTCAAGTTCATAGAATCCACCTTTGATGGGATGACCTTCAAAGTCTTCTAATAGATATGTAACTGATTTGTGCGTTGTACTTTGATTATTTTGAAGACTTCTGTTGTCCAATTTCGCGTGTATCCTTTATCAAATATATGTTTGTTTTTGCTTATTCTTACAAAATCTCCTACTTTAAACTTTGATGGTGAATGAATTTTGATGTGATTATATATTGAAGACAATAATTCTTTTTCATTAGTAATGTTAACTCTGGATGGTTTCATTTTGATTGTACTATGTGTCGAATTATTGTAATTCCAAGTAAGCTGGTTTATAATATCGATCCAACGATATGAACCATTAGTGCTAAATTTTTTCCACATTTTTGTTTTCAAGGTACGATTAAATCGTTCGACTATCGATGCTTTGAGACCACTAAATGTAGAGTAATGATTGACTTTATATTTTTTCATAAGACTTTGAAAACTGCTATTGAAAAATTCTTTTCCATTATCTGTTTGTAAATTTTTTGGAATACGACCTTCGTTAAATATAATTTGCAATGCGCTGGAGACGCTGGACCCTGTTTTATTTTTAATAGGTACTGTCCATGCAAATTTAGAAAAAGCATCAATTACTGTGAGAGGGTATCGAAAACCATTATTTTCTGATGAGTAGATACCCATTTCGACTAAATCAGCCTGCCATAAATCATCTAAACCCTTAATAATGACTCGTCTTTTTTTAAAATTCCTCCGGGCAGTCTTATGTAATTCATCGACAGTGTTTCTTTTATCCATCTTTTTAAAGACTAATTAAAAAGTTCAATGTTTTATCTTTCAACATAGAGTTTGGTAGCGCGTCATCTTTGTCTTGTGGTTCTTGAATATTTTTCATTCGTTTCCAATTAAGGTTGTAATCACCGTTTTCTGTTTTAAGAAATCCCTCACCAGGCGGCCCCGGAAATCCTCGTTCCCTCTGTATTGCGGGTGGTCCTTGTCCACCGTGGTCCCCTTTTGGGCCTATCCTTACTCTATGTGAGACTCTATTTGAGAAACGGCCAAATTTATCAACACTCATTTTAATATTCAATTATGTCGCTTTCTTTTAGTTCTTCAATAATTGAAATAATTTCAATAGTGTGATTATTATTTCCTGCTAGTTGTGACCCGATTAAAAGTTTAAATCTATCTACAAGCTCATTGGGGTCATCCCAAAATATATATTTTTTTTTGTTTGATAACTGCATTAATCCGCTCCCCGTCAAAGGCGAGAAAGTATTCTTAAACAATCTTTTTATAAGCTTATACTTGTGACCTCGATTGCCGTTAATTTGTTTTGTCGGATCATGGGAAACTCTTTGTGCATTGGTTTCAAGCAGTATAGATTTGTAGTTTTTTAAATCATTGGTATTGTAAATTTTTTCATCTGGAACTTTCTTAAATATTAGCTCGTACAACCCCTCTGTTCCTTCAAAGATTTTGTTTTTTTATCGTTATATCTTTTCCGTGAATGTTAAACTCTGCATTTCCTATGTACATTTTTTGATTTTTTAAACGTATCCCATAAACACAAACGGCGTATACAGGGGGGGGGGCACGGGGTCGTGTCCCCCCCAGAACTCAAAATAATTTTGTTGATCTGAAATAATTATTTAGTAACCACATAGAAAAAAAAGCAAGTTGGTTACCTAGAAAGCTAATAGGATTTTCGATTGGTAAATTCAGAATTCAATAGAAAATTTGAATGATGCTAACTTGGAATTCAATAAGAAATTTAATTTTCATGGCAATGGAATACCTACCTACCATATTTTGTATTCAATCGATGACACTTAGATTTTCTTGCTCGTACCTCAAAATTAAGTTAACAACAAACTTCTCATATGATAATACATTTAAACCTTAAAACATATGCACTCATACATAGGTTCCGTTTTAAGGTGACAGCCAAAAAAACTAATTTTCACTCAGTAAAGTAAAAACAAATAGTATTTTGAAAAAAATAACATTTTATATTTCTGAAAATAAAATCATTAAACACATTATAGGACACATATGAAATTGTTTTATTTGATTTCTGTATGAAAGAGTAGATTATTTTTAAAAGCAAACAAAAATATCTACATATGTGACAACTGTCGATTTATAGTTATTCTAACCAAAAAATGTTAATGTTAACGAAAAATAGTCATAAATTATATAAATCTATATTGAAAACCTGTTATGAAAGGATTTTGTTTGCACTTATTCAACATTTATGATCGAACAATAATCTTGTTGATTGGGATGTGGTATGTGGATTATTTTTACAAAGTAACCTATGAATCCCATAATGCAAAAGTTTATAGCTATGATAAAGGTGATTTTTTGGAACTCCTTGCGGTGACTATTTGACCAGTCGAATGGACTCCTTGGAGAAATTGCGACAAGGTTCACAGAATTTAACAACTTTGACAATTATTTTTATCAGAAAGGCTTTCTGGTGAGAAAGTTAAAAAGATTAGGTTTATTTTATGTACCTACATATTTATTTTGCCCTTCGCTTTGCCATCAGTCTTAAACTGGCTTTAGACTTTCGTTCTTCATTCGTTGTCCGTTGTTCGGTGTTCGTTCTTCTCCCAACAACGAACAACGAAGAAAGCATTTACATTAGAAAGTTAAACTCTATTTACAAAATTGTTTATTTATATAGCTAGGCTTCTTTTGCCATTCAGTAATTAAAAAAACTTCGAAAATGTCCCTACAAGTTGCACGACTCTCCAAAACAATGTTCTTTTAAACAGTTTTCGCATTTAAACACAAGTTGTTAGGGTAACAACGAACACCGAAATTTCTGACCTGATTTGAATTAGCATGTTCTTCATTCGTTCTTAGTTCGTTGTTCGGTTTTATCATTTAAATTGTCGTTGTTCCGCGTACGAACAGCAACGAACAACGTACACCGATGATAACACCGAAAGTCTAAAGCCAGCTTTAAGCTGGCCATACACGATCGAGCCGAACAGCTCGGAGCTATTTGGCTCCGGTCCATTTGGCCACGGTCCAAATTTGGTTGCCATACACGGCCCATCCGAACCAATTTTGGCAGTTTGGATCTTGTCCAACCAAAAAACGTCAGCGGTCCGTTCAATGAAAAAAACACAAGTCGACTAAACTGAACTTCTTATGACAGTTGCCCAATCAGAAACCAAGAAAATTCTAAAAATCTAAATTTTGTGTTTTGTATTGAACATGACAAAACTTCTCAAAAAAGAGAATGAGACAGTTAGATGTTTTTGGTGAAAATTGTATTCTACAATTTAATGAGATATCGTGAGAAAGTGGGATTTTATTATTTATTAACGGTGCCGGTGGGTTGGAGCGATTGGAAAGTTTGAAGCAAATAGAATTGCTTGGCTTGCTGATTCCCCAATCCCCACACACGATAGAGTCGAACATTAGTTCGGAGGTTCGTGTTCGTGGATTTTGGACTGGCTGTAAATCAAAATTGTTCGGCCGAACCAAACGAAGCCATCTGAGTTTTCCCACTCACTCACTCACTCTGAAGATTCATTCTCAAAACCTCTCAAAAGGCATATACAGTTCAAAAGCTCCTCGTAGTGCTCTTCTAGTAAAGTTTGTTGATTTTATTTAAGGAAACTTAAGATATCAGTGATTATCAGGCTATGATTAATATTAGACATGACGAATAATTAATTGACTTCACGTTTTGGTATTTGCAAACAGACTACTTACATTATTTAAATATTTAAATATTTTATCAATTTCATTTAGAATGTGTTTACTTATTTTCTCAATTATTTCGTCAACATAGAGTGTGGAAGCAGTGTCATCTTTGTCTTGTGGTTCTTGAATATTTTTCATTCGTTTTCAATTTAGGTTGTAGTCACCGTTTTCTGTTTTAAGAAATCCCTCACCAGGCGGCCCCGGAAATCCTCGTTCCCCCTGTATTCCGGGTGGTCCTTGTTCACCGTGATCCCCTTTTGGGCCTATCCTTACTCTATGTGAGACTCTATTTGAGAAACGGCCAAATTTATCAGCACTCATTTCAATATACAATTATGTCACTTTCTTTTAGTTCTTCAATAATTGAAATAATTTCATTAGTGTGATTATTATTTCCTGCTAGTTGTGACCCGATTAAAAGTTTAAATCTATCTACAAGCTCATTGGGGTCATCCCAAAATATATAGTCTTTTTTGTTTGATAACTGCATTAATCCGCTCCCCGTTGAAGGTGAGAAAATATTCTTAAACAAACTTTTTATAAGCTTATACTTGTGACCTCGATTGTCGTTAATTTGTTTTGTAGGATCATGGGAAACTCTATGTACATTGGTTTAAAGCAGTATAGATTTGTAGTTTTTTAAATCAATGGTATTGTAAATTTTTTCATCTGGAACTTTCTTAAATATTAGCTCGTACAACCCCTCTGTTCCTTCAAAGATTATGTTTTTTATCGTTATATCTTTTTCGTGAATGTTAAACTCTGCATTTCCTATGTACATTTTTTTGATTTTTTTAAACGTATCCCGTTAATCAAGCAACGTAGAATTGTTTATAAATAAATTTATATATTTTTGCGGAATACTTTGAAATTCTTTTTCGGATAATTGTTCAACAAAGTCACGATGACTAACTTGAAGGCTTTTTGTTCTTTTTCTACCTCTGGAAGCTTCATTGTGTGTTTTTGGTGTATACTTGTTGCTGTTGGGTGAAAACGGTGATGAACTATTTGAGGGTAGTGTGATGAATTCGTCTTTATCTAAATAATGTTTTATTTCCTTGATATGAGTTTCGAAAACACTTTGCTCACGTTCCTCCTCTTCTCTTGGTTTATTGTTTGATTTGTTTACTAATTCGTTAAGCGAAATAGTAGTAGCTTTTATGGCGTCCTCTATTTGAGTTTCGTAAGCTTCTCTACCGTTTCTTAGGGCTTTATATTTCTTTTCAGATCATTGGTAGTTTGAATAAGTTCTTTCTTTAATTTCACATCTATAGCCATCATGTTGATACTTTTGTTTTATTTTTATTGAAACATACGGTAAATAGCTCTCGTATTCCTTGAAACAGTCTTTCAACAAGAGTAAAATTAAGATTGATTTTACTACTATTCTGCTGAGTTGATAAAAAATGATTTTAACGATTATTTTGTGTTCAGTGAATTTTTGTGAACCGCTCTCATATAACATTTCTATTCATATGGCGTACAATAATAATTTGATCTGTTATATAAAGGTCTACTGATCCGCTGATGGAGAACCGCTAGGAACCGGTCTCTGAACCGCGTCGAACCGGATGAAAAACCGCTTCGATCCACATGAAACCGCTGGGAACCGGTCTCTGAACCTAGTTGAACCATATGAAAAACCAATTCGATCCACATGAAACCGCTAGGAACCGGTCTCTGAACCGAGTCGAACCGGATAAAAAACCGCTTCGATCCACATGAAACCGCTAGAAACCGGTCGTTGAACCATGCTGACCCGAAAATTGAACAGCTCCTAACTGCCCAGAACTGGTTAACGGGTCTATTTGTTCTTTTACGCTTATCAAATCAATATATCCATTAACTTCATTTACCACAACACATTTTATTTTCTCGTTAACATAAGGTCTGAATATTCTTTTGTTATAATTATTCCACATCATTATTCCTTCTTTATTATTTGGCTTGGCAACTCTGCTGTGAAAGTGAAAAGTTGAATTTAAGTATCGCTCCCGAAAATTTTATTTGAAAAAACAAAAAAAACATCAAAAACATCATAATTAATTTAAAAAGCGAACCGAACATTTTAAACTGAATTAATCTAACAACCAAATTATAAGCCGATTTAACTTCAGGTAACACTATTTAAAACTCAAAAGCATTTATTTCGATTTGCGAGCAGTCACATGACCGACAACAAGAGAAAAATCTGTCATACATCTCCAGAGAAAAATCTGTCATACATTTCCAGAGGACTTTACCACAGGACAAGCCACAGATTCTAATAACAGAACATCAAAAATTTATAAAACACAGACAGTAATGTCCATCTCAACATCAGATTTGCAAAAAATTAAATCAATTGTTGATAGTTCTCTGCAAGTAGAGCTTCTTAAGGCAACATCAAATCTAGCTACCAAGGAAGATCTTAACAATCTTAACATCGAGATAAACATCCTGCGGCAACAAAATGAAGATCTATCCCGTTAAGTTCAGCAGTTTGAAGACAGATGTTGTTTGCTTGAGGATGAGCTCGAGGCGCAAAGTAGGGAAATAAAAGGCAAAAATATTATTATTTCAATACCAAATGACGCCAATATTGACCCAAAAGAAAAAATACAAAGTGTCACTCAACTCCTTCTTGGAAATGAAAATTCGCAAAGACTACAACCACCGGTAAACATAAGTGAAAACAACCACATAATCAAAATGAAAATTAACACTGGGTCCACTGAATCGGCCATGATAATGCTTAAGAACTCATCCAAACTTAAAGGCACAGGTGTTTATGTACAAAGAGATCTCACAAACCAAATGCAATTAAAACGAAGAATCCTGCTCGAATACAGAAGAATACTCAAAACAAATAAACCAACAGTTAAAATGCAAATGAAAAATAATGCTCTTTTGATAGAGGGAAAATCTTTTTATTTAATCAATAATAATAACTTAAAATTTAATGAAAATGACGGCGAACTAGAATTGCAACAAATGTTTGGACAATTAAACTTTGAAACTGTCAAAACAATCATGCTAACAAATAGACGTCAAAGCAATTGGACTAGATCAACACCATCTACTAGTTCACCAGGGATGTCATTTTCTCAAAATGTTAGTAATTTAGTACGAAATTGAGAATTGGGTGCCGTCAGCTCATTAAGTATTAATTTTTGTAAAATTTTAGCGTACAATGTTTCTGGTTTGAATAATAAGTTTTTGTTTGTAGACTTTTTTAATTTTATTAAATCTTATGATATTTTTTTTCTCTTTGAAACACATGTAACAATTGAAAATTCAAGTAAATTTATTAAATATTTTAATGCATTTAAACTATATTGGATTCCTTCAATCAAAACCTCTTTAAAAGGACGTGCAAGTGGCGGGTGTCTTTACGGAATCAAAATATCACAATTGAATTATTATGATTTTGCTGAGTTCCAGGGAGCTATTTTAGTAAAACTGTTAAAAAAAAGTAATATGTTCATTCTCCCGCTTTACTTAAACTGTAACAAATGGCCTGAAGACTTCGAGAATCTCAGCAACATTAAGTCTTTGTTAGCAGGCAAAAGTATTTTAATGGTCGGTGACTTTAACGCCAGAATAAGCTGCACTCAAGTTACGACACTGCGGAATATTAATAACACAGCTATAAACACTAGTAGCAGATTATCTAAAGACAACGTATACAGCCAAAACGGAACAAATTTACTCGAATTGCTGCAAATGTATGACAGTATTGTATTAAATGAGGCGTAACTCATATAGTAATGAACTTCAGCAATGGTATATCCAATCAAATACTAGGTACAAATATCTCTGCCACTCAAAGAAAATAAACTCATATAGTAATGAACTTCGGCAATGGTATATCCAATCAAATACTAGGTACAAATATCTCTGCCACTCAAAGAAAATAAACTTTGAAACAAATCAAGCCTTATCTTTAGGACAAACGAAAAACACAAAGGAATTCTGGAAGATAGCGAAAGAAATAAATGGTTCAAATCATATCATAGGTTCCAGTGTATCTGCGGATGACCTATCTGTTTATTTCACGAACCTACTGCAAAATAAATCTCGCCTAACGTTTTCATACGCCGAACCATTTATATGCGATGATATTCTAGATTGCACAATATCTGTTGACGAATTACAAAAAGTTCTCCGAAAAGCAAAAGATGGGAAAGCTCCAGGAGAAGATGGGATACCCTCTCTAACGAGTGCTGAAGTTCCAGCCTCCTTCAAAACATCAGTTATTTTCCCTATACATAAAAAAGGGGATTTGAATGCTGTTGAAAACTACCGTGGCATTTCGTTCATGAATGTTATAGCGAAAATATTCTGTGGAATACTAGTTGGCAGACTGGAAAGGTGGGTGGATAAAAATAATATCCTATCAGAGCTTCAAGCTGGATTTAGAAAATGCTTTTCTACTATTGATCAAATTTTCTCACTTACATCTATAGTTAAAGCGTTTCAAGCACGGAACAAGAAAATCTATGCATTTTTTGTGGATTTCAAATCTGCTTTTGATCTAGTGAATCGGAGCGCTTTGCTATATAAGCTTTCAGAAGTAGGAGTTTCAACAAGATTTCTTCGAGTAATACGGAACATGTATACGGACACGAAGGCAACAGTTTGGGATGGAGGAGTTTTTTCGGAGTGGTTTGGAACAAATACTGGTGTTAAGCAAGGGTGTCTTCTTAGTGCCCTCCTGTTCTCCCTTTTTATAAATGACATTGTTAAACATCTACCCGGAGGTATTCGAATTGCAGGCACCATCATAAACGTTTTGCTGTACGCCGATGACCTAGTCATATTGTCAGAGTCACCAGAAAATTTGCAACTTATGATAAATCGTCTAGCGGCATATTGCGAAAAATGGGAACTGACTATTAATACTGAAAAGTCAAAAGTTATGATGTTCTCACGATCAAATCAGGGTGAAGTGAGAAATAGTTGGATTTTTAAAGGAAGTCGTTTGGATGTGGCGAAAGAATACAAATATCTCGGAATTAAGCTCAACTCAACTTTGGATTTTAGAAAACACCTCACAGAAAAATGTAGTGCATCGCAAAGTCTTATCAATTTAACATGGAGGAAGATATTTTTAAATCAACACATAAATCTGTCCGTAAAATATAAAATCTTTGATTCTGTTGTTAAATCTTCGCTATGCTATGCTGCTCAAGTTTGGGGGATAAAAGACTATGAAGAAATTGAAAAACTGCAAAGAAACTTTATTAAAAAACTGTTTTGTCTTCCGATCAAAACTCCAAATTATGCCATGTACTTAGAAACAGGCTTACCAAAACTTTATACTTACACTCTTAAGCTTCAAGCCGATTTTATCATTAAAGTTTTGAGATAGCCGGACTCTCGGTTGACCAAAAACCTGCTACTTTATGAGGTTAGAAATAAAGATTGGTGGATGGAAAAGTGGCAAACCCTTGGTGTTTTGTATAGAGAAGAAGTAAATATCGATCCAAACAACCTTCAACTTTTAAAAGATCAGTTTTACAAAATCATTCAAAAGCAAGAAGACTCTGTTCGAAATCTCATGGTTGAAGAGGCCTGTCAATCGTTAAGCAGAATAATATACAGCCAATTAGAGTGACGCAAATTATTTTACAGATTCATTAAACTGCAAAGAAATATCCCTTATATGCAGAGCAAGGTGTGAACTTCTAGGTATAAATGGAAGTCCCTTCAATGGAAGTTTTAATCAGTTCTGTACTCTATGTAACACGAGATCCAAAGAAGACTGTTTTCATCTACTAAGCATATGTCCAATCTTGTGTTACTTTGGAAAAGCTGTTTTAACAAAGGAGGAGACAAAAAGCATCTTAAACGGATCCAACTGGAAAGGACTTGCCCTTTTTTTGAAAGAAACCTGTACATTTAGAATGCTGCTTAATAACAGAATATTCGTAACTGACATACAAATTAATATAAACTACAAATTTAATGACAATATAGTTTTTTCTTTTTGTATTTTTAAATTTTTTAAATGTTGCCAGTCGAGCTGACGGCTAAGCCAAAGCCTAAAATAATTCATAAAAATCTATGTAAATGTAACAAATTTAAATTGTCAATAAATGAATTCTTTACTTACTTAGTTACTTACTATTTGGTAATCTGACAAGGTAGCAAACACCAGATGTTTCAATCACAACATATTCTATTATTTCGTATTTCATAATATCATAATAACGTTAAATAAATTTAACATGGCGTTATATGGGAATAAGTGGGTGGAGATGGGCACGCCCCTTTTCTGTTGTTTTTGAAGAATTTTTGTGTGCACGTGTGTATGCGTCATTGGGGCTGGGGGTGATGGTGAGGCCTGGGAGTTTATTTAATTAGAAAAAAACAAAGATGTTAAGAACCTTTGGGGATTGAACCAAGCACCTTTGGATTGCCGTCGGGTGACAGTTCCACTTGGCCATTGGAGCTTATAGAAGTTGAGGTGTTAAATGTGTATTTAAATAGTATTTAAAATGCTACAAATGTGGTATGTGAAATGGTTTGTGGATAAGGTGATTAAGTGTTGGGTGGAAAGCTTTGAAATCATATAAAAATATAAGCTAAAAGCTAATTAAGTGTTCGGGTGGAAAACTTCGAAATCATATAAAAATATAATTTAAAAGCTAATTAAGTGTTGGGTGGAAAAATGTGGTATGTCGAAATGGTTTGTGGATAAGGTGATTAAGTGTTGGGTGGAAAGCTTCGAAATTATATAAAAATAGCCGTGTTTTTTTAATACTCATTAATTACTCACTTTTTTATTTTAAACGCAAAACAAAAACACATCAGACTACTCAGTGTTTGTTTTGTTTCTGTTTTGCTTATTAAATTTAAAAGGGGGTAATTAATGAGTATTAAAAAAAACGGCTAATATAATCTAAAACCGTACGAAGCTATGGTATGTCAATATGACTAAGCTAATTGAAGTCTATAAGTGGTGCGTGGCGCTAAGCAAGCAAAAAAAAAAAAAATCAAAATCCACTGAGCCATTAGGTTATTCGATGAATCTGAATGAGAAACAAGAACAATTATTATTTTGAACAAACGAAAATAAAGTATACAGAATTATTTGAAGATTTGAACTGACACCTCTGGCTTATTGTCTGAGTGAGACACTTCCACTGAGCCATCGTTGTTCTTAGCCACATACATGCTAAAAATGTACTTATGCGTTTTTTTGTATTCTTGCTGGTTGGTTTTGTTTTATTATTCTTTGATGATAATGAAAAATGAAATGTGGAAACATGACAATGAAAAAATGCATGTATACCATCTAAAGTTGGTATGAAAAATTATTGTATTATTTTGTTTGATTATGATGGCAAGAGGAAAAATGATGACGATGATATTTTTATCTTGGCGCATGGGGGTAGTTGAGGTCATCTACTCATGCATTGTAACAAAAGTTTCTGACCGCCAGTAATCTGGAAAAGTATTTTGATTGATATTGAAGATAAACGCTTTCCATAAAACAAACAAAAAATGAAACATGAATAAGCAGGCAAAAGAAAAAAAAAAAACAAATTCCATCGCTGAGCCATTAGGTTATTCGAGAGAGAAAAAAGAACAAATATTTATTTGAAGATGCCTTCGAAAAAAAAATCGTTTTCTTTGACTGAATAATTTAATTTTTATTCCTAAAAATATAAGAATAATTTATTAAAAAAAAAAAAGAAAAGTGAAATTGTTTTAATAACGTGTTTATATTTGAAATGTAAAATTTTTAATTCTGTTGCTTAGAGGCAGGAATCCAAGAAAAGTAAAATTGTTTTAATAACGTGTTTATATTTGAAATGTAAAATTTTTAATTCTGTTGCTTAGAGGCAGGAATCCAAGAGTTATGTTTTGAAGAAAAACCAAGCCATTTCACAAACATTTTATTTTTTTTCTCTTGAAGTACCTTCTCAATTAGATATGTGTCGGGAAAGCTGGTTTTTTGTAATTCAAGTTCATAGAATCCACCTTTGATGGGATGACCTTCAAAGTCTTCTAATAGATATGTAACTGGATTTGTGCGTTGTACTTTGATTATTTTGAAGACTTCTGTTGTCCAATTTGGCGTGTATCCTTTATCAAATATATGTTTGTTTTTGCTTATTCTTACAAAATCTCCTACTTTAAACTTTGATGGTATATGAATTTTGATGTGATTATATATTGAAGACAATAATTCTTTTTCATTAGTAATGTTAACTCTGGATGGTTTCATTTTGATTGTACTATGTGTCGAATTATTGTAATTCCAAGTAAGCTGGTTTATAATATCGATCCAACGATATGAACCATTAGTGCTAAATTTTTTCCACATTTTTGTTTTCAAGGTACGATCAAATCGTTCGACTATCGATGCTTTGAGACCACTAAATGCACTAATGATTGACTTTATATTTTTTCATAAAAGACTTTGAAAACTGCTATTGAAAATTTTTTTTCCATTATCTGTTTGTAAATTTTTTGGAATACGACCTTCGTTAAATATAATTTGCAATGCGCTGGAGACGCTGGACCCTGTTTTATTTTTAATAGGTTCTGTCCATGCAAATTTAGAAAAAGCATCAATTACTGTGAGAGGGTATCGAAAACCATTATTTTCTTATGAGTAGATACCCATTTCGACTAAACCAGCCTGCCATAAATCATCTAAACCCTTAATAATGACTCGTCTTTTTTTTAAATTCCTCCGGGCAGTCTTATGTAATTCATCGACAATGTTTCTTTTATCCATCTTTTTAAAGACTAATTAAAAAGTTCAATGTTTTATCTTTATGTATGTTTTTATTTTAATCTTTTATACAACAACATTAATTTTTTAATTCTTATCAATCTATTTTCGAACATAAAGCAAGCACAAGTATCTGGTCCTTCTTTACATAAATTTGAGGGCCAAAGACAATTGGTAAAATGACATCCGTTCTTAGATGATTCTGAAGATTCATTCTCAAAACCTCTCAAAAGGCATATACAGTTCAAAAGCTCCTCGTAGTGCTCTTCTAGTAAAGTTTGTTGATTTTGTTTAAGGAAACCTAAGACATCAGTGATTATGAGGCTATGATTAATATTAGACATGACGAATAATTAATTGACTTCACGTTTTGGTATTTGCTAACAGACTACTTATATTTATCAATTTCAATTAGAATGTGTTTACTTATTTTCTCAATTATTTCGTCAACATAGAGTTTGGTAGCAGCGTCATCTTTGTCTTGTGGTTCTTGAATATTTTTCATTCGTTTCCAATTTAGGTTGTAATCACCGTTTTCTGTTTTAAGAAATCCCTCACCAGTCGGCCCCGGAAATCCTCGTTCCCCCTGTATTGCGGGTGGTCCTTGTCCACGAGAAACGGCCAAATTTATCAACACTCATTTTAATATTCAATTATGTCGCTTTCTTTTAGTTCATCAATAATTGAAATAATTTCATTAGTGTGATTATTATTTTCTGCTAGTTGTGACCCGATTAAAAGTTTAAATCTATCTACAAGCTCATTGGGGTCATCCCAAAATATATAGTTTTTTTTTGTTTGATAACTGCATTAATCCGCTCCCCGTCAAAGGCGAGAAAGTATTCTTAAACAAACTTTTTATAAGCTTATACTTGTGACCTCGATTGCCGTTAATTTGTTTTGTCGGATCATGGGAAACTCTTTGTGCATTGGTTTCAAGCAGTATAGATTTGTAGTTTTTTAAATCATTGGTATTGTAAATTTTTTCATCTGGAACTTTCTTAAATATTAGCTCGTACAACCCCTCTGTTCCTTCAAAGATTTTGTTTTTTTATCGTTATATCTTTTCCGTGAATGTTAAACTCTGCATTTCCTATGTACATTTTTTGATTTTTTAAACGTATCCCATAAACACAAACGGCGTATACAGGGGGGGTCACGGGATCATGTCCCCCCCAGAACTCAAAATAATTTTGTTGATCTGAAATAATTATTTAGTAACCACATAGAAAAAAAAGCAAGTTGGTTACCTAGAAAGCTAATAGGATTTTCGATTGGTAAATTCAGAATTCAATAGAAAATTTGAATGATGCTAACTTGGAATTCAATAAGAAATTTAATTTTCATGGCAATGGAATACCAACCTACCATATTTTGTATTCAATCGATGACACTTAGATTTTCTTGCTCGTACCTCAAAATTAAGTTAACAACAAACTTCTCATATGATAATATATTTAAACCTTAAAACATATGCATAAGCACTCATACATAGGTTCCGTTTTAATGTGACAGCCAAAAAAACTAATTTTCACTCAGTAAAGTAAAAACAAATAGTATTTTGAAAAAAAGAACATTTTATATTTCTGAAAATAAAATCATTAAACACATTATAGGACACATATGGAATTGTTTTATTTGATTTCTGTATGAAAGAGTAGATTATTTTTAAAAGCAAACAAAAATATCTACATATGTGACAACTTTCGATTTATAGTTATTCTAACCAAAAAATGTTAATGTTAACGAAAAATAGTCATGAATTATATAAATCTATATTGAAAACCTGTTATGAAAGGATTTTGTTTGCACTTATTCAACATTTATGATCGAACAATAATCTTGTTGATTGGGATGTGGTATGTGGATTATTTTTACAAAGTAACCTATGAATCCCATAATGCAAAAGTTTATAGCTATGATAAAGGTGATTTTTTGGAACTCCTTGCGGTGACTCTTTGATTCGTATTTCATAATATCATAATAACGTTAAATAAATTTAACATGGCGTTATATGGGAATAAGTGGGTGGAGATGGGCACGCCCCTTTTCTGTTGTTTTTGAAGAATTTTTGTGTGTCATTGGGGCTGGGGGTGATGGTGAGGCCTGGGAGTTTATTTAATTAGAAAAAAACAAAGATGTTGAGAACCTTTGGGGATTGAACCAAGAACCTTTGGATTGCCGTCGGGTGACAGTTCCACTAGGCCATTGGAGCTTATAGAAGTTGAGGTGTTAAATGTGTATTTAAATAGTATTTAAAATGCTACAAATGTGGTATGTGAAATGGTTTGTGGATAAGGTGATTAAGTGTTGGGTGGAAAGCTTTGAAATCATATAAAAATATAAGCTAAGAGCTAATTAAGTGTTCGGGTGGAAAACTTCGAAATCATATAAAAATATAATTTAAAAGCTAATTAAGTGTTGGGTGGAAAAATGTGGTATGTTGAAATGGTTTGTGGATAAGGTGATTAAGTGTTGGGTGGAAAGCTTCGAAATTATATAAAAATAGCCGTGTTTTTTTAATACTCATTAATTACTCACTTTTTTATTTTAAACGCAAAACAAAAACACATCAGACTACGCAGTGTTTGTTTTGTTTCTGTTTTGCTTATTAAATTTAAAAGGGAGTAATTAATGAGTATTAAAAAAAACGGCTAATATAATCTAAAACCGTACGAAGCTATGGTATGTCAATATGACTAAGCTAATTGAAGTCTATTGAAGTCGATTTATAGTTATTCTAACCAAAATATGTTAATATTAACGAAAAATAGTCATAAATTATATAAATCTATATTGAAAACCTGTTATGAAAGGATTTTGTTTGCACTTATTCAACATTTATGATCGAACAATAATCTTGTTGATTGGGATGTGGTATGTGGATTATTTTTACAAAGTAACCTATGAATCCCATAATGCAAAAGTTTATAGCTATGATAAAGGTGATTTTTTGGAACTCCTTGCGGTGACTGTTTGACCAGTTGAATGGACTCCTTGGAGAAATTGCGACAAGGTTCACAGAATTTAACAACTTTGACAATTATTTTTATCAGAAAGGCTTTCAGGTAAGAAAGATAAAAAGGTTAGGTTTATTTGATGTACTTACATATTTATTTTGCCCTTCGCTTTGCCACCAGTCTTAAACTAGCTTTAGACTTTCGTTCTTAATTGGTTGTCCGTTGTTAGGTGTTCGTTCTTTTCTCAACAACGAACAACGAAGAAAGCATTTACTTTAGAAAGTTAAACTCTATTTACAAAATTGTTTAATTATATAACTAGGCTTCTTTTGCCATTCAGTAATTAAAAAAAATTCGAAAATGTCCCTACAAGTTGCACGACACTCCAAAACAATGTTCATTTAAACAGTTTTCGCATTTAAACACAAGTTGTTAGGGTAACAACGAACACCGAAATTTCTGACCTGATTTGAATTAGCATGTTCTGAAGAACAACAAAGCGGTTGGACTTGACGGTATTCCTGCAGAGCTCTTAGGAGCAGCCCCAACGACATCGAGTGAGCTACGGCACCCACTTATTAAGAGAGCTTGGGAAACAGAGAGCTTTCCTGAAGAGTGGAAAAAAGGAATGATTGTCAAGCTCCCAAAGAAAGGAGATCTCACACAGTGCGAAAACTGGAGACGAATATGCGTTCTGCCTGCAGTAGCCAAGATAATAGCAAGGATAATATTGGACCGAATTAAAGACCACCTCGAAGACACACTCGACGCCGAACAAGCAGGTTTCCGCACTGGATCTTCCTGCGTGGATCACATCAACACCTTGAGGATAATCATCGAACAGTGCGTTGAATATCGATGACCACTTCACCTGCTGTTCATCGATTTTGAAAAGGCGTTCGACAGTGTCAATAGAGAATTTATTTGGCTTGCTTTGCACAGGAGGGGCATCCCAGATAAATTGATTGCTATTATCAAGGCTACATATGATGGATCCAGGTGTCACGTTTTGCACAAAGGTAGGCTGTCAGAGGAGTTTGAAATCCAAAGTGGAGTTAGGCAAGGCTGTATACTGTCACCAATACTGTTCCTGTTGGTGATAAGTGACGTACTGCACGCAGCTTTGTCAAATGGAAATGGAGGAATTCAGTGGACTCTGCAATCTCACCTCAAACATCTGGACTAAGCGGACGACGTATGCTTACTCTCTCATAGGATCATGGATCTCCATCAAATGACAACAAGAGTGGAGAGAGAAGCAGAAATCGTAGGGCTTAAGATCAACTCGGCAAAAACTAAAAGGATCAGCCTTGGAACTTCCTCATCAATCCAAGTAAATATTTCTGGACAACCGATAGAGATGGTAGAGGATTTCCAATATCTTGGGATTATTATCTCTACGGGTGGCGGAACTGAACTGAACGTAAACAGCCGAATCAGAAAAGCAAAGGCTGCGTTCGGAATGCTGTCCAAAATATGGAGAAACAACTCTTTTAGCTTAAAGACCAAGCTACGACTGTTCCGCTCCAATGTTGAATCCGTTCTGCTTCACGGCTGCAGCACTTGGAAAGTCACTGAAATTGTCACTAGAAAGCTGCAAACCTTCGTTAATAGATGTCTACGAAACATCTTGAGGATTTTCTGGCCCAACCGTATCTCCAATGCCGAACTTCATGCGAAAACGGGTCAGGAGCCCATAGACTCCATTATACGAAGAAGAAAGTGGCAGTGGATTGGCCACACGCTTCGAAAAGGCGATCGGTGCATTGCATCTCAAGCAATGCAGTGGAACCCGCTCACACAGGAGGGAAGACAAGTGGGCCGGCCTAGAAGTACATGGCGAAGAACGGTCGAACAGGAATCGGCACGACTGGGGAAAAGTTGGAGAGAGCTGAAATATATTTCAAGAAATCGTACACGATAGCGCGTAGGTGTAGTGGAGGCCCTATGTCCCGTAAGGGAAACATCACGGACGTAATAGGTCCGAGGACCTAAGTAAGTAAGTAGTATGTTCTTCATTCGTTCTTAGTTCGTTGTTCGGTTTTATCATTTTAATTTTCGTTGTTCCGCTTACGAACAGCAACGAACAACGTACACCGATGATAACACGGAAAGTCTAAAGCCAGCTTTAAGCTGGCCATACACGATCGAGCCGAACAGCTCGGAGCTATTTGGCTCCGGTCCATTTGGCCACGGTCCAAATTTGGGTGCCATACACGGCCCATCCGAACCAATTTTGGCAGTTTGGATCTTGTCCAACCAAAAAACGTCAGCGGGCCGTTCAATGAAAAAAACACAAGTCGACTAAACTGAACTTCTTATGACAGTTGCCCAATCAGAAACCAAGAAAATTCAAAAAATCTAAATTTTGTGTTTTGTATTGAACATGACAAAACTTCTCAAAAAAGAGAATGAGACAGTTAGATGTTTTTGGTGAAAATTGTATTCTACAATTTAATGAGATATCGTGAGAAAGTGGGATTTTATTATTTATTAACGGTGCCGGTGGGTTGGAGCGATTGGAAAGTTTGAAGCAAATAGAATTGCTTGGCTTGCTGATTCCCCAATCCCCACACACGATAAAGTCGAACATTAGTTCGGAGGTTCGTGTTCGTGGATTTTGTACTGGCTGTAAATCAAAATTGTTCGGCCGAACCAAACGAAGCCATCTGAGTTTTCCCACTCACTCACTCACTCTGAAGATTCATTCTCAAAACCTCTCAAAAGGCATATACAGTTCAAAAGCTCCTCGTAGTGCTCTTTTAGTAAAGTTTGTTGATTTTGTTTAAGGAAACCTAAGATATCAGTGACTATCAGGCTATGATTAATATTAGACATGACGAATAATTAATTGACTTCACGTTTTGGTATTTGCAAACAGACTACTTACATTATTTAAATATTTAAATATTTTATCAATTTCATTTAGAATGTGTTTACTTATTTTCTCAATTATTTCGTCAACATAGAGTTTGGAAGCAGTGTCATCTTTGTCTTGTGGTTCTTGAATATTTTTCATTCGTTTTCAATTTGGGTTATAATCACCGTTTGCTGTTTTAAGAAATCCCTCACCAGGCGGCCCCGAAAATCCTCGTTCCCCCTGTATTCCGGGTGGTCCTTGTTCACGTTGATCCCCTTTTGGGCCTATCCTTACTCTATGCGAGACTCTATTTGAGAAACGGCCAAATTTATCAACAGTCATTTTAATATACAATTATGTCGCTTTCTTTTAGTTCATCAATAATTGAAATAATTTCATTAGTGTGATTATTATTTCCTGCTAGTTGTGACCCGATTAAATGTTTAAATCTGTCTACAAGCTCATTGGGGTCATCCCAAAATATATAGTCTTTTTTGTTTGATAACTGCATTAATCCGCTCCCCGTTGAAGGCGAGAAAATATTCTTCAACAAACTTTTTATAAGCTTATACTTGTGACCTCGATTGTCGTTAATTTGTTTTGTAGGATCATGGGAAACTCTATGTACATTGGTTTCAAGCAGTATAGATTTGTAGTTTTTTAAATCAAGAGTATTTTAAATTTTTTCATCTGGAACTTTCTTAAATATTAGCTCGTACAACCCCTCTGTTCCTTCAAATATTCTGTTTTTTATCGTTATATCTTTTTCGTGAATGTTAAACTCTGCATTTCCTATGTACATTTTTTTGATTTTTTAAACGTATCCCATAAACAACATCAAGCAACGTAGAATTGTTTATAAATAAATTTATATATTTTTGCGGAATACTTTGAAATTCTTTTTCGGATAATTGTTCAACAAAGTCACGATGACTAACCCGAAGGCTTTTTGTTCTTTTTCTACCTCTGGAAGCTTCTTTATGTGTTTTTGGTGTATACTTGTTAATGTTAGGTGAAAACGGTGATGAACTATTTGAGGGTAGTGTGATAAATTCGTCTTTATCTAAATAATGTTTTATTTTCTTGATAGGAGTTTCGAAAACACTTTGCTCATGTTCCTCCTCTTCTACTGTTCTACTGGGGTATTGTTTAATTTTTTTACTAATTCGTTAAGCGAAATAGTAGTAGCTTTTAAGGCGTCCTCTATTTGAGTTTCGTAAGCTTCTCTACCGTTTCTTAGGGCTTTATATTTCTTTTCAGATCATTGGTGGTTTGAATAAGTTCTTTCTTTAATTTCACATCTATAGCCATCATGTTGATACTTTTGTTTTATTTTTATTGAAACATACAGTTAATAGCTCTCGTATTCCTTGAAACAGTCTTTCAACAAGAGTAAAATTAAGATTGATTTTACTACTATTCTGCTGAGCTGATAAAAATTGATTTTAACGATTATTTTGTGTTCAGTGAATTTTTGTGAACCGCTCTCATATAACATTTCTATTCATATGACGTTTAATAATAATTTGATCTGTTATATAAAGGTCTACTGATCCGCAGATGGAGAACCGCTAGGAACCGGTCTCTGAACCGCGTCGAACCGGATGAAAAACCGCTTCGATCCACATGAAACCGCTGGGAACCGGTCTCTGAACCGAGTTGAACCATATGAAAAACCACTTCGATCCACATGAAACCGCTAGGAACCGGTCTCTGAACCGAGTCGAACCGGATAAAAAACCGCTTCGATCCACATGAAACCGCTAGAAACCGGTCGTTGAACCATGCTGACCCGAAAATTGAACAGCTCCTAACTGCCTAGAACCGGTTAACGGGTCTATTTGTTCTTTTACGTTTATCAAATCAATATATCCATTAACTTCATTTACCACAACAAATTTTATTTTCTCGTAAACATAAGGTCTGAATATTCTTTTGTTATAATTATTCCACATCATTATTCCTTCTTTACTATTTGGTAATCTGACAAGGTAGCAAACACCAGATGTTTCAATCACAACATATTCTATTATTTCGTATTTCATAATATCATAATAACGTTAAATAAATTTAACATGGCGTTATATGGGAATAAGTGGGTGGAGATGGGCACGCCCCTTTTCTGTTGTTTTTGAATAATTTTTGTGTGCACGTGTGTATGCGTCATTGGGGCTGGGGTGATGGTGAGGTCTGGGAGTTTATTTAATTAGAAAAAAAACAAAGATGTTGCGAACCTTTGGGGATTGAACCAAGAACCTTTGGATTGCCGTCGGGTGACAGTTCCACTAGGCCATTGGAGCTTATAGAAGTTGAGGTGTTAAATGTGTATTTAAATAGTATTTAAAATGCTACAAATGTGGTATGTGAAATGGTTTGTGGATAAGGTGATTAAGTGTTGGGTGGAAAGCTTTGAAATCATATAAAAATATAATTTAAAAGCTAATTAAGTGTTCGGGTGAAAAACTTCGAAATCATATAAAAATATAATTTAAAAGCTAATTAAGTGTTGGGTGGAAAAATGTGGTATGTTGAAATGGTTTGTGGATAAGGTGATTAAGTGTTGGGTGGAAAGCTTCGAAATTATATAAAAATAGCCGTGTTTTTTTAATACTCATTAATTACTCACTTTTTTATTTTAAACGCAAAACAAAAACACATCAGACTACTCAGTGTTTGTTTTGTTTCTGTTTTGCTTATTAAATTTAAAAGGGAGTAATTAATGAGTATTAAAAAAAAACGGCTAATATAATCTAAAACCGTACGAAGCGCTATGGTATGTCAATATGACTAAGCTAATTGAAGTCTATAAGTGGTGCGTGGCGCTAAGCAAGCAAAAACGGTGCCGGTGGGTTGGAGCGATTGGAAAGTTTGAAGCAAATAGAATTGCTTGGCTTGCTGATTCCCCAATCCCCACACACGATAAAGTCGAACATTAGTTCGGAGGTTCGTGTTCGTGGATTTTGTACTGGCTGTAAATCAAAATTGTTCGGCCGAACCAAACGAAGCCATCTGAGTTTTCCCACTCACTCACTCACTCTGAAGATTCATTCTCAAAACCTCTCAAAAGGCATATACAGTTCAAAAGCTCCTCGTAGTGCTCTTCTAGTAAAGTTTGTTGATTTTGTTTAAGGAAACCTAAGATATCAGTGACTATCAGGCTATGATTAATATTAGACATGACGAATAATTAATTGACTTCACGTTTTGGTATTTGCAAACAGACTACTTACATTATTTAAATATTTAAATATTTTATCAATTTCATTTAGAATGTGTTTACTTATTTTCTCAATTATTTCGTCAACATAGAGTTTGGAAGCAGTGTCATCTTTGTCTTGTGGTTCTTGAATATTTTTCATTCGTTTTCCATTTGGGTTATAATCACCGTTTGCTGTTTTAAGAAATCCCTCACCAGGCGGCCCCGAAAATCCTCGTTCCCCCTGTATTCCGGGTGGTCCTTGTTCACGTTGATCCCCTTTTGGGCCTATCCTTACTCTATGCGAGACTCTATTTGAGAAACGGCCAAATTTATCAACAGTCATTTTAATATACAATTATGTCGCTTTCTTTTAGTTCATCAATAATTGAAATAATTTCATTAGTGTGATTATTATTTCCTGCTAGTTGTGACCCGATTAAATGTTTAAATCTGTCTACAAGCTCATTGGGGTCATCCCAAAATATATAGTCTTTTTTGTTTGATAACTGCATTAATCCGCTCCCCGTTGAAGGCGAGAAAATATTCTTCAACAAACTTTTTATAAGCTTATACTTGTGACCTCGATTGTCGTTAATTTGTTTTGTAGGATCATGGGAAACTCTATGTACATTGGTTTCAAGCAGTATAGATTTGTAGTTTTTTAAATCAAGAGTATTGTAAATTTTTTCATCTGGAACTTTCTTAAATATTAGCTCGTACAACCCCTCTGTTCATTCAAATATTTTGTTTTTTATCGTTATATCTTTTTCGTGAATGTTAAACTCTGCATTTCCTATGTACATTTTTTTGATTTTTTAAACGTATCCCATAAACAACATCAAGCAACGTAGAATTGTTTATAAATAAATTTATATATTTTTGCGGAATACTTTGAAATTCTTTTTCGGATAATTGTTCAACAAAGTCACGATGACTAACCCGAAGGCTTTTTGTTCTTTTTCTACCTCTGGAAGCTTCTTTATGTGTTTTTGGTGTATACTTGTTAATGTTAGGTGAAAACGGTGATGAACTATTTGAGGGTAGTGTGATAAATTCGTCTTTATCTTAATAATGTTTTATTTTCTTGATAGGAGTTTCGAAAACACTTTGCTCATGTTCCTCCTCTTCTACTGTTCTACTGGGGTATTGTTTAATTTTTTTACTAATTCGTTAAGCGAAATAGTAGTAGCTTTTAAGGCGTCCTCTATTTGAGTTTCGTAAGCTTCTCTACCGTTTCTTAGGGCTTTATATTTCTTTTCAGATCATTGGTGGTTTGAATAAGTTCTTTCTTTAATTTCACATCTATAGCCATCATGTTGATACTTTTGTTTTATTTTTATTGAAACATACAGTTAATAGCTCTCGTATTCCTTGAAACAGTCTTTCAACAAGAGTAAAATTAAGATTGATTTTACTACTATTCTGCTGAGCTGATAAAAATTGATTTTAACGATTATTTTGTGTTCAGTGAATTTTTGTGAACCGCTCTCATATAACATTTCTATTCATATGACGTTTAATAATAATTTGATCTGTTATATAAAGGTCTACTGATCCGCAGATGGAGAACCGCTAGGAACCGGTCTCTGAACCGCGTCGAACCGGATGAAAAACCGCTTCGATCCACATGAAACCGCTGGGAACCGGTCTCTGAACCGAGTTGAACCATATGAAAAACCACTTCGATCCACATGAAACCGCTAGGAACCGGTCTCTGAACCAAGTCGAACCGGATAAAAAACCGCTTCGATCCACATGAAACCGCTAGAAACCGGTCGTTGAACCATGCTGACCCGAAAATTGAACAGCTCCTAACTGCCTAGAACCGGTTAACGGGTCTATTTGTTCTTTTACGTTTATCAAATCAATATATCCATTAACTTCATTTACCACAACAAATTTTATTTTCTCGTAAACATAAGGTCTGAATATTCTTTTGTTATAATTATTCCACATCATTATTCCTTCTTTACTATTTGGTAATCTGACAAGGTAGCAAACACCAGATGTTTCAATCACAACATATTCTATTATTTCGTATTTCATAATATCATAATAACGTTAAATAAATTTAACATGGCGTTATATGGGAATAAGTGGGTGGAGATGGGCACGCCCCTTTTCTGTTGTTTTTGAATAATTTTTGTGTGCACGTGTGTATGCGTCATTGGGGCTGGGGTGATGGTGAGGCCTGGGAGTTTATTTAATTAGAAAAAAAACAAAGATGTTGCGAACCTTTGGGGATTGAACCAAGAACCTTTGGATTGCCGTCGGGTGACAGTTCCACTAGGCCATTGGAGCTTATAGAAGTTGAGGTGTTAAATGTGTATTTAAATAGTATTTAAAATGCTACAAATGTGGTATGTGAAATGGTTTGTGGATAAGGTGATTAAGTGTTGGGTGGAAAGCTTTGAAATCATATAAAAATATAATTTAAAAGCTAATTAAGTGTTCGGGTGAAAAACTTCGAAATCATATAAAAATATAATTTAAAAGCTAATTAAGTGTTGGGTGGAAAAATGTGGTATGTTGAAATGGTTTGTGGATAAGGTGATTAAGTGTTGGGTGGAAAGCTTCGAAATTATATAAAAATAGCCGTGTTTTTTTAATACTCATTAATTACTCACTTTTTTATTTTAAACGCAAAACAAAAACACATCAGACTACTCAGTGTTTGTTTTGTTTCTGTTTTGCTTATTAAATTTAAAAGGGAGTAATTAATGAGTATTAAAAAAAAACGGCTAATATAATCTCAAACCGTACGAAGCGCTATGGTATGTCAATATGACTAAGCTAATTGAAGTCTATAAGTGGTGCGTGGCGCTAAGCAAGCAAAAACGGTGCCGGTGGGTTGGAGCGATTGGAAAGTTTGAAGCAAATAGAATTGCTTGGCTTGCTGATTCCCCAATCCCCACACACGATAAAGTCGAACATTAGTTCGGAGGTTCGTGTTCGTGGATTTTGTACTGGCTGTAAATCAAAATTGTTCGGCCGAACCAAACGAAGCCATCTGAGTTTTCCCACTCACTCACTCACTCTGAAGATTCATTCTCAAAACCTCTCAAAAGGCATATACAGTTCAAAAGCTCCTCGTAGTGCTCTTCTAGTAAAGTTTGTTGATTTTGTTTAAGGAAACCTAAGATATCAGTGACTATCAGGCTATGATTAATATTAGACATGACGAATAATTAATTGACTTCACGTTTTGGTATTTGCAAACAGACTACTTACATTATTTAAATATTTAAATATTTTATCAATTTCATTTAGAATGTGTGTACTTATTTTCTCAATTATTTCGTCAACATAGAGTTTGGAAGCAGTGTCATCTTTGTCTTGTGGTTCTTGAATATTTTTCATTCGTTTTCAATTTGGGTTATAATCACCGTTTGCTGTTTTAAGAAATCCCTCACCAGGCGGCCCCGAAAATCCTCGTTCCCCCTGTATTCCGGGTGGTCCTTGTTCACGTTGATCCCCTTTTGGGCCTATCCTTACTCTATGCGAGACTCTATTTGAGAAACGGCCAAATTTATCAACAGTCATTTTAATATACAATTATGTCGCTTTCTTTTAGTTCATCAATAATTGAAATAATTTCATTAGTGTGATTATTATTTCCTGCTAGTTGTGACCCGATTAAATGTTTAAATCTGTCTACAAGCTCATTGGGGTCATCCCAAAATATATAGTCTTTTTTGTTTGATAACTGCATTAATCCGCTCCCCGTTGAAGGCGAGAAAATATTCTTCAACAAACTTTTTATAAGCTTATACTTGTGACCTCGATTGTCGTTAATTTGTTTTGTAGGATCATGGGAAACTCTATGTACATTGGTTTCAAGCAGTATAGATTTGTAGTTTTTTAAATCAAGAGTATTGTAAATTTTTTCATCTGGAACTTTCTTAAATATTAGCTCGTACAACCCCTCTGTTCATTCAAATATTTTGTTTTTTATCGTTATATCTTTTTCGTGAATGTTAAACTCTGCATTTCCTATGTACATTTTTTTGATTTTTTAAACGTATCCCATAAACAACATCAAGCAACGTAGAATTGTTTATAAATAAATTTATATATTTTTGCGGAATACTTTGAAATTCTTTTTCGGATAATTGTTCAACAAAGTCACGATGACTAACCCGAAGGCTTTTTGTTCTTTTTCTACCTCTGGAAGCTTCTTTATGTGTTTTTGGTGTATACTTGTTAATGTTAGGTGAAAACGGTGATGAACTATTTGAGGGTAGTGTGATAAATTCGTCTTTATCTAAATAATGTTTTATTTTCTTGATAGGAGTTTCGAAAACACTTTGCTCATGTTCCTCCTCTTCTACTGTTCTACTGGGGTATTGTTTAATTTTTTTACTAATTCGTTAAGCGAAATAGTAGTAGCTTTTAAGGCGTCCTCTATTTGAGTTTCGTAAGCTTCTCTACCGTTTCTTAGGGCTTTATATTTCTTTTCAGATCATTGGTGGTTTGAATAAGTTCTTTCTTTAATTTCACATCTATAGCCATCATGTTGATACTTTTGTTTTATTTTTATTGAAACATACAGTTAATAGCTCTCGTATTCCTTGAAACAGTCTTTCAACAAGAGTAAAATTAAGATTGATTTTACTACTATTCTGCTGAGCTGATAAAAATTGATTTTAACGATTATTTTGTGTTCAGTGAATTTTTGTGAACCGCTCTCATATAACATTTCTATTCATATGACGTTTAATAATAATTTGATCTGTTATATAAAGGTCTACTGATCCGCAGATGGAGAACCGCTAGGAACCGGTCTCTGAACCGCGTCGAACCGGATGAAAAACCGCTTCGATCCACATGAAACCGCTGGGAACCGGTCTCTGAACCGAGTTGAACCATATGAAAAACCACTTCGATCCACATGAAACCGCTAGGAACCGGTCTCTGAACCGAGTCGAACCGGATAAAAAACCGCTTCGATCCACATGAAACCGCTAGAAACCGGTCGTTGAACCATGCTGACCCGAAAATTGAACAGCTCCTAACTGCCTAGAACCGGTTAACGGGTCTATTTGTTCTTTTACGTTTATCAAATCAATATATCCATTAACTTCATTTACCACAACAAATTTTATTTTCTCGTAAACATAAGGTCTGAATATTCTTTTGTTATAATTATTCCACATCATTATTCCTTCTTTACTATTTGGTAATCTGACAAGGTAGCAAACACCAGATGTTTCAATCACAACATATTCTATTATTTCGTATTTCATAATATCATAATAACGTTAAATAAATTTAACATGGCGTTATATGGGAATAAGTGGGTGGAGATGGGCACGCCCCTTTTCTGTTGTTTTTGAATAATTTTTGTGTGCACGTGTGTATGCGTCATTGGGGCTGGGGTGATGGTGAGGCCTGGGAGTTTATTTAATTAGAAAAAAAACAAAGATGTTGCGAACCTTTGGGGATTGAACCAAGAACCTTTGGATTGCCGTCGGGTGACAGTTCCACTAGGCCATTGGAGCTTATAGAAGTTGAGGTGTTAAATGTGTATTTAAATAGTATTTAAAATGCTACAAATGTGGTATGTGAAATGGTTTGTGGATAAGGTGATTAAGTGTTGGGTGGAAAGCTTTGAAATCATATAAAAATATAATTTAAAAGCTAATTAAGTGTTCGGGTGAAAAACTTCGAAATCATATAAAAATATAATTTAAAAGCTAATTAAGTGTTGGGTGGAAAAATGTGGTATGTTGAAATGGTTTGTGGATAAGGTGATTAAGTGTTGGGTGGAAAGCTTCGAAATTATATAAAAATAGCCGTGTTTTTTTAATACTCATTAATTACTCACTTTTTTATTTTAAACGCAAAACAAAAACACATCAGACTACTCAGTGTTTGTTTTGTTTCTGTTTTGCTTATTAAATTTAAAAGGGAGTAATTAATGAGTATTAAAAAAAAACGGCTAATATAATCTAAAACCGTACGAAGCGCTATGGTATGTCAATATGACTAAGCTAATTGAAGTCTATAAGTGGTGCGTGGCGCTAAGCAAGCAAAAAAAAAAAATCAAATTCCACTGAACCATTAGGTTATTCGATGAATCTGAATGAGAAACAAGAACAATTATTATTTTGAAAAAAACGAAAAAAAAGTATACAGAATTATTTGAAGATTTGAACTGACACCTCTGGCTTATTGGCTGAGTGAGACACTTCCACTGAGCCATCGTTGTTCTTAGCCACATTCATGCTAAAAATGTTCTTATGCGTTTTTTTTTAATTCTTGCTGGTTGGTTTTGTTTTATTATTCTTTGATGATAATGAAATGTGGAAACATGACAATGAAAAAATGCATGTATACCATCTAATGTTGGTATGAAAAATTATTGTATTATTTTGTTTGATTATGATGGCAAGAGGAAAAATGATGACGATGATATTTTTATCTTGGCGCGTGGCGGTAGTTGCATTGTAACAAAAGTTTCTGACCGCCTTACTGGAAAAGTATTTTGATTGATATTGAAGATAAACGCTTTCCATAAAACAAACAAAAAATGAAACATGAATAAGCAGGCAAAAGAAAAAAAAATCAAATTCCATCGCTGAGCCATTAGGTTATTCGAGAGAGAAAAAAGAACAAATATTTATTTAAAGATGCCTTCGAAAAAAAAATCGTTTTCTTTGACTGAATAATTTAATTTGTATTCCTAAAAATATAAGAATAATTTATTAAAAAAAAAAAAGAAAAGTTAAAATAGTTTTAATAACGTGTTTATATTTGAAATGTAAAATTTTTAATTCTGTTGCTTAAAGGCAGGAATCCAAGAGTTAAGTTTTGAAGAAAAACCAAGCCATTTCACAAACATTTTATTTTTTTTCTCTTGAAGTACCTTCTCAATTAGATATGTGTCGGGAAAGCTGGTTTTTTGTAATTCAAGTTCATAGAATCCACCTTTGATGGGATGACGTTCAAAGTCTTCTAATAGATATGTAACTGGATTTGTGCATTGTACTTTGATTATTTTGAAGACTTCTGTTGTCCAATTTGGCGTGTATCCTTTACCAAATATATGTTTGTATTTGCTTATTCTTACAAAATCTCCTACTTTAAACTTTGATGGTATATGAATTTTGATGTGATTATATATTGAAGACAATAATTCTTTTTCATTAGTAATGTTAACTCTCGATGGTTTCATTTTGATTGTACTATGTGTCGAATTATTGTAATTCCAAGTAAGCTGGTTTATAATATCGATCCAACGATATGAACCATTAGTGCTAAATTTTTTCCACATTTTTGTTTTCAAGGTACGATTAAATCGTTCGACTATCGATGCTTTGAGACCACTAAATGTAGAGTAATGATTGGCTTTATATATTTTTATAAGATTTTGAAAACTGCTATTGAAAAATTCTTTCCCATGATCTGTTTGTAAATTTGTTGGAATACGACCTTCGTTAAATATAATTTGCAATGCGCTGGAGACGCTGGACCCTGTTTTATTTTTAATAGGTACTGTCCATGCAAATGATGTTCAAAAGGGTAGTTATGTGCATTCAAGAGGACACAAGCGTCCACAGGTTTTTATCAAAACCCACCTCTGTCTACCAACTCCTACTCTCACCTCCTAGTGGTGAACATCGGGTGTCTAGTACCTCAGCTGGAGACGGGGTTTAAATCCCCGTGGAAAGCTGTTGGGGACAGCCATCGAGAGAGGGGGGGGGGAGGAGTGTTCCCACGAAGGCACTTCTCCTTTCATCGAGGCGGCAGCGGACGAATTCTCTAGATGGAATCAACGGTGGCGTCTACTTGGAGTTATACGAAGGGTCTGGTCCTCCGGGTCGGGAGTTGTGCGTCGGGGTAACTTCCCTACCACGTAAAAAAAAGTTGTTCCGAAACAACAACAAGCCTCGGATATGGATGATTTTAAAGTTGACGACCCTAGCAAACGAAACAAGGACAATGAATTTCGGATCTGCACGTGGAACGCCCTGTCCTTATACAGAACACGTGCAGCCGAACAATTAGTGGAGAACCTGGACAGGCTAAAGGCTGACGTAACAGCCATCCAGGAAGTGCGATGGGATGGAGAGGGCATACGGAGACTGAAAACATGTGACATCTACTACGGCGGGTGCTTGAAGGAACAGGGTCAACGGCTCTTTGGTTGTGGTTTTGTGATAAGGGGAAGACTTAGGCAAGAAGTCTTGCGCTTCCGAAGTGTAAGCGAGCGCTTGGTCACAATCCGCATCAAGGGCAAATTTATGAACATTTCGCTGATCTGTGTTCATCCCCCTCATGAAGGGAGAGAGGACTCAACGAAAGAAGCATTCTACGATCTCCTGGAGACAACGTATGATATGTGCCCGAAGTACGACGTGAAGATAATTCTTGGTGACTTCAACGCAAGATTCAGAAAGGAGGGCATCTTTGGTTCGATATTCGAAGGGCACAGCCTACACGACGAAACTTCCGGCAACGGACACAGGCTGGCAGACTTTGCGGCGGGGCGAAATGTCATCATCTCAAGCACCTACTTCCCACACCTCAATCTACACAAGGGGATTTGGCGGTCGCGTGATCAAGTAACCGTCAACCAAATCGACCACGTTGCGATAGATGCGAGACATGCTTCCAGTATCTTGGACGTCCGAACCTTCCGAGGGGCCAACATTGACTCGGATCACTACCTGGCGGTCGCTAGACTACGTATGCGGATACCCATGACGCGACAACGCAGAGCAGATGCTGTGAAAAGATTCGATGTCGAGAAGCTTAAATCGCAAGAGACTGCTAGAACTTTTGCAGACCACGTAGCTCTTAATCTCTCAGGAGGTCCGCCACCAGCATCAAGTGCAGAGGACCAGTGGGAACACTGTCAACAAGCCATCAGAAGTGCCGCCTCTGATGTGCTGGGAAAACCCTGGTTCGATGAAGAGTGCCGGCTAGCGCATGCAGCTAAGAACGAGGCCTACCAGGCAATGCTGCAGACTCGAACAAGAGCTGCTGAGAGAGTGGTCCGGGAGCTCTACGGGCTGAAACGAAAAGAGGAACGCCGACTTCTCAGGAGGAAAAAGAGAGAGGAATCTCAACATCGTCGACTCGGGCAAAATATCACGATGGACAGATATAACTTCGAAGTTGTCAAGGACTTTGTCTACCTGTGCTCCACTTTTACATCGCAGAATGACATCAGTGCAGAAATCAAGCGAAGAATTACTCTTGCCAACCGCTGTTTCTTCGGTCTAAGAAGGCATTTAAGTAGTAAGGCCCTCACTCAGAGAACCAAGGAGACTTTATTATTTATTATTATTATTTATTAGCTATTCTGCCTTAATATTAAATTACAATTTCTTTTTCATTTTATCTTTATATTAATATTTATATAAACTTAATTTATGTGTTTTAACAAAATATTTAAAATAAATAAAAAAAAAATATACTTATGCACGGGCAAAAGCCTCCCCCATTGATTTCCATTCATTTCTGTTATGCGTTTTTTGAAACCAAAGTCTGTCGAAAGCATGTAGCTCATCTCTCCATCTTTTTGGTTGACGTCCGACTCGTCTGGTACCAATAAATGGTGTCCACTCAGTGCATTCTTTTGACCACCTGCCATCTGACTTCCGCATAAAATGCCCTGCCCAGTCCCATTTCAGCTTTCTTGTCTTCAAAACAACATCTTCGAATCCTGTCCATGAGCGTATGTTGACGTTTCTTATTCGCTGAGATCTTCTTATTTTTAACATTGCCCTTTCCATTGCCCTTTGAGTTGTTGAAAGCTTACTTTTAATCGCAACGTTGTTCGTCCAAGTTTGGGAGCCATATGTAAGCACTGGTAAAACTGTTGAATCGAAAATGTATTTTTTGGTAGCATTTGAGATATTCGAGTCCAACATAGGTTTCACGTCCCAAAATTGCCTCCATCCGTTCGTTATTCTTCGAGATATCTCCTTCTCCTCTCTTCTATAAAACGAAACTAACTGTCCTAGATATATGAAATCCTCCACATATTCTATCAGCTCTCCATTCATATGTATAGGTGTTCTGGTTGCATTTGTCATGACTTTTGTTTTGTTTTCGTTTGCCTGAAGACCTGCCTTAGAGCATTCGAGAATAAGTTCATTAATCAACTTTTGAAGATCTTCAGGATTATCACTCATCAAAATTATCACTCATCAAAATAATTCCAAGATATTTTTTATATTTTTTTTCATTAAATTCTCTTATTTCTTGTTTGCTTCTTTTCTCTATTTCTTTCCTTAAGGTTCTCAGTTCCGTTCTTTCATTTTGTGACATATTTTCAGTTTTCCTTAAAAATTCTCTTCTCTTAATCATATTTTCGGTAGCAACTGATATTTTATTTTTGTTCATACTCTCGAGATTTTTGAGTTCTCGAGAGTGAGTTCGTAACTGTTAATTTATGTTGCCACATCCATTGCAACATCCTTTCCCCTCGGTTATTTCTATTTCCATACCCATATGGTCCCATTATTGGTTCTTCTCCGGGTTTCTTAAATCCAATGCGTGCGTTAAAGTCACCCATTACTACAAGTAAATCTGAGCTGAGTTGGTCGACAGCTAGATTTAGTGTTTTGTAGAATTTTTCTAGCACTTCAATCGAAGCTGTTCCTGTTGGAGCATAAACTTGTATAATGGTAGCTTTAACCCTTCCTATTTGAATCTTCAATCCTATTATTCTATCATTATATCCTTTTATTTCAATTATGTGTTTTTTCCAACGCTCATGAACTAGAAATCCTACTCCATATTCCCCCTTGGTCTGTCCGATATACGAAAATATGTGTCCTTCATGGGTTTCCACAATTTCTTCTCCCATTTTTCGTACTTCACACAGTCCAATAATATCCCACTTTAATGTTTTACTTGCGTTTTCAAACAGGGTCATCCTTTCTTCTGACAGAAGCGATTGAGCATTGTAGGTACAAATGTATACTTCATTGTCGAGTGTTTTCTTTTCTTGTTTTCCAGTTGAATTCGGAGATGATGGTGAATGTGGTGTTGATGGTTGAGTGGATGGTGGCGGAGATGATGGTGGGGATGGTTGTGGTTGGGTTGTTGGTGCTGTCTGCAACGGTAGTGCTGTTTGACTTGGTGTTTCAGTTGATGGGGGGTTTTGGCCGTAATCATCCACGGTGGCCAACCGGATTGGATAATTGTTTTCTTTGTTTTTTATAGATCGTTTTACTTTTGTTTTCGTTTTTATTTGTTGCTTTTTAATCGTTTTCGTTTTCAGATTCGTTGCCCGTGCTGTATACATCATTGATTTTGATCTTCCCGATCAGTGTTGTTTATAGACGATTCTGATGCTGAACTTCTCACTCTAAAAAACTTGTCCAACGTGCTAGGTTTTTCAAGTGTTTCAATATCTTTTGTTTTGCTTTTCTTCACTTGGGAAGAGATAGGCCTTTTTGTTGTTGCGGATATAAAAGGAGAGTTCCTGTTTCTATTTATACTTGACTCGGGTTCTTCATCAGATCTGTTTCTTTTTAATTTATCAGAACTATGATTTTCCGCCTTTCCGTGTTTTCCTTTTGAAGTGCGTTCTTCTTTTTTCATTTCAGCATCTTCCTTGGACATATCATCTCTTAGGTAAATTGGGTTTCCACTTTTTTGCCGTAGTTTGACTTTATTTTTCATAATTTCCTCTTTCTTTTTTAAAGTTAATAACCCTACCATAATCGGCCTTGCTTTGTTTCCTTTCTTCCCAAGTCTGTAGATGAAATCTATGTCTCGTGTGCCCAATTCTACACCTAAGTCAGTTGTCACTAAATGGATTATAAAATTCTCGAGCTCATCTACATTTTTTTCTACTTCATCTATATTCGAGAAAATTATATTTTTCCTTCTCAACATTCTATCTAGCCGTGTGATTCTTTTCTCTTGTTCTTCTTGCTTTTGATTGATTGCTATAATTCCCCTTGATATTTGATCGATTTTTGTTTCCATGCTCTTTTTTGAAACTTCAATATCATTTTTTAATTCTTGTTTTGTATTTTTAATTTCCCTCAGAATTTCCTCTAAGCTCATTTTGAATTTTTCAAAAACAAAAAAAAAAAAAGTTCGACTGGCAGCACTTTTGTATCGAGGTTTGATTCGAGTCTCGTTTTGGATTGACGTCTTGTGTCTATTTGACAGATCGAATTCGTTTTGTTTATTTATTTCAATTATTTCAATTCTTTATTCCAATATTGATGTATATAAATAGTTCTCTTTAATAAGAACATTAATAAATTGGAACACCGGTCCTGGTGCCAAAAAATTATTTTATATATAATTCAAAACTTTATTTTTTCTTAAAAACTGGCCCAAATTATTTGTGAGACGTACCTTTCGATGGGATAAGACTGGCAATCACAATCTCCAACAGCAGCCACCACAAAAGGACTTTTAAAGCAAGTATTTAATTGAATTTATAGCAAGAAAAAAGCGCACAAACTTGAGACACGACCAACCAGCAGCACGGCACAAAGTGATTCTTTATACAAAACCCTAATCATCCCGGTCCTGCTTTATGGGTCAGAAGCATGGACACTGAAAGATTCGGATAAAAATCTGCTAGGGTGCTTTGAGAGAAAGATTCTTCGTGTGATTTTCGGTCCGGTGTGTATCGAAGGAGTATGGAGGAGAAGATTCAACGACGAGATATACAGCGACGTTGACCTGGTCAAGAAGCTGCCCATACAGCGGCTGAGATGGGTTGGGCACGTCGAGCGTATGGACAGCAACGCACCTGCCCGACGAGTCTTCGAAACCAACCCCGATGGGGTACGCAGCAGAGGAAGAACCCGTAACAGGTGGCGCAATCAAGTGAATGACGACATCAAAGCACTCGGTTTGCGCAACTGAAAGCGGCTAGCTAGGGACAGAGCTGGCTGGAGGGGCTTGTAAGTTGAGGCCGAAGCCCATCCTGGGCTGTGAGCGCCATCAAAAGTAAGTGTCCATACAAATTTAGAAAAAGCATCAATTACTGTGAGAGGGTATCGAAAACCATTATTTTCTGATGAGTAGATACCCATTTCGACTAAATCAGCCTGCCATAAATCATCTAAACCCTTAATAATAACTCGTCTTTTTTTAAAATTCCTCCGGGTAGTCTTATGTAATTCATCGACAATGTTTCTTTTATCCATCTTTTTAAAGACTAATTAAAAAGTTCAATGTTTTATCTTTATGTATGTTTTTATTTTAATCTTTTATACAACAACATTAATTTTTTAATTCTTATCAATCTATTTTCTAACATAAAGCAAGCGCAAGTATTTGGTCCTTCTTAACATAAATTTGAGGACCAAAGACAATTGGTAAAATGACATCCGTTCTTAGATGATTCTGAAGATTCATTCTCAAAACCTCTCAAAAGGCATATACAGTTTAAAAGCTCCTCGTAGTGCTCTTCTAGTAAAGGTTGTTGATTTTGTTTAAGAAAACTTAAGATATCAGTGATTATCAGGCTATGATTTATATTAGACATGACGAATAATTAATTGACTTCACGTTTTGGTATTTGCAAACAGACTACTTACATTGTTTAAATATTCGTTATTTTATCAATTTCATTTAGAATGTGTTTACTTATTTTCTCAATTATTTCGTCAACATAGAGTTTGGAAGCAGTGTCATAATTGTCTTGTGGTTCTTGAATATTTTTCATTCGTTTTCAATTTGAGTTGTAATCACCGTTTGCTGTTTTAAGAAATCCCTCACCAGGCGGCCCGAAAATCCTCGTTCCCCCTGTATTCCGGGTGGTCCTTGTTCACGTTGATCCCCTATTGGGCCTATGCGAGACTCTATTTGAGAAACGGCCAAATTTATCAACACTCATTTTAATATACAATTATGTCGCTTTCTTTTAGTTCATCAATAATTGAAATAATTTCATTAGTGTGATTATTAATTCCTGCTAGTTGTGACCCGATTAAATGTTTAAATCTATCTACAAGCTCATTGGGGTCATCCCAAAATATATAGTCTTTTTTTTCTTTTACTTTGAAATTCTTTTTCGGATAATTGTTCAACAAAGTCACGATGACTAACCCGAAGGCTTTTTGTTCTTTTTCTACCGCTGGAAGCTTCATTATGTGTTTTTGGTGTATACTTGTTGCTGTTGGGTGAAAACGGTGATGAACTATTTGAGGGTAGTGTGATGAATTCGTCTTTATCTAAATAATGTTTTATTTTCTTGATAGGAGTTTCGAAAACACTTTGCTCACGTTCCTCCTCTTCTCCTGGTTTATTGTTTGATTTGTTTACTAATTCGTTAAGCGAAATAGTAGTAGCTTTTATGGCGTCCTCTATTTGAGTTTCGTAAGCTTCTCTACCGTTTCTTAGGGCTTTATATTTCTTTTCAGATCATTGGTAGTTTGAATAAGTTCTTTCTTTAATTTCACATCTATAGCCATCATGTTGATACTTTTGTTTTATTTTTATTGAAACATACAGTAAATAGCTCTTGTATTCCTTGAAACAGTCTTTCAACAAGAGTAAAATTAAGATTGATTTTACTACTATTCTGCTGAGCTGATAAAAATTAATTTTAACGATTATTTTGTGTTCAGTGAATTTTTGTGAAGCGCTCTCATATAACATTTCTATTCATATGACGTATAATAATAATTTGATCTGTTATATAAAGGTCTACTGATCCGCAGATGGAGAACCGCTAGGAACCGGTCTCTGAACCGCGTCGAACCGGATGAAAAACCGCTTCGATCCACATGAAACCGCTGGGAACCGGTCTCTGAACCGAGTTGAACCATATGAAAAACCACTTCGATCCACATGAAACCGCTAGGAACCGGTCTCTGAACCGAGTCGAACCGGATAAAAAACCGCTTCGATCCACATGAAACCGCTAGAAACCGGTCGTTGAACCATGCTGACCCGAAAATTGAACAGCTCCTAACTGCCTAGAACCGGTTAACGGGTCTATTTGTTCTTTTACGTTTATCAAATCAATATATCCATTAACTTCATTTACCACAACACATTTTATTTTCTCGTAAACATAAGGTCTGAATATTCTTTTGTTATAATTATTCCACATCATTATTCCTTCTTTATTATTTGGTAATCTGACAAGGTAGCAAACACCAGATGTTTCAATCACAACATATTCTATTAATTCATATTTCATAATATCTTGATTTAAATCTTTACGGAAAGGTTTAGAAAACAATCGAACCCTTTTCTATAGCGACCTTCATTCAAAGAGTTATCCTTGTCAATTGCCAAGAAACCATATTTAGTGTAGGAAGTTTGTATTATCTCGAATTAAGTGCTTTGGTATTCTTCTATACGTTTGATATAAATAAAAACTATCAATTTGATGATGTCGACCCATACTAAAGTATGTACGAATAGAATCTTGCTTTTCACAGGCAATGTCAGGTGGAATAACTTCGCAGTTATTGGACAACGTAAGGAATCCCATATTTTTTATTGGTTTTACAGCTTTCCGTAGAAACTCATACTTTGGCTGATGTAATAACTTAGAGTGAATATAAATATTTTCAAATTTTAAACCATTTGGATGTTGCAACAAAGTCATCATGATATTGGTTTTTCCACAATTCGAGGGCCCTGTAATCAATCCTCTTATGCTATTTGGTAATAATTTACTATGTTTCGTCTCTGTTTTATGAATCGCATGTTGATAACAACTAAATATTTTTTTGCAAATGCAGAGTTTTTATTAAAAAAGTGTCAGTAAATAACTATTCATTCTCGTAAATTGTCAAGCTCATAAAATGATTGATTATTCTAGAAAACCTAACAGTAAGCAAGCAACTGTAAAAGGAGAAGGTTTATTCGATTCCGTTATAAACAAACTTCCTGTTGAACTACATTTACCTGGTTATCAGTACTGTGGACCTGGGCCAAAACTTCAAGAACGTTTAGCTCGAGGTGAAAAAGGGATCAATTCACTTGATCAAGCTTGCAAACAACACGATATATCTTATTTTAAATATAAAAATACGTCTGATCGACATTTAGCAGATACAATTTTAGCTGAAAAAGCTTGACAAAGAGTAAAATCAAGTAATGCAGGTTTAGTTGAACGAGCAAGCGCGTTATTAGTTGCTTATTTGATGAAGTCAAAAGTAAAACTAGGAATGGGTGTAAATAACAAAACAAAAGGCAAGTGCAAACTTGCAATAAATAAAATAAAGAACAACAAGTCTAAACTGACTTTCAACCAATTAATCAAAAATGTTGGGAAACTCCTTATGTTGAAAAGTCCTCATAAGTTAGAGAAAGCTATATAAATTGCTTTGTCAACTGCTAATAGGACAATGAAGAAAAACAATATTAAAACACCCAGAGTTATTTCTGTACCTAAACCTGGTGGTGTAGTACCATTTCTTGTACCGCTATTCGCAGGGCTTTCAGCATTAGGGGCATTGTCTGGAGGTGCTGCGGGGGTAGCTAAGGCTGTCAATGACGCTAATAACGCTAAAAAAGAATAAGAAGTGAAGAAACGTCATAAACAAAAACTGCAAGATATTACAATGGGTCATGGATTACATCTAAAGCCATATAAGGACTTGGTTTATTTTTAAATCCCTATTCAAAAAACTTTTAAGATCGCTCCCCAAACGTGCATTGAATGAAATAGATTTGAAGAATTTCGCCAAATATGTAATCCCTCATTTTCGAGGTATTTTCATGCGATATAATTTGCCAAAAAATAAACCATGGAAAAACTAGTGCGGAGTTGTAAATCTTGATTCTTCAAACGGACCTGGAACACATTGGGTAGCGTATTATAAAAACGATAAGGAAATAGAATATTTTGATAACTTTGGGAACCGGCAACCACCAAGCGAAATTATTAATTATTTAGGTAAAACACTCAAATATAATTATACTCGGTACCAAGATTATGATTCGAATAATTGTGGCCATCTATGTTTGAAATTCTTATATGATTGTGGTAAATTGAATATATAAAGACTCTTTGCAAAAATAATTTCATTTTGTTTTAATGATCATGGCGTTACTTACACTTAGCGGGAATAGTTCTCATTTAACAACTGAATATTTTCCATCCTTAAATTTGGAAGGAGACTACGTTTGTGGGTTGATTGATTTTCAAACAACAACTCCATACCCAATGTGGAAGACAGAAACAACAGATTTCATGTAGGCGAACACGAAATTGAAATTCCAGTAGGATCATATGAAATCGATGATATTTCCATCCTGATTTCAGAAGCACTGTCAACACGAAAATCTTCAGCAAAAGTAAAAATAGAAGCAAATAATACAACATTGAAAGCAGAAGTCGAAAGTAATGAGCCAATTTACTTCGATAGACCTAGAACTATCGGAAAACTACTGGGTTTTGGTAAACGCATCCTTACACCAAATACATTGCACCTGTCAGATTTACCTGTTGATATTAACAAAGTAAATGTCATACGCATTGAGTGCAATATTGTAGTTGGTTCCTATTTAAATAATACTACTATACATACTATACATGAATTCTCACCAGAAGCAGGAGCGGGGTATAAAATCATAGAAGTTCCAAAAAATGTTATCTATTTACCTGTGAATGTCAAACGAATCACTTCTTTATCTTTAAAGCTCGTAGATCAAAACGGAGATTTGATTAATTTTAGAGGAGAAACAATAACAATTCGATTGCATTTAATACCAAACTCTGTCAAAGATGTTAATTCTTTTAGTTCGCATAGAACACCAAAACTGTCAAGACCAAAACTATCTTCTGAAAATAAAAATTTTCTTCTTTCACTAGGATTTGTGTTAAAGTAAATAAAAAAATAAAAAATGAGTGAAATATTGATAACATATATGATAACAGCATAACAAAATTTGAGTACCATTGTTATTCACCATTTCTTCAATCCTTCAATACCAGTGAGGAAATACGTATCCCTATACATCAACAGGACTTGTGCATTTTACCCAGCGAAAAATTTATTTACATAGAAGGAAGTCTTACAAAAACAGATGGAAAGACTTCTACAGCAAAACTCTGTAACAATGCTATGGCATTTCTTTTCGAGGAAATACACTACGAACTTAACGGTGTAGCTATTGAAAGCAATATAAATGTTGGTATAACAACAGTATTACAAAATTTTATATCATTGAATGAGAATGAAAGTAAATGTTTAAAAAATGCTTCATGGACAGGAAAGAGTACCATCGAACTTTCATCAGGGAAATTCAACTTTTGTATTCCATTGAAAAATATTTTAGGACTTGCTGAGGATTATAAAAAGATCATTGCAAATGCTAGGCTTGAATTGATTTTAATTCGTACTAGATCTATATTAACACCATATATTACTACGGAAAAAGAAGATTTAAACTTACAATTCAGAAGCTGCAATGGAGAGTTCCACACATTACCTTGTCCGATTCAAATAAAATTTCGCTATTAAAACAAATACAAACGAAACCTATTCAAATTAATTTTCGAAATTGGGAATATACGAATATCCTACACTTCCACCTTCTACTGATCATGTATGGACAGTTAAAACTTCAAGTCAGCTTGAAAACCCAAAATATATTATAATCGCTCTACAAACAGCACGGAAAAACCTACGAGATAAAGATGTTAGCAAATTTGACCTATGTGATGTGAGTAATGTCAAAGTTCATTTGAACTCTGAGTCCTATCCACGCGAAGATCTAAATCTTAAATTTGATCTGGATAGATACGCCATTCTGTATGACATGTACAGTAAATTTCAACCATCCTATTATCAAAAACCACCACAACCACTATTATCTCGTCAAGAATTCAAAGAAATCGCTCAAATTTTGGTAATTGATTGTTCCCGTCAAAATGAATCAATTAAAACCGGACCGGTTGATGTGAAAATTGAACTCAAAACATCTACTGTTGTTCCACCTTCAACAACAATGTATTGTCTGATTCTTCATGATCGTTTAATTGAACACAATCCAATAACTGGAGAAGTTAACAAACTCACTTAACAATTAATCAAGTACATTCCATACGAACGTACACTCAGCAAACATGTATCATTATACTGTAGACTTTCAAGGATTTAGAGGATTCAACAATGAGTTAACCATCATTTTATTACTACACCTCCATTTAATTTTAGTTTACTTCCTATATCACTTAAAAAACAAGCTAATTGGATATTTCATAATCATCACGGCTTAGCTTGGGACAGTGGATACACAGATTTTCGTCAAAGGGTTGGAACAAAACACATTGGCTTAAAAAGATACTTAAAAATGAAAATGTGGATGTTGTTAACATTGAAGAAAAATACACCTGTCCAAATTTTAAAGATCTCAAAATTATTTATCCGAACCAAATAAAATATATGTACCACGAGAAATGTTGTGCACTTCAAAATGTTTATCTTTTGAGTAAGTTCATAAGTGAAGGTCGTTGATTGTAATACCCATTTTTAAATAAAACAAAATCTTTATTGTAAACTAATTTTTTTTTGTTTGTTTTATTATTCATTAAGAAAAAAAAAAAGTATAGAATACAATTTTCATTCATCTAATGATGAGACGGTTTTTCTCATGAATCCATACGGAAGGCAACTATTATAAGGTAGGAAGTTACGTTTCTCCGAAATAGGTCTGTAAGTTTTTTGTTCCGTTTTCGTTATCACTTGATGTTCTTTAGTAAGACGTATGTTATCGGAAACAATTAGGATGCTTTCATTTTGATCAACATTTAGAACAATTTCTTTTATACTCTCAAAGTTGATTTTTTTTGAAGATGATTAGTTGAGGGATACACCTTTAACGTTGCACACAAATTTTTCAACGTTATCTTTAAGTTAAAGATCTTAAAAGCGTAGTTCTTTGGACCGCCACTTACAAATTCCGTTATATAACTACCTTTTCCGTAAGACTCAAGCTCATCTGTCAAGTCTCCGATTAGGTCTCCTACCTCTGGTTCGAACTCTCCTTCTCGACTTATATAAATTACAGAGTCTGTGTCATAATACAGTACTCTTCTTTCCAATTTTTCCAAGAATCCGTACAGTTTGAGACGTGCTTGAGCAGTTGTATACGCCGCAATGCTAACATTTGCAGTAGACAAACATTCAATTGCTTCCTCTTTACTTAAGTAGTTTACAATTACATTTTCTTCATTTATTGGTAAGACGTTACAAACTTGTAAAGAAGGGTTTGTAAGGATTTCGTATAACTCAGAAGGACTGTTAACAACACGTGTCTGTGTTTGGTTTTCTCTTTGACCAAACTTTCCCCAGAATGAATTCAATATCAACTTAGAAAAAGATCTTTTTCCCTCATTTTTCGAAATGCTAGAATAATCAAGCTGAATATTTTCTTTGTCTAAGAAATGAGAAATTTAATGTTGGTTCTCTTCTTCGGTTTTACAGTTGTTGGGTCATCCCGAAGCTTCTTGTTTAATTTTAAGAAATTTATCCATCATAGTATCAAAAAGACCTTTTGAATCCGAATCTTTATCATATTGTACTACATCGTACTGCCATATTTCAAAAATCTCAGCAAGTGTATCCCTTTTCAATTGCTTTATTTACTTCTTCAATAACCCATGTTCCATATATAGCTCGATCGTTATCTGAATGATGGCAGAATTTGTTCTTTGATCTGTTGCTGCTACATGTTCGACATAATGTAAAGATCAGCTTATTGTTTTGTTTTAATGGTAGGACAGGGTGAAACAATTTTTCTGGAGGTACTTGTGGATACCCTTTAGGATATTTACCATATTTACATACCCAGGGGTATAAAGAACATACATCTAGGTACTTAATTTTTTCATCATTTTTACATTTATAATGCATAGTTGTATTGCCAGTTCTTTTTCCATAAAAAGCGTCTCGAGGTTTAAGTGGGGATTTTTCAATAAGAGGGTGGGTTTCTAAAAATTCTAAATCACCACGACTCATAAGTGACAGCTTTCTTTCAAACTCACAACCCCAGATTTCAATTACCTCATTATTAAAAGAATTTAGTCGAGCTGTTTTCGATTGTGTTCTTTTGTACCTCAGGTTAAGTGTATCGAATTGATCCTTCCCCAGGGGTTCATCTCTTCTGTGATTTAAGCACAAAGGGTGTCCACGATAATAACATCCATGAAATTCGAAAACTTGACCAGTTTCCTCACAAAACTCATCCACCTTGACTCCTGCTACAACCATTTCTTTTCCATTGGCAGCATGCTTTATGTAAATATTTCGATTTTTCGCTTCCCAAATTAACCATTTGATCGAAACTTTCGAGTAATTATCAGTTAATCTATAGCCATTTGTCTGGATCAAGCCAATGTTATTTTTTTCGAGGAAATTACGTCGATAAAGAAGACTACAAGCTGATGCGATTGTTGTACACTCTAAAAAGGGTTCAACGTTACTCTGCACTAAGAACAGTTTCCTGAATTTCAGACAGGCTTCTGTTAGAATTTTAACATCACTGATGCAGTAATCAATTAACTCAAGTTGCATATTAAATTCGCTATTTGTATGGTCTCCATACCGTTTAAGAAAGTCTTTACGATCTTCAGCTTTCATAGTATCTGGGCCGTAATATTTTGCATCAGGCAGTTTTCCTACGTATTTTTCATTCACTGCTAGGTTAAAAAAATGCGGGAAGAAGCCTTTCTTCAATGAAGGAGACAAATCGAAAGCTTTTGGTAGCTTAGACAGTGCCATGAGAAAATAACTGACCGAGTCTAGGAACTTCACATTTGTTATCGTCATCAGTAAAATTTTAGTTCCTCGCATTATTAGTTCGGGTTTCAGGCTTGTTTTAACCAGAATATAGTTTAAAATAAACTGGTGATCAGTTATGTGCTATCACTATCACTTTCTTGAAAATCTTTCGAACTTCCATTATATGATGCAGAAATCTTGATACTACGTCTTGAGTTATAATTTGCTCCCAAAATTTACACACATTACAAAAATGTAAATTTTCAACTTCAATACAGCAGCTGCACCTTTGTTGAAATACACGTAGGTTTGGTTTGTGTAATTTTAGCAAATTTTCTTCAGATTGTTTAGTTTGGTCTTCTTCCTGTCTACTTTCGAAATCATAGAAAATGTATAGGCATTTGTCTGTTTTTGGTATTCTTACATCTCTTAGTTTGCAAAAATATTCGTTGCAAAAATGTTCTCTTGTACTAATTGCCTTCAGACATTTTAAGCACCGTTTCATTTCCTCACAAATTGCTTGTTTGCCTGAGCTAGATGATTTGTGGTTATCAAAACATGTTTTACCCCGGAAGCTTCTATGGCAATCAATTTCATGTTCCACCTCTTCACAACGAGGTGTTTTTTGACATTGCGAGCATGATTTGTTACACCTGTGTTTTAACGTGGTACGGTACATGACATTTTTCACAAAAATATGAACAACTAAAAGCTGAAGTACAGGAGGTAATCAAGTTGAAATGTTTCACATTATGAAGAAGATTAATCTTTTTTTCCGTAGAGTTATTTGTAGGGGCCCCGTCAAAAATTATTACCCGGCCTTTTGTATTGTACTGATACACCGTTATTTTGTAATCAGAGAAGATATTGAAATTGGTGTAGTTCCGGAATGCCGCAACCTGCTGGCGGAATCTTTACCTGCGCATCCACCAAGAGCTGTTCTGCTCTTTTCGTCTGTTCCATGTCCGTATCATCACGAATTCTTTTATAATCCGATGATTTTTCCGCGAATGCTTTTCCAACTATCAAAGCACGTGGAAGGCAAAGATTGTCTTTATTTTGTATCGATACAATTCCTCGAAGCTTGGTACATTCTTCTTCAAACGTGTTATAATAATTGGCCATGCGTCGGTTTCCTTTTCCATTCGTTGTTACTTTAATGCAGAAGGAATCTGTGCTTAGACCTTCTGAATAACCTTGGAAAACTTTTGAAATCATCTCCCATAAATCCGCCACATGAAACTTGGAGGCACTTTTAAAATTAACCCAACCACTACCACGCTTCGCAGAAAATTCTTTCCCACAGAATGTTACTCCGACCTTATCTTCTGGATCTACTTCTTTAAAAGCAAAACTGACAATGTCATTAATTGCTCCTCTTACCCAATTAGTCGGTTCCACGTTGTCTGGTACCGGTTTAATCCTGAACTCAATTGCTCGCCCCTTAAGATTAAACCATTTAACTTTTATCAGCACGTTTGTTATGACCTCAAAACGCTAGATAAAAAGAAATTAACATTTTATTTATTTCCAGCATTTCATCATTATACCTTGCTATCCTTAATCTCAGAAACAAACTTCTTTTCCGGCAAAGAGAATTCAATTTTCGGATCGACCCTTCCTTGCAATGAATTTGTTACCTTCATGAGTAACCCACTCATTTCATTTAATTCTTCGTCGGTCAATGAATTAAATTTAGATGGGAGAAAAACTTTTTTGTTTTCTAGCTCTACAATTACTTTTTCGCCATAAATCGTTTGGCACTTTTTACAAATATTAATTATGTCGGGAATAGATAAGAGATCCTTGATATTAACCAAAGGTTTTTCTATCCCTAACTCATTTAATTTATTTAAAAAACTACCGGAAAAGTAAGAACTCATTCTCAAAACGTTAATATACTTTTGAACTTAAAATTTAAGTGACAAGTTCATAAAAATTAAGGTGCCACTAAACCTAAAAATAAAACAAAATAGCATGTGATGTGTTTTTTTTTGTGTCATGAAAAATGATGACTTCACATCAAGAACAATTTCAAATGTAGCAAGCCCAAGTAAAAAAAACGACAATTTTAATCAGGAGAAAATAAAAAAAAAGTAAATTTGTACATTTTTCAATATTTTTTTTTTTTTTTCTTTAATAATAAGGTATAGACACTTAATTTGATATTCGCATTCGCTTGCGTGAGTTGCGCTGATGATCTTCTTCCTTATACATTTCCAAGACTTCTAGCTCCTGTAGATCTTCTTCTTCGACAACTTCATCTGGTTTGGGGACGAATTTTATTGATGTTCCGAAGCTTCCTCTAGAAGGCTGGATCACCCTCATCATATGCCCCGCCATTTTAATCAGCTCTTCGTTGCTCAGCGAGTTGAATTTAACGGGGAGGAAACATTTAACGGTGTCAAGTTCCACCAGTATCTTCTCCCCGTATTTAGTGTTGCAGCGTTTAGCACCGCAAATTCATAGTTCTTGTGAAGGCATGTCCTTCAGAGGTAAAAGCGCCTTTTCTTTCGAAAATTTGTTTAATTTATTTAAAAACTCCATTATGAAATTTTAATGATTGTTTTTTGTTAGGTCCTCGGACCTATTACGTCCGTGATGTTTCCCTTACGGGACATAGGGCCTCCACTACACCTACGCGCCATCGTGTACGATTTCTTGAAATGTATTTCAGCTCTCTCCAACTTTTCCCTGTCGTGCCGATTCCTGTTCGACCGTTCTTCGCCATGTACTTCTAGGCCTGCCCACTTGTCTTCCCTCCTGTGTGAGCGGGTTCCACTGCATTGCTTGAGATGCAATGCACCGATCGCCTTTTCGAAGCGTATGGCCAATCCACTGCCACTTTCTTCTTCGTATAATGGAGTCTATGTGCTCCTGACCCGTTCTCGCATGAAGTTCGGCATTGGAGATACGGTTGGGCCAGAAAATCCTCAAGATGTTTCGTATACATCTATTAACGAAGGTTTGCAGCTTTCTAGTGACAGTTTCAGTGACTTTCCAAGTGCTGCAGCCGTAAAGCAGAACGGATTCAACATTGGAGCGGAACAGTCGTAGCTTGGTCTTTAAGCTAAAAGAGTTGTTTCTCCATATTTTGGACAGCATTCCGAACGCAGCCTTTGCTTTTCTGATTCGGCTGTTTACGTCCAGTTCAGTTCCGCCACCCGTAGAGACAATACTCCCAAGATATTGGAAATCCTGTACTATCTCTACGGGTTGTCCAGAAATATTTACTTGGATTGATGAGGAAGTTCCAAGGCTGATCCTTTTAGTTTTTGCCGAGTTGATCTTAAGCCCTACGATTTCTGCTTCTCTCTCCACCCTTGTTGTCATTTGATGGAGATCCATGATCCTATGAGAGAGTAAGCATACGTCGTCCGCGTAGTCCAGATGTTTGAGGTGAGATTGCAGAGTCCACTGAATTCCTCCATTTCCATTTCACAAAGCTGCGTGCAGTACGTCACTTATCACCAACAGAAACAGTATTGGTGACAGTATACAGCCTTGCCTAACCCCACTTTGGATTTCAAACTCCTCTGACAGCCTACCTTTGTGCAAAACGTGACACCTGGATCCATCATATGTAGCCTTGATAATAGCAATCAATTTATCTGGGATGCCCCTCCTGTGGAAAGCAAGCCAAATAAATTCTCTATTGACACTGTCGAACGCCTTTTCAAAATCGATGAACAGCAGGTGAAGTGGTGATCGATATTCAACGCACTGTTCGATGATGATCCGCAAGGTGTTGATGTGATCCACACAGGAAGATCCAGTGCGGAAACCTGCTTGTTCGGCGTCGAGTGTGTCTTCGAAGTGGTCTTTAATTCGGTCCAATATTATCCTTGCTATTATCTTGGCTACTGCAGGCAGAACGCATATTCCTCTCCAGTTTTCGCACTGTGTGAGATCTCCTTTCTTTGGAAGCTTGACAATCATTCCTTTTTTCCACTCTTCAGGAAAGCTCTCTGTTTCCCAAGCTCTCTTAATAAGTGGGTGCAGTAGCTCGCTCGATGTCGTTGGGGCTGCTCCTAAGAGCTCTGCAGGAATACCATCAAGTCCTACCGTTTTGTTGTTCTTCAGTGCTTTGATGGCGGTGATAATTTCTTCTTTACTGGGGGGTACGGTGCGTATTCGGGAAATTGTTACTTCGGGTAGCTCAGTGGGAATAGGGTTCACTTCACTTGCGAAAACGCGGTTTAAAACCGCAGAAAAGTGTTCCCTCCACCTTATGAGCTGGTCCTCATCCGAAATTAGCAGGGATCCGTTTGTGTCTTTAACCAGGTGTTGTTTAGAGCTCTGGACACCAGTGAGCTCTTTGGTAATTCTGTAGACGGTCCTACTGTCACACCTACTAGCGGCTTCTTCTGCTTCTGTAGCCAGTGCGTTGATGTAGTTACGCTTATCACGTCGCACACTACGGTGAACTTCCCTCATCTTCATGCGGTACGTAGACTCAAGCTCGTTTCTCCCTGCTGCTGGGGTAGCTGCGATGCGAGCTTTAAGGTGTTTCCTTTCTTCGATCCTTGCCCAAGTTTCGTCGGAAAGCCAAGCACTATTTCTTCCTTGCGCCCGGCCGACTATACTTTCAGCACCGGATATGAACACATTTTTCACAGCACACCAATGATTTTCGATAGATGTGGTTTCCGTGCTGCTGATTGCGTTCAATCCTTGTGAAAGGTGGTCCCCTAGTTGTGAAAGGTGGTCCCCTAGTTGTTGGCGCACTGCGGGATCCTTTAGTCTATCTGTATTAAACTTGGGCATTCGAGTGTTTCCTTGGGATCTACGAACTGCAGCTGTACGCAATCTTACGGTAGCAACCATCAGATGGTGGTCCCGGGCCATTCCCATGTCAGCACCTCTTCTGTTACGGACGTCCTGGAGACTGCTTCTAAAACGCCGGCTGATCGCGAAGTGGTCAATTTGGTTGGAAGTTGCTTGTCTGTCAGTCGACACCCAACTGACTTTGTGGCACGTCTTATGCTCGAACATGGTCCCTCCAATAACAAGGCCGTTGGCGTTGCAGAAATCGACAAATCGTTCGCCATTGTCGTTTCGGTTACCAACACCATGTTTTCCCATGACGTGCCTTAGCCCAGAGTTGTCATTGCCAACCTTGGCATTTAAGTCTCCCATCACCATAACTATATCACCTCGTGGAACGCTATCATAAGCAGCACTCAGCCGGTTATAAAAGGCCTCCTTCTCCTCGTCAGAAGAGAGCAAAGTTGGGGCGTAACACTGTATGATGGTGACGCGACGTACTCTAGTCCGGAACCTGGCTTTCAGGATCCTGTCACCTAAAGGCTCCCAGGAAATTAGGCTTTTGAGAGCTGTTTTGGAAAGCAGCAATCCAACGCCAGATTCCCGAGCGCTTCCAGGTGTTTTTCCGGAATAGAATAGTACAGTGTTACGGGTTGGTGACTTGAACTTCCCCGAACCCAGCCATCTAACTTCACTTATCCCTAAGATGTCCATCCTATACCGCATGAATTCCTTCTCTAGTTGCAGGAATCTGGCATTCTGAGGACCTTCTTTTCCGTTGTCAAGAAGCGTCTTCACATTCCAGAAACCAATCTTTGTCCGGGTACAATAGCCAAAAGTCGTCAACGAGTTATCATTAATTATTCGAGGCGTAGTGTTGGTTTCGGTAGCGGGTTGATTTCAGTTACGGAGAATGCTAACCTCCGTAACCTATCCTAGAAAGCTAGGCCTTTTCGCACTTGTAATTTTGGCCTATTTATGTATATTGGGATACATAAATAGTTGCCCGGGGACCACCACGAGGAGGTAAAACAAGCACTTCATCGTGACTGATTGTTGCGCTACTGGCCCAGACCAAGTTCTGAGCAATCAATAGTTTCCCGATCAGGCACGATGCAGGTCGTGATACAACTTAATATTGTAAAATGTTTCGGGCTTTTATTCGATTTTTGAGCAAATATATTGACCTCGAACGAAAAGCAATTGAAAACGCATTGCATTTCTTTCGTCTACTATTGCAATGAAACAAGAGATTTCTGACCGTCAGTAACCTTAAAAAGTAATTTGAATCAAATTGTTTTAGTAAATTATCTTTGGTTATAAGTAAGGCTTTATGTTTTTTTTTTTGTATGGAATGTGTTTATCTTCGTAAGCATTTAGTTCTTTGGTTAAAATGAAATCAAAATACTTTTCCAGGTTACTGGCGGTCAGAGACTTTTGTAACACTTACAATGCATTAGTAAATGACCTCAACTACCCCCACGCGCCAAGATACAAATATCATTGTCATCAATTTTCCTCTTGCCATCATAATCAAACAAAATAATACAATAATTTTTCATACCAACATTAGATGGTATACATGCATTTTTTCAATGCCATGTTTCCACATTTCATTTTTCATTATCATCAAAGAATAATAAAACAAAACCAACCAGCAAGAATAAATAAAAAAAACGCATAAGTACATTTTTAGCATGTATGTGGCTAAGAACAACGATGGCTCAGTGGAAGTGTCACTCAGACAATAGGCCAGAGGTGTCAGTTCAAATCTTCAAGTAATTCTGTATACTTTATTTTCGTTTGTTCAAATTATAATTTGTTCTTGTTTCTCATTCAGATTCATCGAATAACCTAACGGCTCAGTGCAATTTGATTTTTTTTTTTGCTTGCTTAGCGCCACGCACCACTTATAGACTTCAATTAGCTTAGTCAATTTGACATACCATAGCTTCGTACGGTTTTAGATTGTATTTTTATATGCTTTCGAAGCTTTCCACCCAATACTTAATCACCTTATCCACAAGCCATTTCAACATACCACATTTTTCCACCCAACACTTAATTAGCTTTTAAATTATATTTTTATATGATTTCGAAGTTTTCCACCCGAACACTTAATTAGCTTTTAAATTATATTTTTATATGATTTCAAAGCTTTCCACCCAACACTTAATCACCTTATCCTCAAACCATTTCACATACCATATTTGTAGCATTTTAAATGCTATTTAAATACACATTTAACACCTCAACTTCTATAAGCTCCAATGGCCTAGTGGAACTGTCACCCGACGGCAATCCAAAGGTTCTTGGTTCAATCCCCAAAGGTTCTCAACATCATTGTTTTTTTCTAATTAAATAAACTCCCAAGCCTCACCATCACCCCCAGCCCCCATGCCGCATACACACGTGCACACAAAAATTTTTCAAAAACAACAGAAAAGGGGCGTGCCCACCTCCATCCACTTATTCCCATATAACGCCATGTTAAATTTGGTTCCCACCGCCAGTCGCCTCCATTCCTACTCTTGTGCCTTGTTTTAATTGGTAAGTCCAGCACATTGTTGCCTATACTACATTCTTACATTCTTATATTTACCAAATCAAAATTTTTGTTGGCCAATAACTTTTTTCACACAGCGATTTGGAATGAGCTGCCATAGAAAGTATTCATGTACACCAAAATACTTTTTCAAGGAGATATGTCTCGTTGTTATTGGTTCCTAAACCATCTTCTATACATTTTTGCCGGTTCTCCTGTTATATGAATTTATGAACAAAAATCAAGTAAGTTAGAGCGGTTCTCATAAAAAAGCTGTTATATTGAGTGTGTGTTAGCCCCTCTTTTTTCGGATTTGCAATTTTCGAAAGTTGTTCCAGGTTGTTCCCGAGTTGTTCCGGATTGTTCCAATTTTTTTTTGAAACATTCAAAAAATGGGGGTTTTAGACCTAAAACCCGTTTTTGATCTAGCCCCCCTTTTTTCGAAAATCGAAATTTTAAAAATGTTCCAGATTCTTAGAGTTGTTCTGAATATTGTTCTAAGATTTTGGATCTCTATGTTAACAATTTCAAAAGTTATGGTCAAAATACCAAACAAATTCTAGACCCCTTTTTTCGAAATTCCAATTTCTTATATTTATTCTTATGTTTTTTTTTTCAGGTTTCAAAAAGTGTTCTTACAAGTTCTAAGAAAGTAAAGTTCTAAAAACCTTTGATTCCAAATATCTGTCATTAAATACATGTGCTAAAAAAATTTTGTATCTTAGAATCTACTATATCAGCCAAAAACAAATATGTCACTTTTTTTGATCCCCCCTTTCAAGATTCCAAGATTTGAAAAAGTAAACCTGGTTCATTTAGCAATTATTTACACGCTTTAAGAATCCTGTGACTTTTAAATATCTTATAACTTGTCAAAATTCCAAAAAACACCCCACGGCCCCCCTTTCCAAAAACCCGAAAAACAAAAATGGATCCAAATAGACATACAACCAAATGTAATGGTTCTACAAATAACGATAATCAAAGATTTTACAGCTAAAAAAGGATCTTTAAGATATTAAATAAAATTCTTATTTGCCCCCCCCCCCCTCCTTTTCGGAATCCAACAGAAGAAAAAACCTTTATTTACTATAAGAACATCTTTACAATTCACCATCTAAAATGTATGAAAAAACATAATTTAAAGAAAAATGGTGACACATAAAGTACACTTTAAAATGATTTAGTAGATACTAAAATCAAAATTAGTATTTTGACAATTATAGTCGTAATGAAAACCCACTTTATCATAAGCGGCTTGTGATAAATTTAAAACGGAAGAAAGTACCTTTTATCTTTTAAAATGGGGCTCAATTGAGCCAAAGCACCTATCTGTTAGTCGCATGGCATTCTAAAATGTCTACAAAAGTGATTTCAAAATCCAAAAATATAAGAAGAATTTTATTATCGATGCCGTTTTTTAAAGATCATTGTCTACTCACTTTCGTCTCTACCTACCTCACTTTACCTTCATAGAAAAAAATGCAATAAAACTATAAATAATTCATGTATATACCTACCTATGTTTGTTTTCTATTGCATACACTTTCATCAATCAATTTTTTTAGTTACAATTAAAGTTTTCCGATTGTTTTTTGTTTAGGTGTTAGTCCGCTGTCTTTTTTCGTTTGTTTTTAACAAAATATACTCCTCAAACTGTATTTGTTTTCCCAAACTGTTCATTTTTGGGTCTGTTCGACAATAATTAACTGGGGTAGGGCTTAATAGTAACACTAGTTGTAGGTAGGGTAAAAAAAGTTTATAATTTGATACAAAATAAGTACCTGCTTTTAAAATTAAAATAGTTTTAACTAGTTTGTATGTACTTAACCCAGTTAATAGGAGGTGACTATAAATTTGCGCCAATTTTAATTATTTTTAAACAATTTAAAAAAATGCTACACACACCTCTTTTGTTTATTTTTTTTTTCAAAATGAAAACTTAAGAATAACTTTTAGCCTGTAATTAATACAAAACTCATTGCTCTATAATTTTATTACAAAAAAAAAAAAAAAATAAAAAAAAAATGAATTTAAAGGAAAAAAAATTACGATCTAAAATAAAAATTATTTTCTGACCCCCTTCTATGAAATTCAAAAACTTGTTCCAGGTCGTTCAAGCGGCTCTTCTAAGTTGTTTCAAGCTTTCGTTTCTTAAAATTGATTTTTAGTATGTAAAACTTCAAAAAATGCTCCCCGCCCCCCCTTTTCTATTCCTTATGTTTTTCAATGCTACTTGCTGGCATTTTCATATGGATCAATCAACATTGGGAACAGTTATAGATTTCGGAATATTTTTAATTTTTGAATAGAATTAGAATTTCTTTAAATTATGTTTTTTCATAAATTTTTGATTGGTGATTTGCAATGATATTCTTGTAGTAAAAAAAGCTATTTTTCTTTTAATGGATTCCGACAAAGTGGGGTTAATATCGTAATCTTTGATTATCGTTATTTTTACATGAAATATTCGAACAATTACATTTGTGGTATGTCTATTTGGATCCATTTTTATATTTCTGGGTTTCGGAAAGGGGGGCCGTGGGGTGTTTTTTGGAATTTTGACAAGTTATAAGATACTTAAAAGTCACAGGATTTTTAAAGCGTGTAAATAATTGCTAAATGAACCAGGTTCAGTTTTTCAAATTTTGGAATCTTGAAAGGGGGGATCAAAAAAAGTGACATATTTGATTTTATGTGATAAGGCCTTCAATTATTTATATTTTTTGTTTTTGATTAAATTTCGGAGGCTATTAGACAAAATAAGGTTCGACTTGGAACAAGTTTTGTACTTTTGTTTTTTTTTTTTTTGAAAAAGAGGGGCCAATACATTTTTTTAAAGTTGCAAAAACTTGAACATGCTTTTTTAAAGACCGTTTTTGGCTGATATAGTGTATTTTAAGATACCAAATTTTTTTAGCACATGTATTTAATGACAGATATTTGGAATTAAAGGTTTTTAGAACTTTAATTTCTTGGAACTTGTAAGAACACTTTTTTAGGTTTCAAAAAAAATGTCCAATACAATATAACTAAAAAAAATTAAATTTAATTATTTTTTAAATACATAATTTTCAAAAATGCCTCTCTTGTTTGTTCCAGGTTGTACTAGGGCTCTTCTAAGTTGTTCCAAGCTTTCTTTTCTTAAAATTGATATTTAGTATGAGAAATTTCAAAAAAATGCTCTCCCGCCCCCCTTTCCAGATATCTTAAATCTAAAACTTGTTCCAGGTGCACAATCACAAAAATATTGAAAATTAAAGATTTTAATGCAAAAACGTTTTCTGAGTGTGGATATCTGAAAAAGGGAGGGGTGGCGGGGAGCATTTTTTGAAGTTTCACATACTTAAAATCAATTTTAAGAAACGAAAGCTTGAAACAACTTAGAAGAGCCGCTTGAACGACCTGGAACAAGTTTTTGAATTTCATAGAAGGGGGTCAGAAAAGAAGTTTTATTTTAGATCGTAATTTTTTTTCCTTTAAATTAATTTATTTTTTATTTTTTTTTTGTAATAAAATTATAGAGCAATGAGTTTTATATTAATTACCGTCTAGAAGTTAATCTTAAGTTTTCATTTAAAAAAATAAACAAAAGAGGTATGTGTAGCATTTTTTAAATTGTTTAAAAATAATTAAAATTGGCGCAAATTTATAGTCACCTCCTATTAACTGGGTTAAGTACATACAAACTAGTTAAAACTATTTTAATTTTAAAAGCAGGTACTTATTTTGTATCAAATTATAAACATTTTTTACCCTACCTACAACTAGTGTTACTATTTAGCCCTACCCCAGTTAATTATTGTCGAACAGACCCAAAAATGAACAGTTTGGGAAAACAAATACAGTTTGAGGAGTATATTTTGTTAAAAACAAACGAAAAAAGACAGCGGACTAACACCTAAACAAAAAACAATCGGAAAACTTTAATTGTAACTAAAAAAATTGATTGATGAAAGTGTATGCAATAAAAAACAAACATAGGTAGGTATATACATGAATTATTTATAGTTTTATTGCATTTTTTTCTATGAAGGTAAAGTGAGGTAGGTAGAGACGAAAGTGAGTAGACAATGATCTTTAAAAAACGGCATCGATAATAAAATTCTTCTTGTATTTTGGATTTTGAAATCACTTTTGTAGACATTTTAGAATGCCATGCGACTAACAGATAGGTGCTTTGGCTCAATTGAGCCCCATTTTAAAAGATAAAAGGTACTTTCTTCCGTTTTAAATATATCACAAGCCGCTTATGATAAAGTGGGTTTTCATTACGACTATAATTGTCAAAATACTAATTTTGATTTTAGTATCTACTAAATCATTTTAAAGTGTACTTTATGTGTCACAATTTTTCTTTAAATTATGTTTTTTCATACATTTTAGATGGTGAATTGTAAAGATGTTCTTATAGTGAATAAAGGTTTTTTCTTCTGTTGGATTCCGAAAAGGGGGGGGGGGGGGCAAATAACAATTGTAAGTAATTGCTAAATGAACCAGGTTTAGTTTTTCAAATTTTGGAATCTTGAAAGGGGGGATCAAAAAAAGTGACATATTTGTTTTTATGTGATAAGGCCTTCAATTATTTATATTTTTTGATTAAAATTCGGAGGCTATTAGACAAAATAAGGTTCGACTTGGAACAAGTTTTGTATTTTTGTTTTTTTTTTTTGAAAAAGAGGGTCCAATACATTTTTTTAAAGTTGCAAAAACTTGAAGATGTTTTTTTAAAGATCGGTTTTAGGCTGATATAAAAAAAAAATGGGAAGCCGTATTTTGCATTTTTGAAAAAGTTTCGAAGGTCGTATCTTTAAAAATACTCATTTTTCAACTTTTATTTCTTATAACAATTGTTAGAACACTTTTCGAAACCTGAAAAAATATAAAAATTGGAATTTCGAAAAAAGGGGGGTTAGATTTTTTTTGAATTTTACCCATAACTTTTGAAATTGTGAACAAAGAGATCCAAAAACTTGGAACACTATTCAGAACCACTCCTAGAGTCTGGAACAATTTTTAAAATTTCGATTTTCGAAAAAAGGGGGGCTAGGTCAAAAACTGTTTTTTGGTCTAAAACCTCAATTTTTTGAATATGCTTCAAAACTCAAAAATTGGAACAATCCGGAAGAACTTAGGAACAACCTGGAACAACTTTCAAAAATTTCAATTTCGAAAAAAGGGGGACTAACTTCACACACTCATTTATATTTTAATAATGAAGATGAAGAAATTAAAATATTAAAATTATGTACTTCTGTTTGAAGTAGCTAGAGTGTTTGAATATAATTCAATTTAAAAGTACAAAAATTGCTGTGTCTCACCCAGATATGATATGACCGACTCTTATTCGAATAAAAACCACAGCAAGAATACTGCGAATTGTTTTATTCTAGGGGAATTTGTTTAAATTCGTGAACCTAGTAAAATAATTACTTGTGGTCAGGTTTCTTATAATAATGAAGATGAAAAAAATTAAATAGTATTAAAATTACTTCTGTTACGAAAATACCAATAATGTTAAACAGTGATCCATTATTTCTTTTTAGCAAAAGACTTTGAGCCTTTGAACTTTTCAATAACAGTTGTATGGCAGGAACCATATATGTATATTTAAAGCTAAACATTTGTTTAGTTGGTGGTTTTTGCTTTAATTAAATTCGATAACACTGTCTTTGAGTAAATTACTTCAAGGTGAAAACCAGGATCTTGTGAAGCTTTCGAACTGTCTGATGCTGCAAAAAAAGTTTTGATGGTAAGAAAATAAAACGCATAGGAAAACTTCAAAGAAGTAAAAACTTTGAGCAAAATGTGGAAGTAAGACATTCAATTACGAACACCAAGACTTCGAGGAACACCAAGACTTCGAGAACACCAAGGCCCCGAGACAAAATCACCAGTTCAAAAACGAATGTTTTCAATGACAAGTAATATGCAAAAAACTATTTTCACTATATTTTTCATTTCTGATGCATGACGATTCTCGCAACATCTGGATAAACGAAGTTCAACTTTCACAACGATCGTATGTAATTAACGCAGCGAGTCAAAAACCACTTCGACATCCCTCAATAATGCCTTTGATTGCATTATTGGATCCACAGTCGATATATTACTTAAAAGTATTACTCAAATCTCTTTCAAGCTCAAAAATCACATTTCTGCATTTAATCAGCTTTGAGGCAAGTTTTGAAGTCCTCCATGTGAAAAAAAAAAAAATACTGCCTTACTAACTTTACGAGAAACTCAACTTGACTTGGTAATTTCATATTCAAGTCAATTTTTTTTTTAAATTTCTTTAAAATAAAGACTTCAAAATTTTGACCTAGCTTATTCGTGAAATGCAAAAAAAAACTGCGAATTTGGAGCCTTACTTGAAATCTCTATCATGCTTTGTTCTCGAGATACACTATGTGATCTGCTTATTAACTTTGAAGTTAGCAGGATAGTATGATTTTTTTTTTTTTTTTCAAGTTGAGGACTTCAAAATTTGGGTCTAGCATTTCTTGAAAACTGCAAATTTGGAGCCTTACTGCAAATTCAAGTTTTCATTTCAAAACTGAGTCATTAGGTAAAGAAGGAAAACTTGACAAGTAAACGAACTCAATTTAAGTCAGTATTCATTAATTTACAGATTTCTCAAAAAATGTTGAGGTTCTTCCTTATTACTCTACTTAGAATATTTTTGATATTAAGTATTAATAAACTAAGATTTGGGGTACTTTTAGATCTCATTACTTTTTACGACTGACTTGGTACGCAAAGGTTTTTGTATACGTTACGCTACGTTTTAACATTTATGTTTTTGGTGTGATTGCACTACTTTTTGCAAAGATTCTTTTTATCAGGAAAAGTGGGTGGAATAAACGGACAATGAGAGCCTCATAAGGAAAGTAAGTTTTTAATTTATGCCTTTTGTATATACTACAAGTCCTACCGCTCTAATAATTTTCATAAGTTAGAAGTGCTCAATTGAAATGATAATAATTGATAAGAAGTGGGTGGATGAAACGGCTCTGCATGAAAAATATCATGATTTCCACTTTTTTCTCAATTTTTTAATTTTTCCTTTGCTTGCATGTCAAGTCCTATCGCTCTACCAAATTTCATCATTCCACGACAATCAGAAGTGCTCCCAATAATTTATATCAATTCTATGAAAATGGGCAGGTACAACGCCCCCTGAATGGAAAATCTTAAATTTTTTCTTTGTCTCGGGAACCAATAATGCTAAAGAATTGAAATTTGTTGAGTTGCCTAAACCTGGTGAGCTTAGCAAATGCTGCCAGTTTGAAGTTTCTGACTTTATTCCTACTGAAGTTCAAGGGGGATAGCCTGAGTTTGATCCTGTAAAAAGGGTGTAGTGCCAGAACTTGGCTGGGCACTACCTTGCCATTTGATTCCAACAATTATATGCATTCGCTTCACTTAAAACAGAAGTGATTTTAATATTTCAATGTTTAAATTTCTTCTTCTTAATTATTAAAAACTTCTTAACCTAGAATTTTGTGTTCCAAACTTCTGTATTCAAATTAAAGAAAATTTTAAATGCTGTAAGAAATTTGTAATAACCTACGATTGATGACGATGATGAGTTGAAATTGAAAAAAACAAAAAAAAAAAAAAAAAAAAACACGTACAAATAATTCTATTTGCAGCAGTCGTGTATCTGTATTCAGTGCGAAATGCAGTTACACTAAGGGAATTAAGTTGCCTCCTGGCCATAACACTACGGGCGGGCGTAGCATTTATCCTACGAAACACCCAATATAATTCCCCCGACTCAGGTGGATGCAGACATTGGCCAGTGGCACATACAAAGATAATTTAAATGTTTTGCCTTAAGTGGCCTAACTAAATACTATTTTTTGTATTTATTGTCAAGGCAATACTCTGTTATTTAACATTCCTACCGGGTTTGGGTTGAATTTCTATAAATGCGATACTGCGAAGGAATACAAAATATTCTTTGTCATAGAATTTGTTAAGGCTCTTTTTTGTGTATCTAGTTATAAGTAGATATAGGATATCATTGAATAACTACTAAATCCGTGGATTCGTTACAATTGACTTTTTTATCTCTATAACGAGTTTCTTTCGGATGGGCGATTTTCATCGAAACTGTAAGCAACAAAAATTGACTAAACTGCTTATAGGATCAGTTTTACATTTACAAAAAAAATATACTGGAATATCTATTGGCATGACAGAAAATCTATGCAAAGTAAAAATGTATGTGTACCTGTACACGCGATACCGTGTTTTATTTTAAAACAAAACTTTGTTTTAACTGAGCCAATTAACATTTGCTAGGGATTTATTAATAAAATGCTTGCAGGTACGTTTGCATAACTGAGAGGTTTTTTCAATAATATGCCTGATGGAACAGAGCGTGGAATGGTGGTGCAGCGGGCAGGCAAACATTCTGCCCGTTCCACATAAGGCGACATTTTCAAAAACCATGTTCAAAAAATCTATGCAAAGTAAAAATGTATGTGTACCTGTACACGCGATACCGTGTTTTATTTTAAAACAAAACTTTGTTTTAACTGAGCCAATTAACATTTGCTACGGATTTATAAATAAAATGCTTGCAGGTATGTTTACATAACTGAGAGGTTTTTTCAATAAAATGCCTGATGGAACAGAGCGTGGAATGGTGGTGCAGCGGGCAGGCAAACATTCTGCCCGTTCCACATAAGGCGACATTTTCAAAAACCATGTACAAAATTAGTGTTTTTTCAGCTTACCTAGACAAGGTTGTTTCGCTGGACCACAAACAACCTTTTTTCAAAAAATGAAACCAGTAGGTTTGCAGGAAAATAAAAGGAAAATAAAAGAGTATTTTCCAATGCGATGTGCAGCATCTTTAATAATTCTTTCGGATAATTAGATTCTTCGTATGCTTCTACTGAAGGTCTAAAGGGTTGACGGGGCTTAGAGATATTAGAAACTCATATTGGATATTTATTTCAGCTAGTTTCAGAAATTGATCAAAAAAATTTTAGTCAACGATTAAAGTTTTTCAAGGTCGCGCCCGATTTTTAGGAAGAGGATATTCGCAGCCAAGTCGTCTTAAAATTTGGTAAATTTTTTGGTAATTGGTCAACCATTGAATTTTTTAATTTTTAAGATTTTTCAAGGTCAAAACAATTTTTAGCAACCCATTTTTGGGATATTCGAAAAATAGTATTTATATCATTTGAAAGAAAACGAAATCCACATAAAAGGTCAACTAATTCCAGCTATTGGTCAGCCGTAGTTTTTATTATGAGTTTTTAAAATATTGTTCAAATTAGACTAAAACAGATACAAATTAAAAATGCATATAAGTAAATCTATGAACGACCTATTACTGAAACCGCAGTTTACTCTTTATGAGAAATAAAGAAAGTGCTAAAAGTCTAATAAGGACTTTTAAAAATCATAGAAGAAGCTATTGCTGACCATTTACTGAAATCAATGTTTCAGTTATGTGGATTTGAGTTTCCTTCAGATGAAGTGTTTATTGTTCAAATACCAAAACATGAGTTGCTTAATTCTTTGAAAAAAAACCTGTACTTACTTACTTTACTTTTGATGGCGCTCACAGCCCAGGATGGGCTTCGGCCTCAACTAACAAGCCTCTCCAGCCAGCTCTGTGCCTAGCTAGCCGCTTCCAGTTGCGCACACCGAGTGCTTTGATGTCGTCATTCACTTGATTGCGCCACCTGTTACGGGTTCTTCCTCTGCTGCGTACCCCATCGGGGTTGGATTCGAAGACTCGTCGGGCAGGTGCGTTGCTGTCCATACGCTCCACGTGCCCCAGCCATCTCAGCCGCTGTATTTTCAGCTTTTTGACCAGGTCAACGTCGCTGTATAGCCCGTATAGCTAGTCGTTGAATCTTCTCCTCCATACTCCTTCGATACACACCGGACCGAAAATCACACGAAGAATCTTCCTCTCAAAGCACCCTAGCAGATTTTTATCCGACTCTCTCAGTGTCCATGCTTCTGACCCATAAAGCAGGACCGGGATGATTAGGGTCTTGTATAAAGTCTCCTTGGTTCTCTGAGAGAGGGCCTTACTGCTTAAATGCCTTCTTAGACCGAAGAAACAGCGGTTGGCAAGAGTAATTCTTCGCTTGATCTCTGCACTGATGTCATTCTGCGATGTAATAGTGGAGCCCAGGTAGACAAAGTCCTTGACAACTTCGAAGTTATATCTGTCCATCGTTATATTTTGCCCTAGTCGACGATGTTGAGATTCCTCTCTCGATGATAGCATATACTTTGTCTTGTCCTCATTAACCGCCAATCCTATTTTAGCCGCCTCCGAATCAATGCTCGCAAATGCCCCTGCCACAGCTCGCTTTGTTCTGCCGACAACGTCTATGTCATCCGCATACGCAAGCAATTGAACGGACTTTTGATAGATTGTACCGCTGGTGTTGACATGTGCGTTGCGTTCAATTGCTTCAAGAACGATGTTGAATAGGTTGCATGATAACGCGTTGCCTTGCCTCAATACTTTCTCAATATCAAAGGAATCGGTGGTGTTCTTACCAATTTTGAAGGAGCAGCGAGATTGCTCCATCGTCATCCTGCACAGGCGGACGAGTTTGGCAAGGATGCCGAGACTCGACATGGCTCTGTATAATTCGTCCCTTTTCACGCTATCATACGCGACTTTAAAATCGATAAATAGGTGGCGTGTATCGATCTGGAATTCCCGGGATTTTTCTAAAATCTGTCGGAATGTGAACATTTGATCGACGGTTGACTTGCCTGGCCTAAAACCGCACCGGGGCCGATCAGATCGTTGACAAAAGGTTTTAAGTGGTCACACAGGATGGCCGACAAGGATTTTATAAGCGAGTTTAGGAGACTAATTCCTCTGTAGTTGGTACATTTCAGAACATCTCCCTTTTTATGGATGGGACACACTATACCGAGGTTCCATTCATCGGGCATACTTTCCTCCGATCAAATTTTGCAGATGAGCTGGTGTATGCTCCTAGCCAATTCATCTCCCGCTGATTTAAATAGTTCGGCTTGTAAGCCATCCGCACCAGCAGCCTTGTACGACTTAAGTTTGGATATCGCCAGCCGCACTTCGGTTAGGTCGGGTGGACGGAACTCTTGGCCATCATCGTCCAAGTTGAATGGAGTGCTCTGCCTATTAGCGGCATCTTGGCTGTCATCGCCATTAAGCAGTCTAGAGAAGTGTTCTTTCCAAATCCTCAGCACTGACTGTGTGTCTACTACCATATTCCCACTCTCATCTTGGCAGGCTTCCGTTCTAGCCTTGTATCCTTGGGTGGATCGCTTCACCCTCTGATAAAATTTTCGAACATCTCCCCACCGCTACAACCCTCAATAGACTCTACCGCCCGCTTCTCGTGCTCTCTCTTTTTCCTCCTGAGAAGTCGGCGTTCCTCTTTTCGTTTCAGCCCGTAGAGCTCCCGAGCTACTCTCTCAGCAGCTCTTGTTCGAGTCTGCAGCATTGCCTGGTAGGCCTCGTCCTTAGCTGCATGCGCTAGCCGGCACTCTTCATCGAATCAGGGGTTTCGTTGTATTCGCCTAGTGAAACCCAGCACATCAGAGGCGGCACTTCTGATGGCTTGTTGACAGTGTTCCCACTGGTCCTCTGCACTTGATGCTGGTGGCGGACCTCCTGAGAGATTAAGAGTTACGTGGTGTGCAAAAGTTCTGACGGTCTCTTGCGATTTAAGCTTCTCGACATAGAATCTTTTCACAGCATCTGCTCTGCGTTGTCGCGTCATGGATATCCGCATACGTAGTCTAGCTACCACCAGGTAGTGATCCCAGTCAATGTTGGCCCCTCGGAAGGTTCGGACGTCCAAGATACTGGAAGCATGTCTCGCGTCTATCGCAACGTGGTCGATTTGGTTGACGGTTACTTGATCACGCGACCGCCAAGTCTCCTTGTGTATATTGAGGTGTGGGAAGTAGGTGCTTGAGATGATGACATTTCGCCCCGCCGCAAAGTCTGCCAGCCTGTGTCCGTTGCCGGAAGTTTCGTCGTGTAGGCTGTGTCCTCCGACTATCGAACCAAAGATGCCCTCCTTTCTGAATTTTGCGTTGAAGTCACCAAGAATTATCTTCACGTCGTACTTCGGGCACATATCATACGTTGTCTCCAGGAGATCGTAGAATGCTTCTTTGGTTGAGTCCTCTCTCCCTTCATGGGGGGCGTAAGCACAGATCAGCGAAATGTTCTTAAATTTGCCTTTGATGCGGATTGTGACCAAGCGCTCGCTTACACTTCGGAAACCCAAGACTTCTTGCCTAAGTCTTCCCCTTATCACAAAACCACAACCAAAGAGCCGCTGACCCTGTTCCTTCAAGCCCCCGCCGTAGTAGATGTCACACGTTTTCAGTCTCCGTATGCCCTCTCCATCCCATCGCACTTCCTGGATGGCTGTTACGTCAGCCTTTAGCCTGTCCAGGTTCTCCACGTGTTCTGTATAAGGACAGGACGTTCCACGTGCAGATCCGAAACTCATTGTCCTTGTTTCGTGTGCTGGGGTCGTCAACTTTAAAATCATCCTTATCCAAGGCTTGTTGTTGTTTCGGAACAACTTTTTTTTACGTGGTAGGGAAGTTACCCCGACTCACAACCCCCTACCCGGAGGACCAGACCCTTCGTATAACTCCAAGGGTAGGGAGCCGGATACACCGCTCCTTATAGGCCTGAGCTACAAATATGTCGTAGTAGCCCATATAAGGTGTTCACTAAGTAGTTCAACCTAACTGGAACTGTAGACGCCACCGTTGATTCCATCTAGAGAATTCGTCCGCTGCCGCCTCGATGAAAAGAGAAGTGCCTTAGTGGGAACACTCCTCCAACCCTCTCTCGTTGGCTGTCCCCAACAGCTTTCCACGGGGATTTAAACCCCGTCTCCAGCTGAGGTACTAGACACCCGATGTTCACCACTAGGAGGTGAGAGTAGGAGTTGGTAGACAGAGGTGGGTTTTGAGAAAAACCTGTGGATGCTTGTGTCCTCTTGAATGCACATAACTACCCTTTTGAACATGAAACCTGTGGCTGTGGCCAATTACTGGAACTAGTGTCTAGTTGCCCTTTTAGGAAGATTTGGTGGCCTTTCAGTTGGTATACTTTTCCAAAAATGAGGTGCTAAGAATCGCGCATGACCTTGAAAATCTTTAACCATTATTGATTCAAAATTTCATTTGGCTGAAACTAGTTAATCTTTTTTGATTAATTATTGAATTTATGTGGCGTACTTTTTTTGTGAATATCCCATGTATCAATAGCTAAGATCCCAGTCCAGGAGCCGGTTGTAGGACTTATGTGTAGGTGTAGGGAGTTACATTTTTGGCAAGAATAGCTCGTTCACTCGAGTCAATCGGGATTCTTACAATTTTTTCAAATATTGGGAAATTCTTTTTGTATCAATTCTTCTTTTTAAGTCACTAGTTTTAATTTTTAATAGTCCAATGAAACTAAGACAATTACTCTGTTTACGGATTGAGATTTCGAGCTAAGTATACGACCTCACTGCTGGATCGAATGCAAATAGAATCGAAGTAAAGAGACACTTTGACTTTAATGTGTGCGTGCGGAATTAAGTTTTTGAATATGGTGATGTTGATTACGATAGAAAAAAAAAAGCAAAACAAAACAAAACAAGTTGAAATACAAACACACTTAAAACTCAATTCTTTAATTTTTCGATGCAGTTATACTCGTATTTTAAGATTGGATTCAGCTAGCAAATGGAATTGAATCCGAATTCAATTCTCCATGTAAACGGAGTAAATATACCATCATTAAGAAAAAGGGTTACGCACGAATTATCGAAAAAAATATCAACTAGTCAAAATATCGACTTTAATCTAGCGTGTTGTCCTCAAAAGCTGCAAGAGAATACAATTTTTTACCTCTCTATTTTAACAACCAAACTGATATTTTTGCTGAGGATTGTTCAGGCAACTGAGATTGCTGCGGCCCTCTTAAATCTCTTTTTCTTGAACACGCCTATCGACTTTTTTTGAAATTTTATATGCCTTAAATTTGTTTGATGCATTAAAAAAAATCGACTGGTTAAAATAATCCCAAAACAGGTGATTCAATGGCAGGTAATTAAAGACGATGATTTACCAGCCAGTAAGAGATTTATATACTGTCGACTTCGCTTAACTAGAACACCATAATTGCAGAACATTTGTTTCAGTTAAGCGGAGTTTTCAGTTAACCGAACTTCGGATAACTGAAACTTGTTTCAAATAAGCAGAGTTTTGTCAAAACAAATTAAATTTCATTTAGCCTGAAAATCAAAAAAAAAGGTCACGACTGGATCGTAGCTAACAACTTGAACGTAGCTTAAAATTGACAATGTGCATATGTAGTGATTGTATAACATTATGATATCATTAAAAAAAGTTTTAAATACAATTTAAAATATAAATTATTACTATAAATTTGTTTTTTTTTTTTTAATAGCTAAAACAGATAGAGTAAAGAAAAAAGTATGCCATCAAATCAGTTTGATAAATATGTTTTCTTAAAAACTAATTCTTTATATATATAAATTCTTCAAAATTTTTAAAAATAAAATTTGGTATGCCAACTTTTAGAATTTAGAAAATATTCGCTGAAGCGTTTTCAAAATATCGAATTTTCAAAAAAAAAAATTTTAATATTTTCTTAAAAACCCAAAAATAATTTTGTTTGAAAAATTGTATATGCAAAATTGTTCATATTGTAAAGGGCCTCTTACATAAAAAATTTGGTTGAAATCGGCATAGCCGTTAACGAGAAATTTGAAAACCAAGAAACCGTTTGTATGACAGGTACCGTTAAAAACCGTTATAAAAAAAATGTTGCATCAAAATATTACTTGTTGTCATTAAGTACATAGCTCGTAATTTTTTTTTTTTAAACCGTTAGAGCCGTTTTTGAAATACATCAATTTGCGTATATTGGTTGTATGGTGGGTACCGTTATTTTTTGAGCTAAAAAATTTTCAATTTCCCCTCTAGGGAATCCCATAAGAACCTTAAGTCCAAAGTTTGAAGGAAATCGCTTCAGCCGTTTAGGCTGCAGGTCGAGGTACAGACAGACGGACAGACGGACCGACACGGACAGACAGACATACAGACAGAATTGTGAGACCTACTTTTTTCGCGTTCTCTATCATCGTAATGTAAGGGAAAATTATTATCTCGAAATATTTTTTTTCACGAATCCTAAACTTGCCCTATAGGTACATTCCTACTACGTATATCGCAAGTAATAATAATATTATTATAAAATTGCGTGAGCCATACGTTTTCCGTCAAACATTTTTGACGATAAGCCAAAAAATTAAAAGTAACGACTGACACCAAGAGGGAATCACCACAAATGAGATTTTGACATTTAAGACTTGACATTCCAAATTTAAAAGGTGTTTTCGATTAAAAATTTGATGGCTTTGATGGTTATAATTTGAGGCAAACAATTCTGTTTTAATTATCCGCAGTTTACACTGAAGCGCAGTTCAATTCTTAAAAAGGGCTCCGGAAAAAAATTTCTTGATAACCGATGTTTTCAGTTAAGCGGAGTTGACTGTAGTTGACATTTTGATCAGATAAAGGTTTAGGAAAATGTTATGAATCATACCACTTATTAAAAATAAATTACTCAGTTATAGTTCTAAGAAATATGAAAAATAAAAACGTATTACTTTGTTATGATTCTAAGAAATATGACAAATGTAAACATATTTTACTTTGTTATGATTCTAAGAAATATGAAAAATGTAAATGTATTACTTTATTATAATTCTAAGAAATATTGAAAATAAATTCATATCTCTTAGAATATGCTTTTCTTTGTAATTTGTAACTTAAAACTGGTATGTGCTAACAATAACGCAAACTCAATAAAGGTTATGATTTTATCTGGCAGTCTTAGTCGGAGAGTCACCAGTAAGAAATCGTTTCAATCTATTTTTTTTTCTATGGTTAAAATAGTTTATAACATAAATTTGTCACCAGTAACAAATCGTCTCAATCTAAACTTATTCTGTGGTCAAAATAGTGTTATAACAGAAGCACGCATCGTCTTCACCTGTCGTGCGATTGTTTTAACTATTCGAGTTTTTTTTATTGAAAGTCGATCTTAGCGTATAGGATAGAAGCCCATATCGTAACCTAAATTTCTTGGAAAAATGTATCGACAAGTCGAGATTTCATAATGTCAATTTTTGTTAAATCGATCAAAAAATTGACATTTTGAGTTTTGACCAGTCGTTATTTTTTTGTCGATCAAAAAAAAAACTCCCCTCTCCCCTTAAAAAAACACACCTTTTTTCCCTCTTGAGCGACACACTCATACGTTTTTTGTTTATTTGGAATCTGCAAGTAAGGTTAAACCTAACATCCCATGGAACATTTAAAAAAATTTTAATATTTTTTTTCAGCATTTTGTTTATAACTTAGGTTTTATAATTAATTGCTATCGGCGTCATTGAATAACTTATAATAGAAAACTTAAATACCTATACTATAATAATACTTACACACACTCTTCAATTTTCACGGCTTGAGTGTAGTTCTGTTGATTAACAATGTACAACCACTTCAGGTCCTTTGATTCCCCTGCCTTAGGGTATATAACTCTTTCAACGCTTTTACAAAGGGAATCCTCGCCAGGGCTCATGCGTTGGCTTATGTTAAGTGGTTGAGGAATATCATCATCTCCAAATAAAACGTCAAATTTCGATATTTGATTCTTCAGCATATCCTCAACTTTGTCTTCAGGATAGTTTTGCACATCTGTGCAAAATGATTTCCCTTTTTCCTGGCATTTTGGCTCAGATTCAATTTCATCAGGGAAGTAAAAATCTTTTAGATTAATTAATTATTAATATTTTTATAAATTTTGTGTAAATTATTTCAAAAAATTTAAACCTTTTTGTGGATGTGGATACATATTCTGAGAAACAGGTCTTGTAGTCTTCTCTACATTTGGCGTATTACTTCTTTGTGACGTTGTTGACTTCTGGGGGAAAAAGACATCATTAAAAACTATATTCAGCTTACCATCTGGATTTCTTTGCACTTTAAAATCTTGTTTCTCATTGAAAGACTGATTTTGTTGATGTTCATTTGGATCAATATTTCTTTCACTCGGGTTCTTTTTTAAAATATTTGTATTCATTAAAAATAAGAAATTATCAGCAGAAAAGTAATTATTATAAAAATCGGAAGTTTACAGTTTCACGAAGTTCTAAAAAAATCTATCTTACATTGGACATGTTGAACAGTACAAGGCCAGAACTACTCACGGAGAAGATTTTTGGTATAATTTCGTCCACTTCAGCCTTAGTCTTGAAATATGTTAAAATATTTTTTTTAATGAGCATCATTAAGCAATCATATTTTTTTTAAATGAAAAATGTAAGACCGTTTGTGTTTTTGAATTTGAATCTGTCCTGCCGCTTGCATTTTGGTTTCGAGTTTCCCTTCGAATTCTTTCCCGTGTAAATGAATAATCATTTTGACAAACTGTCTAGAATCAAAATATTTTTAGCAATTATGTTAATAAATATGAGCATTAAGGTTATACGTAACTCTGAAGAAGTTGATTAACAAAAAATGTAACAATTGAAACGAAAACAATGTTAGTCAGTTAGAAAAATGTTAATAAGAAGTATACCAATACCATTGATTATAAAAACCGAGGAAAAAAAAATAAAAGATAAAATCCCGAGAGAAAACCTAGACCAGTGGATAAATCGGCAGGAAAAACTTTTTCAAGTATTTTTGGAAATTCTAACATTTATACGTATACATACTACGAGTATATTGAATGAAATACAAAAAATGTTGTCTAGTAAATAATAAACAACATTGCAGACCTTTTAGAAAGAATTAATAAAAATTGTTTTCTTTTGTTTTCAAGGTTATAATATCTACCTTTTCTATATCTTCTATGTTAAAAATATTTTGTTTGTGAGAATCACGGATAGATAAAATAAACGACTGCATCGCACGGACTTGTTGCCGTAGCTAATATCTTTATTTTAGCAAGAGATTTACATGATAAGTGGTTCAATATTATTATGAAATCGTAATAGTGTTAAAAAAAAAACAGTTTAGGCAAATATAGATTAGATACGATAAATTATTAGTTACTAAAAAAGCTGTGGCTCAAAATGAAGTACGCCATCCTAATTGTTTGATAAATATACTTTTATGAAAAAAATTATTCAAAAATACTTAGAGCGGTTTTGTTAAAAATAAATTTTGTATATAGGTATAAAATGTCAACATTTTTTAAAAATTAAATTTGGTAATTCTTTAGTTTCTGCTCACATGCGATAATATGGCCTTATTCCCAATCATTTATACAAATCCATAAACAGCACGAAAAATCTTTTTTCTTCGAATGAATCCCTCGCTCAATACGAGAAAATTGAATTGAAATTCCATTTGAAAATCCTCAACTAGGAGATTTCGTCGGTAGCCATCGACTAAAATCATGTGTCTAAGAAAGGCAACAACAATTCTTACAGAAGAGCTCAATTGTTGTTGTCAGAGCGAAACACATCTGCACTATAGGTCGCAAAAACCTTCCAAATTAATATTTCATATTAAAAAGTGCACTTGACAAAAAAACAAAAACAATTTTTCTATTGTTATTGTTTACCTTCTTCTTATAAAATGTTGGACCACGGGCAATTACAACAACTATCTAGGTGCAAGAGTTTAACCAAATTCCCCTGGAAATTATATAATTTATAGCACATCAGTGCAGCTTATTTTATTAATACGTCGGTAGCCATCGACTAAAATCATTTGTCTAAGAAAGGCAAAAACAATTCTTACTGAAGAGCTCAAGTGTTGTTGTCAGAGCGAAACACATCTGCACTATAGGTCGCAAAAACCTTCAAAATTAATATTTCATATTAAAAAGTGCACTTAACAAAAAAACAAAAACAATTTTTCTATTGTTATTGTTTACCTTTTTCTTATTTCAGAAATATTTCACAAAATAAAAAACACCCAAAATACTCTGAGGATAATTCACAGAAGAATAAAAGAAAACATCACTGCTGATAAATGTAAACAATTTATTAAAAAACAGAATCTGGCTTTCACAAACATTTGCAATATAAACACACACAAAATCGAACAACTTAAATATCCCTTTGGAGAAGCTTAAATATCACAATACACGACAAGTGGTTTGTTAATAAAAGTGACATAGAATCCCCCCTTGAGAATAAATGGCTTCTTTCACAGGGTAAAAAATTGTCTTTGCCGTTTGATAAAAACACCTTTCCTCTTTTCCAATTGATTGCGGTTGGAGAAGAAGTCATACGAATTGTGAAAGATGAAACGGAGCAGGAGGTGACAAGAGCGAAATATAGCAATATGCTGCACTCTTTCCAACGACATCAAGTCAACGATAGATTTGCAAAATACGTACTCAAAGTCCATAACCATGCAGCATCATGCCGAAAAAAATAACGTTTTGAACAAGACATAGAGGGCTGTTCAAAGCTTGGCCATGAGATGACGTTTCATGTGCGTGTGAGTTTTTTCTGGTTTTTCTTGAATGTGTAAGTGAATTTTGTTGTAAAAGATAGAAGTAGTTGTGAAAGGCTAATGCACGACATGACATGATTTGCCCAGTGAGTAAAAATGCACTGTTTGTTGATTGGATTGTGGTTGTGATGTTGGACATCTGTATGGCCTGTGGAGTCGGGGAGTAAAGATGCTACGGATTTTCTTAAGAACAACTATTGTGTCTGCCGATAAAGGTAACAAAACAGTTGCAATGATTCGCGAAGAGTATGAGAGAAAAATGAAAGAACTACTGGCTGATCGTTCTGTCTACCGACCCACCCGCGCAACCCCACTTTCTTCTCTCCAAAGTAAAAACAATGAGCTTGTGAAAAGATTACACACAAATATGCTGATTGACGATAGGCAAAAGGCATTGATGACGACGTATACAGCACAAATACCTTTGATCTATGGATTACCCAAAATCCACAAACAAAACATGCCTCTGCGACCGATAACAGCATCGATGAAAGTTCCATGCTATGAGCTTTCGAAATATTTGGGAAGAATATTACAGTGCGTTACACCAAATTCGGTCCACTCTATTAAAAATTCATTTGAGTTTAAGGAAAGAACAAAAGATCTAATTCTTGATGAAAATGATGTTTTGGTATCATACGATGTTATTTCTTTATTCACCAATATTCCTGTATAACTTGCAGTTGGAATAATTAAAAAGAAATGGGATATAATGTCTAGAAATACTAAGTTCAGCCAAACTAAATTTCTGGAATTATTAGATTTTTGCCTCAAAGAAAACAATTATCTTCAATATAAGAAGGATTTGTACAGACAGATCCATGGAATGCCGATGGGCAATCCACTTTCTCCAACTATTGCCGATTTGGTGTTAGATAACTTTTTAGATGAACAAATTTCGCGAAATCAAAAACCCAAAAAAATCGTCAAATATGTTGATGATTTGTTTGCGGTTATGAACATAGGAGAAGTTGATAGCTTTTTAAGGTGCCTTAATGAATACAATGATAAAATACAGTTTACCGTTGAGAGGGAGAAAAACAAAACCATAACGTTCTTAGATGTCAAGATCACTTGCATCAATGAGCGACTCTCTTTCAACTGGCATCAGAAAGATACAGCTTCGGGAAGACTTATCAACTTCAGGTCCAACCAGACAAAACACATCCTTATAAGCACATCATCAAATCTGGTCAACAAAGTCTTTGCGTTGAGTGATCAGGAATTCGACTCCGCTAATGAGAGGAAAGTGACTCAAATTCTCACAGACAATGGATATCCAGTTAATATCACGCAGTGCTTATTACTTCGGCAAAAACACAAAGTTCCTGCTGATAGAAGCTTGGAAGAGGAGAGATGTGCTTATAAGAGTGTAGTGTATGTTCCTAAACTTTCGGAAAACTTTAAGGAAATGATGAAAAAGAACACCGATAATGTCAACCTTGCGTACAAATCTAACAAGACTCTTGCACCACTTTTCAGCAACTTGAAGACCAAGACAGAGAAGGACAGACGCACAGATGCAATGCTGACGAAAGCTGCGACTTGTGCTATGTTGGTACAACCAAACAACTTCTTCGCCAGAGAATTTTAAACGATAAATCGGATATTAATCTAAAATGTACCGACAAGACAGCACTGGCATGCTAGAGTGTAGAACGTGGACACAAACCGGACTTTGACGGAGTTGAAATTTTGGAAACGGAGAGACATTTTTCGAAGCGATACACTTTGGAAACGCTCCACATAATCAACAACGAGAATAATATGAACCGCAAGCAAGACACTCAAAACATTTTGTCTGTGTACTGCTCACTAGTGACTGGGAAGAAGAAACCATGGATAATCTTCTTTTTTTGAAGGGTAATTTTTATAATTTTTATTTATAATAACTTTCTTTTTAAATCCAAATATTTAACTTGTTTTAGAGTTTTTTAAGTTAACTACATATCTTCATGTACGCATTTTGTTATTTAAAGTTTATATAATCAAACCTCAATTGAATGTTAGTTTTCCACCATGTTCTGCTTTAAATGTTCTTATGTTTAAAATGTTTATTTTATTTTTGTAAATAAAAGATCCCCTGAAGAAGATGGCAACAACCGACGAAAGGTAGGGAAGAGATGAAAATGTATTTTCATTAATTAACATTACAACCAAAACAGCCGAATGAGAATAGTTTCAAATTCTCAGACATCTATAATTATTCAACTACTTGGTCAAGTAACTCATCAACAAATTCTTAGTTTTTAATAAAATTAAAAAAAAAAACATCAATACCTTGTTCTTTTAAAAATCCAAACATTATTTTTGCGAAGAACTGCATTTACAAAATTGTTAAGATTGTGATGACTTGCCGTTAACGAGACATTTGAGAATCAAAAAACCAGTTATATGACATGTACCGTTAGATAACAACCCATATTGCTATTTTTTACTTGCGATATACGTAGTGTAGGTACGGTGACCATCCGTCCCGGGTTTCCCGGGACTGTCCCGTATTTCAATAGCCTGTCCCGGGTTTTTTTTAAGAAACCCGGGACGTACAAGTGTCCCGTATTTAGTTATTTGTCCCGTATTAGCACATTTTCTGATGTTTTTTTTGTTTTGTTTTGTGAGACAAATGGAGACTGAACAAGTCCAAATAAAATGCAAATATCTTTTAATTTAATTTATCTTGTACGAATATTTAAATCAGTGCGGAAGATTTTTTAAAGAACTTGAAATATTCAGTTGAGTAATTCTTACTAATGTACCCCTGGTCAGAAATAGAAGCATGTTTGGCTTTTGTGAACCAAAACCGAAGAGAAACAAGAATTAATGCCTCTCAGTTGTTTGTTTGCTTAATTTGTTTTCTTAAGTTTAGAAACTATTAGAAAAAGGACTGAAAACAAAAAGATAGTAGGTATAAAAATGGGTTAACATTTTTACGCATTTCTCAGAAAAAAAACATTTGCGAAAAATCCAAAGTTAATTTAAAAACTCAAAAAGCCATGATAATTGTTAAATGTAATAACAATTTAAGCTACCATGATTTCAAAAATTATTTAAAAGAAAACGAACAATTATAAAATATTGTTTTTGAGCACAAAAGTATTAAGGACAAATAATTTGTACGTTGTAAGCTTTTAAGTTTTTGTAGTTTTAAATAATGGAAAATTTAAATAATGTTCATTTAATAAGTTACATACTAATTTCTTAACAGAAGACTGAATTATTTTATTAATGAAATAAATGTTAAGTTTTAAGTTCCTTTAATTTTAAAAGTTTCTTTTCATTTGTTTTTCTGTTATTTTGTCTCTCTTTTAATAGGTAGGTATGTATGTATGTATCAAAATAAAAATTAAGAAAAATACGAATATTTTTGTTTTATGTTTTTAAAATGTTCACTTTGTGTCCCGGGTTTTGCTGCCAGAAATATGGTCACCGAAGTATAGAGCAAGTTTAGGATTCGTGCAAAAAAACATTACGATGATAGAGAACGCGAAAAAAGTGGGTCTCGCAATTCTGTCTGTTTGTCCATCTGTCTGTCTGCACCTCGACCTGCAGCCTAAACGGCTGAAGCGATTTTCTTCAAACTTTAAACTTAAGGTTCTTATGGGATTCCCTAGAGGGGATATTGAAATTGTTTTTTAGCTCAAAAAATAATAACTTTTTATTAAAGTGAACGGTGAGTTTGTCAACTAAATTTTATACATATTTGCGCTCAGCCCTGGCTAACATAATTATGTTCGACGTTCGCCTTTGGGGTCGTACTTCATTAAGCCAGACATAAAAGATTAATTGAAAAAAAAAAAACAATCTACAATTGCATGAAAACTTTGAAAAAAAAAAACGAAAATCAATTTGAGTTAATGTTTTCATACCTCCCTAATTGGATTAATTATTCAAAACTTTATACGAAAAATTGATGTGGTACAAAAGTTGTAATTTAAGATTCTTTACATAAAGTAGAGGATTAAAAAGTTCACACTGGTGTAGCACTCATTTCGTTCACATGGTTTTTGAACGAAATGTATCCACAGAAAGTATATCATATACATTCACAACAAAAACCTCGCATCATGTTCTTACGAACCAACCGATGCGATGGGAATAAGTGTAGGCACAATCTGAACGTACACGTACAGGATAGTTGTTTTGTTGGATGTTGATTTTGTACTTCGCGCTGGAAGAATATGAACGAAATGGGAAATTTCAAATATTTGAAGTTTCTGATTTAGATAATTTAGGTGACAGTTACTCTAAACATTTAAAAACCCATATAAATTGACTTTCTGCGTTCAAAACGTTTGCAAAAGTGCGAGTAGGTGTTCTGCCTTTGGACAAAGCCAAGCAAATAAGTGTCAACAAAAAAAACTTTTGCGACAAAAACAGTTGGAAGATTCTTTTCATGAAAATTTATTAAAAATATTTTAAAAGAACTCTTGAAGATTTAGAGTTAAAATTAATGTAAGTATACAGGAATGTGTTAACTTACAGAAAATAAAAACAAATGAAGTGTGAACGACTGCATTTTATAATCACGCGTCGCCACTGAGTAGAGGCCACTTATAGTCACAAAAAGTCTTGTACCTAATTCTGAGGACGGTTTGTCTCAAATAAAATATATCAGATCTTTATGAATGAGGTGAAAAATTAAAGCAGGGATGACTTAAATTTGTATGCAAACTTACTCGGAAAATGTTGTACAAATTCATTCTAAAAATGTGATTGCGTTATTAGTCGTTTCGATTTTTGGCGCATTAAATTGAAAAGTTGATACAAAATTTTACAAATTTGTAAAATAAAACCCAGGCACATATTGACTTATTGACTTAAACCTCTACGATTAATTTAACAAGAGCAAAAGGAATTATTATAAAATAAATTCGTAACTTACAAAATTGTAAACGGATCCTCCAGGTTAAGGTTTAAAAATACTGCCCTTAAGATTTACACAAAAACAAAAACAAACTATTCTTGAAAACTTCGAAAAAAAAATTAAAAACAATTTAAGTTATTGTTTTTTTTCACCTACTTATTTTCATAAATAATTAATTTAAATTCGTTGGTTGGCATATTCTTTACATAAACTAGAGATTACAAAGTTGGAAATCTAATACAAAATTCAAATTTAATGCTTTTTGAGTTATGGTTATTAAAGCCAAGCTGTTGTGACACTCAATTGGACAGATAAAATCGTTCCTTGCTTTATATTTTACTGAAGGATTTCAATCTTCTGTTTCTCTTGTCAGCTTAAGCGCTTATGTTAATCAAACATAGCTGTGCACTTATTGAAAGCTCCAAACTTTCTGAAACAAACAACAAAAACTATTCTTATCTATTCTATCAATAGCAGTAGGTTCACTTGTAGTTGAAGATAGCTAGTACAATTGACGGAGTCCAAAGGAAGAAAACATTATACAGTCGAGCCCGTTCATAGCCAAATGTGCTTTTATCCGACTGCAAAGTTGGTTTGGCGCACAGAAAAAAAGATTAAATGACGACAACAAACAAGAAAAAGTTCCAGTGTTACTTGCAGATGTTAATTGTCAAACAAAATTCGGTGCAGTATAAAATTGAGAAAATTTCAACTTTTTGCTACAGGTGGGTTAGGCAGTCAATTAAGTCAGAAAAAGTCATTAGTCAGTAAAAGTAGAATAACAGATTCAGGCAAGATGAAATTTGCCAAAAAATTAGTAATGATAGGAAGAGGTACCTAATTCGCTTGGAACTTCAACCTTCCAAGCACATTGGGAAATGGTTAAGCCTAATGGTGTAGGTAGCTGTGGATGAAGCTTGTATATCACTGTCAAGAAAAAAAGATACGAAAACAGTGAAGAGCTCTCTAATAAGTATAACGTTTTAGTTGTTGCAAGAAATGCATGGTATGAATCAAAGTTGAGCACTTTTGATTGAAGTTACAGTCTTTTGTTCAGCCATCAGTAACCTACAACTATTTTTGTAGCTTTCACAAATGAATAGCTTACCAAATTGAAATAATTATAATGTACCTTATTGCATAACGATAGGTTGTCAACATCGCCTCCTTACAAGAATTTCAAAATTCAAAAGCATATGGAATTATTTATTTTTTTGTGTATTTATGTTAAATAAGGAGTTCTATACATATCTTGCTTCAACTTAATTTTAATTAATGGAATTTTGTTTAAGTGCAATCAGTTAGTTATGTTTTTGTTTTATCTAGCAAATGCAAGTCATTTTCAATGCTCCCATTCTTACTCTATGAGTGAAATCTGTAAATTTTGGTTTTCAAATTTCTCTTTAACTACTACACCGATTTCAACCAAAAAATTGCATCAAAATTCTGTAAAAATGCATTGTTAGAAACTTGGATAATAAAGTTGCAATAACAGTTGTAGTAACGGTTGCAGTTGCATTTGAAAACAAAATAAAATTTATTTTTATAAAAAATATCTTTTAAAAAATTTCTCAAAAGGTGAATAAAGATTCACAGGATGCACGCAATTGAAGTTGCATTTTCTCCCAAAATAAATAAAAATTAAAAATGTTTGTATGTCCTCCTTACAATTTCCTGAACATTTGTACCATTATTCCTTATGGCCCGGAAAAAATCATTGCATTAAGGAAAAGTGGATGGTAATTTTAGTTTTATCTAAGAATGACTAACATAAGTTTAACAAAAAGTTGGTAGAAGTTGCAATTGCAATTATATTTTTGCAAGGTTCAGGGGGTTCCCACAGTTATGCGAGCAAACACGGAAAACAATCGAACATACTGCTGTTTTAGAAAACATCTTTGAAAAGAAGAACAAAATTCAGTTGAACACCAATAAATAATATTTTTTTTTTTTAATTTTATTATTCATTTTATTGTTTTGGCAACAGTTTGGCAACAAAGCGAAGAAAGGCACGACAATGGCTCAACATTTATTTTGTAAGAGTAGGTAAATCCCAGAATCCACACGTCTAATTTTGTGTGTTTTAAAGGAAAATGTCTTATAAATTGGAGGAAATGATCTTATAAATATTGTTAGGGCTGTATGTAAGACTGTGAATAATGGACGACGCATTTATGTTGTTAATGTTTGAAATGTTTCTATCCATATCATCGCACTACTTACTGGAAAAGGGCAGAACAACAGCTAGTTTTCAATAACAATAGCACTCACACTAAATATACAAATCGATTGTTAACCTTTTGGTAGGTATTCACTTTTTTCAAAACGAACTTTAAATAAAATCGATTTGACATTTTTTTTTATTTGTTGTATGTATGTACATATATTTTTTTTTTTTTGATTAAAGTATTTTCTATGTATAAAATTTCATCATGCTATTTTTCCACTATTTTCGTTTACTTTGTTCGGTATTTTAATATTTATTTTGTTATTCGTGGCGAAAGCGAATCCAACAATAAAGAAATCATTAAAATCTATCCAGCAGTTCTTGATTTATAAGTGGTGTAACTAACACAACTTTGTTTTATATATGTATATATAGATATAGATAGATGAACATTACTTTTGTTTGTAGGGAATTTTTTTTCACTTTGTCATATTGAATTTGCCTTTATAGCGCTTAGTTAAAGTTACTTCCAGCAATAACATCACTGTAAACCTAAGGTTATAAAAATTTGGGGCAAAGTTTGGTCATTAAAAATGAAAAGTAAAAGAAATTTTTTTCAAATTGCCAATTAAATAGTTTTCCGACCTTTTTTTTATGTCACATAATCAAATTCAAACGGAAGAAATGAGAATTTAGCATGAATCTCTGAAATTGAGAATTGAGTACGTGCAAGCGTTGCACTTTGAAAATTCTTTTTTACACAAGAAACCCAATAATATAAGTACCTAAGCGTCTACCTATATTATAGCGATTGAGGGAAGAATTGATAATAAAATATTACGAAAACGCCACAGTGAACGGAAGATTTTTTGCTGTACTTTTTTGTGATAAATAGCAAAAAGGAGATATGTGTTATTTTTCCAGGAGACTTGGTTACTTTTGAACTAAAGGGAGCAATTTCTACATGTCAAACAAGAGCCCCATGCTTTTGGCAAGGGTTATGTATGTAGACGTACCTTCTTTTATTAAAAAATAAAACAAAACAAATTGTTTGTATTATTGAAGTTTTAACTGTGTGAAAAACTTCATTCAACTAGAATTCGTATTTTTTATAAAACTATATTAGCCTCAATAAAATATAACTAAGCGGAGGGGAGGAGAGGTTAGCTATCCCACTCCAATATACGTAACTGCTTGCATACTGTTATCAATTTTAACATAATCTCCTACAAATTTGTGCCCTTAAGCTATTTAAGTACCATTCATTGATTTGCAAAATGTCTACCTTTTTATAGATTTTCCTGTGAAAAACAATTTATCATCAAATTTGATGAGAATCATTAATAAAGGGTCCTCCAAATAACTTTTTTTTTTTTTGAAAATGCATCATCAACATCGAGTGTATCTTCGGCTGTGTGGCACGTAGCGCCGTCCTGTTGAAACCAAATGTTGCCAATATCCTCCTCTTCAATTTTTGTGACCACATATTCGTTCAGCATGGCCCGATAACGATCGCCATTGACTGTAACGGCCACTCCTTGTTCAGTTGAAGAAAAATGGCCCAATTATGCCTCTGGACCAAAATCTGCACCAAACAGTCACTCGTTTTGGGTGTATCGGCTTTTCAATGTATGCGTGCGGGTTTTATGTGCCCCAAATGCGACAATTTTGCTTGTTTACATAACCGCCAAGATCAAAATGAGCTTCATCTGTAAAGATGATTTTTTTGGCAAAATCGGCAAAGTAATGTCGCAATATTTCCCAGCGTTGTTCAAGCGTATACACAACCATATTCGTTCAGCGAAAGGATAAAATTAATTATCTGTCAAATCAGACATGAGCAAAGTGTAACCATTCACGAAACAAGCACTAGTTGAAAATGAAAAAAAAAAAAAAAACGTTAGATGGCGGACCCTTTATAAGATGGGTCTAAGCTTTTTCAAGAGGAAAGTAGGAGCAAGAAACGGGAGCGGGTCATAATACTGTTTTTCAAAATTCTGTATAACAAAATTCTGTGTGGTCAAAATAATGTAAGACCATAATTCTGTATGTCATTATACTGTAAATACAAAATTCTGTACGTCTAAATACTGTATGAACAAAATACTGACCTGCTAAATTTTGTTTTGTAAAATTCTGTATGGCAAAATACTGTATTCGCAATACTGTTTTTTTTTTTTAAGAAATTTCCTTAAAAAAAACACATAATACTATAGTCTAAGAAAGATAAGATCTGACCGGGAACAAATTATTTCATGAAATTTTAGTGCTCGTATCGACGCAGAATTTTATCCTCAACAACAAATCCACAGTCCCTAAAAATCCCCGCATTGGCATTTTGTATAGACGCATTTAAAGAGGTGGAGAGGAGGGGGAGGCGGGAGTTTATCAAGCTGAAAAATTTGTTATAATAAAGTCAAATCATGTTATGACACACGTTTTTAGGGTGCTTTTTAACGCTGATTCTAAAGAGACCAAAACTGAAAAGATACATATATCCCGTAGAAAGTTAAAGGCCTTTTTATGGAGTGATGACTTCCTTTTTAAGTACAACAAGTAAAATATTACTCAAATCAATTTTAAAATAATGATGACTTGTACATGTACATTAATATAATTCATTCTTGAAGTCAAATTGTGTTTTCACAAACAAAAGAAAGGCAAAGGAATTAAATAGAGAAAGTAAGAAAAAGTAAACAAAAATTTACTATAACAAATTGACATTTACCAAAAAAACACGAGAAAACTCAGTAAATAATTTTAGAGGGAAAATTAAGTGAACAAAATAGAAGTTAATAAAAGTAGAATTTTGTTTTATCTCTCCTTTTTCCCTTAGATCCTAACTAGGGTCCTATATTACTCAACGATAAGCTTGCTTTTTTATCAATTTCTTGAATTATGTCAGGTGGTGATTAAAAAGTTATGATGCCATTAAAAAACCTCTATTAAATAATCTGTATTTCAAAGTTCTGTACAAATGCTGTAATAGAAATATCGTTTTGAAAATGTAAAAAAGTGCGCGCTCATTTCTTCCGTTTGAATTTGATTATGTGACATAAAAAAGGGTCGGAAAACTAATTAATTGGCAATTTGAAAAAAATTTCTTATACTTTTCATTTTTAATGACCAAACTTTGCCCCAAATTTTTATAACCCTAGGTTTACAGTTATGTTATTGCTGAAAGTAACTATAACTAAGCGCTATAAAGGCAAATTCAATATGACAAAGTGAAAGAAAATTCCCTACAAACAAAAGTAATTTTCATCTATCAATATCTATACATCTATATATCAGTGGCGTGGCGTGAATTATATGAATAGGGAAGACGAAGCAAAATCAATCAAATTAGTCGCAAATTTAAGAGCCTTAATTTTCTGGCCATGTTCTTATGCTTTTATTTTGAATATAATAATTTTGTAAAGTTCCAATCATCACATTAAATAAATATATTTCTGTGCATCATCCAATCAAATCATCCAAATAAAATATTGTTAGCAATTATGTTAATAAATATGAGCATTAAGGTTATACGTAACTCTGAAGAAGTTGATTAACAAAAAATGTAACAATTGAAACGAAAACAATGCTAGTCAGTTAGAAAAATGTTAATAAGAAGTATACCAATACCATTGATTATAAAAACCGAGGAAAAAAAATAAAAGATAAAATCCCGAGAGAAAACCTAGACCAGTGGATAAAAAAAAACATTTCTACGTATACATACTACGAGTATATTGAATGAAATACAAAAAATGTTGTCTAGTAAATAATAAACAACCTTGCAGACCTTTTAGAAAGAATTAATAAAAATTGTTTTCTTTTGTTTTCAAGGTTATAATATCTACTTTTTCTATATCTTCTATGTTAAAAATATTTTGTTTGTGAGAATCACGGATAGATAAAATAAACGACTGCATCGCACGGACTTGTTGCCGTAGCTAATATCTTTATTTTAGCAAGAGATTTACATGATAAGTGGTTCAATATTATTATGAAATCGTAATAGTGTTAAAAAAAAAAACAGTTTAGGCAAATATAGATTAGATACGATAAATTATTAGTTACTAAAAAAGCTGTGGCTCAAAATGAAGTACGCCATCCTAATTGTTTGATAAATATACTTTTATGAAAAAAATTATTCAAAAATACTTAGAGCGGTTTTGTTAAAAATAAATTTTGTATATAGGTATAAAATGTCAACATTTTTTAAAAATTAAATTTGGTAATTCTTTAGTTTCTGCTCACATGCGATAATATGGCCTTATTCCCAATCATTTATACAAATCCATAAACAGCACGAAAAATCTTTTTTCTTCGAATGAATCCCTCGCTCAATACGAGAAAATTGAATTGAAATTCCATTTGAAAATCCTCAACTAGGAGATTTCAGAAATATTTCACAAAATAAAAAACACCCAAAATACTCTGAGGATAATTCACAGAAGAATAAAAGAAAACATCACTGCTGATGAATGTAAGCAATTTATTAAAAAACAGAATCTGGCTTTCACAAACATTTGCAATATAAACACACACGCTTAAATATCACAAAACACGACAAGTGGTTTGTTAATAAAAGTGATATAGAATCCCCTCTTGAGATTAAATGGCTTCTTTCACTGGGTAAAAAATTGTCTTTGCCGTTTGATAAACACACCTTTCCTCTTTTCCAAATGATTGCGGATGGAGAAGAAGTCATACGAATTGTGAAAGATGAGACGTAGCAGGAGGTGACAAGAGCGAAATATAGCAATATGCTGCACTCTTTCCAACGACATCACGTCAACGATAGATTTGCAAAATACGTACTCAAAGTCCATAACCATGCAGCGTCACGTCGAAAAAAATAACGTTTTGAACAAGACATGGAGGGCTGTTCAAAGCTTGGCCATGAGATGACGTTTCAAGTGCGTGTGAGTTTTTTTCTGGTTTTTCTTGAATGTGTAAGTGCATTTTGTTGTAAAAGATAGAAGTAGTTGTGAAAGGCTAATAAACGACATGACATGATTTGCCCAGTGAGTAAAAATGCACTGTTTGTTGATTGGATTGTGGTTGTGATGTTGGACATCTGTATGGCCTGTGGAGTCGGTGTGTAAAGATGCTACGGATTTTCTTAAGAACAACTATTGTGTCTGCCGATAAAGGTAACAAAACAGTTGCAATGAATCGCGAAGAGTATGAGAGAAAAATGAAAGAACTACTGGCTGATCGTTCTGTCTACCGACCCACCCGCGCAACCCCACTTTCTTCTCTCCAAAGTAAAAACAATGAGCTTGTGAAAAGATTACACACAAATATGCTGATTGACGATACGCAAAAGGCATTGATGACGACGTATACAGCACAAATACCTTTGATCTATGGATTACCCAAAATCCACAAACAAAACATGCCTCTGCGACCGATAACAGCATCGATGAAAGTTCCATGCAATGAGCTTTCGAAATATTTGGGAAAAATATTACAGTGCGTGACCCCAAATTCGGTCCACTCTATTAAAAATTCATTTGAGTTTAAGGAAAGAGCAAAAGATATAATTCTTGATGAAAATGATGTTTTGGTATCATACGATGTAATTTCTTTATTCACCAATATTCCTGTATAACTTGCAGTTGGAATTATTAAAATGAAATGGGATATAATATCTAGAAATACTAAGTTGAGCCAAACTAAATTTCTAGAATTATTAGATTTTTGCCTCAAAGAAAACAATTATCTTCAACATAAGAAGGATTTGTACAGACAGGTCCATGGAATGCCGACGGGCAATCCACTTTCTCCAACTATTGCCGATTTGGTGTTAGATAATCTTTTAGATGAACAAATTTCGCGAAATCAAAAACCCAAAATAATAGTCAAATATGTTGCTGATTTGTTTGCGGTTATGAACATAGGGGAAGTTGATAGCTTTTTAAGGTGCCTTAATGAATACAATGATAAAATACAGTTTACCGTTGAGAGGGAGAAAAACAAAACCATAACGTTCTTAGATGTCAAGATCACTCGCATCAATGAACGACTCTCTTTCAACTGGCATCAGAAAGATACAGCTTCGGGAAGACTAATCAACTTCAGGTCCAACCAGACAAAACACATCCTTATAAACACAGCATCAAATCTGGTCAACAAAGTCTTTGCGTTGAGTGATCAGGAATTCGACTCCGCTAATGAGAAGAAAGTGACTCAAATTCTCACAGACAATGGCTATCCAGTTAATATCACGCGGAGCTTATTACTTCGGCAAAAACACAAAGTTCCTGCTGAAAGAAGCTTGGAAGAGGAGAAATGTGCTTATAAGAGTATAGTGTATGTTCCTAAGCTTTCGGAAAACTTTAAGGAAATGATGGAAAAGAACACCGATAGTATCAACCTTGCGTACAAATCTAACAAGACTCTTGCACCACTTTTGAGCAACTTGAAGACCAAGACAGAGAAGGACAGACGCACAGATGCAATGCTGACGAAAGCTGCGACTTGTGCTATGTTGGTACAACCAAACAACTTCTTCGCCAGAGAATTTCAAACGATAAATCGGATATTAATCTAAAAAGTACCGGCAAGACAGAACTGGCATGCTACAATGTAGAACGTGGACACAAACCGGACTTTGACGGAGTTGAAGTTTTGGAAACGGAGAGACATTTTTTTAAGCGATACACTTTGGAAACGCTCCACATAATCAACAACAAGAATAATATGAACCGCAAGCGACACACTCAAAACATTTCGTCTGTGTACTGCTAGTGACTGGGAAGAAGAAACTATGACTAATCTTCTTTTTTTGAAGTGTTTGCAATAAAACTAATTAATATTAAAGTAATTTTTATAATTTTTGTTTATAATAACTTTTTTTTTAAGTCCAAATATTTTACTTGTTTTACAGTTTTTAAAGTTACCTACATATAATTCATGTACACATTTTGTTATTTAAAGTTTATATAATCAAACCTCAATTGAATGTAAGTTTTCCACCATGTTCTGCTTTAAATGTTCTTATGTTTGAAATGTTTATTTTATTTTTGTAAATAAAAGATCCCCTGAAGAAGATGGCAACGACCGTCGAATCGTAGGGAAAAGATATGAAAATGTATTTTCATTAATTAACATTACGACCAAAACAGCCGAATGAGAATAGTTTCAAATTCTCAGACATCTATAATTATTCAACTACTTGGTCAAGTAACTCATCAACAAATTCTTAGTTTTTAAAAAAAAAAATCATCAATACCTAGTTCTTTTAAAAATCCAAACATTATTTTTGAGGAGAAATGTATTTACAAAATTGTTAAGAATGTGATGACTTGCCGTTAACGAGACATTTGAGAATCAAAAAACCAGTTATATGACATGTACCGTTAGATAACAACCCATATTGCTATTTTTTACTTGCGATATACGTAGTATAGGTACGGTGACCATCCGTCCCGGGTTTTCCGGGACTGTCCCATATTTCAATAGCCTGTCCCGGGTTTTTATTTAAGAAACCCGGGACGTACAAGTGTCCCGTATTTAGTTACTTGTACCGTATTTGTCCCGTATTTGCACATTTTCTGATGTTTTTTTTTTTGTTTGATAGTGAGACTGAACAAGTCCAAATAAAATGAAAATATCTTTCAATTTAATTTATCTTGTACGAATATTTAAATCAGTGCGGAAGATCTTTTAAAGAACTTGAAATATTCAGTTGAGTAATTCTTAGTAATGTACCCCTGGCCAGAAATAGAAGCATGTTTGGCTTTTGTGAACCAAAACTGAAGAGAAGCAAAACCTACGATAGTAGGTATAAAAATGGGTTAATATTTTTACGCATTTCTCAGAAAAAAAATAATTTTGCTTTCCAAACCTTTTAAACATTGTCGAGTTCAGTTTGTGTTTGCCAAGTTCTAATGCGTTTTTTTCAAAATGAATAATATGTGGACCAGCGAAAAATCCAAAGTTAATTTAAAAACTTAAAAAGCCATGATAATTGTTAAATGTAATAACAATTTAAGCTACCATGATTTCAAAAATTATTTAAAAGAAAACGAACAATTATAAAATTTTTTTTTTGAGCACAAAAGTATTAAGGACAAATATTTTGTACGTTGTAAGCTTGGATTAATCTGCATTACGAAATTTTATGTTTTTGTTGTTTTAAATAATGAAACTTTACATAATGTTAATTTAATAAGTTAGAGACTAATTTCTTAACAGAAGACTGAATTATTTTATTAATGAAATAAATGTTAAGTTTTAAGTTCCTTTAATTTTAAAAGTCTCTTTTCATTTGTTTTTCTGTTATTTTGTCTCTCTTTTAATAGGTAGGTATGTATGTATGTATCAAAATAAAAACTAAGAAAAATACGAATATTTTTGTTTTATGTTTTTAAAATTTTCACTTTGTGTCCCGGGTTTTGCTCCCAGAAATATGGTTACCGTAAGTAAAGGGCAAGTTTAGGATTCGTGCAAAAAAAAAGTTCGAGATAATAATTGTTCCTAACATTACGATGACAGAGAACGCGAAAAAAGTGGGTCTCGCAATTCTGTCTGTTTGTCCGTCTGTCTGTCTGCACCTCGACCTGCAGCCTAAACGGCTGAAGCGATTTTCTTCAAACTTTGAACTTAAGGTTCTTATGGGATTGCCTAGAGGGGAAATTGAAATTTTTTTTTGCTCAAAAAATAACGGTTCCTGTCATACAACCAATATACAAAAATTGATTTTCTAACGATTTTCAAAAAAAAATTACGAGGTACTTAAATTACTAAAATAAATAATTTGGTGGAAAAAAACAAACTGTATAACGGTTATTAACGGTACTTGTCATGCAACCGTTTTTTGACATTGAAAATGTTTATAGGCTCGTTTTGCACAAATTATGGTGTTACCAAAATGAATAAAGTACAAATGAATACAAACGAAAATGAACTTAAGCATAGTAGGGGCATTTTGCGAAAAATTTGGTTGGAGTAACACAGAAGCTACCTACAAAATTAAAATTAACATATCTTTGTAAGCGATGAACACGCATGGTATCGAATTGTTGGTTGAGCGCTGTTTCGTGCTTGTGCAATTTGCTTGTGCTACCAAAGAAGTAAGAAGAGAATGAAAGAATGAAAAATAAACGATGACATAAATAATGAGATACATGTTCGTTGGTCTTTTATTGACAGGTGCAGATGCAGACTGCAGAGCACAACTACAGCCGAAGCAGAGTATCGAATTTTCGGTTGATATGTTGTGTTGTGTACACTGTACAGTCACAGTGCGTGTTTACAAAGGTTGGGGGTTAGAAAAGGAACGTAGGATAAAGGGATACATGCAAAATTTACCACAGTAGAATTTACAAAGGCTTTGAACCTATTTATTATATGTATATAATAATAAATTTAAAATAACTTTTTCACAAAAAAAATAACTTTTTTACAAAAACAAATTAACTTTTTTACAAAAAAATAACGTTTTTACAAAAAAAAAATTTACTGTTTTACAAAAAAAAAAATAAATTTTTACATACAAAAATTAGCTTTTCTACCAAAAAAAATAACTTTTGTACAAAAAAATTAACTTTTTACAAAAAAAATTAATAACTTTTTTCAAACTAAATTTCTTGTAAAAATAAATATCTTTGGTTACTTGCACAAAAGTGATGAGAAATTATTAAATTATGTTTTATATTTTTATTATAAATTATACATACAAAATATGCATATATTATATACGCTCTTTTCTGACTCACTGCCAGGGTAACGCTGCTATGAATGTAGAATCAAAAAAAAAAAACATTCATGCTCCTAAACGAAAATGTCAATGGTTGCCAATTTTCTGGAATTAACTTTTTATGAAAGTGAACGGTGAGTTTGTCAACTAAATTTTATACATATTTGCGCTCAGCCCTGGCTAACATAATTATATTCGACGGGCGCCTTTGGGGTCCTGCAACCAACTTGTCTCCGATACTTCATTAAGCCAGACATAAAAGATTAATTGAAAAAAAAAAAAAAAAAACAAAAAATTAAAATCAATTTTAGTTAATGTTTTCGTACCTCCCTTATTGACTTAATTATTCAAAACAGTAGCCCGTAGCGTAATGGTTAGTGCGTTCGACTGTCACGCTGGAGGTCTGGGATCGCTTCCCAGCCTCGTCCACCTAAAAACTAAAAAGTTTTTTTTCAGGGCTACTGCCTCTTGCGAGGAATTGACAAATCCTCCAAGAGTATCACTTGTCACGAATAAGTGCTTCTCGTCTAGCCGTTCGGATTCGGCATAAAATTGTAGGTCCCTTCCATTCCTGTCGAAAGGCGCACACAGGAATGGTTGCGAGTTGTTAGTCACTAGGCCCTGGTTCTTCATGAGCCGTTGTGCCACCCGATTTATTTTTATTTATATTATTCAAAACTTTATACGAAAAATTGATGTGGTACAAAAGTTGTAATTTAAGATTCTTGCTAGCATATTTTCTACATAAAGTAGAGGATTAAATAATTGTAGATATAATAGACAGTTTAAAATTTAGTACTTTTTAAATTATGATTAACCCTTGAAAGATAACCTACGTCGAATCGACTTAACAATTACATGTAACTCTTATGGGACATGAAATAGGGTATTCTTTCTAGGGTTAAAAAAGATGAGCATTCTGTGACACCGCAACGGACAGGTACAATCGTTCCTAACTTTATTTTTTCTAAGATTTCAAATATTTGAAATTTCTGATTTATATAATTTAGGTGACAGTTACTGTAAACATTTAAAAACCCATATCAATTGACTTTCTGCGTTCAAAATGTTTGCGAAAGTGCGAGTAGGTTGTTCTGCCTTTGGACAAAGCCAAGCAAATAAGTGTCAACAAAAAAAACTTTTGCGACAAAAACAGTTGGAAGATTCTTTTCATGAAAATTTATTAAAAATATTTTAAAAGAACTCTTGAAGATTTAGAGTTAAAATTTATGTAAGTATACAGGAATGTGTTAACTTACAGAAAATAAAAACAAATGAAGTGTGAACGACTGCATTTTATAATCACGCGTCGCCACTGAGTAGAGGCCACTTATAGTCACAAGAAGTCTTTTACCTAATTCTGAGGACGGTTTGTCTCAAATAAAATATATCAGATCTTGATGAATGAGGTGAAAAATTAAAGCAGGGATGACTTAAATTTGTATGCAAACTTACTCGGAAAATGTTGTACAAATTCATTCTAAAAATGTGATTGCGTTATTAGTCGTTTCGATTTTTGGCGCATTAAATTGAAAAGTTGATACAAAATTTTACAAATTTGTAAAACAAAACCCAGGCACATATTGACTTATTGACTTAAACCTCTACGATTAATTTAACAAGAGCAAAAGGAATTATTATAAAATAAATTTGTAACTTACAAAATTGCAAACGGATCCTCCAGATTAAGGTTTAAAAATACTGCCCTTAAGATTTACACAAAAACAAAAACAAACTATTCTTGAAAACTTCGAAAAAAAATTAAAAACAATTTAAGTTATTGTTTTTTTTTTCACCTACCTAATTTTCATAAATTATTAATTTAAATTCGTTGGTTGGCATATTCTTTACATAAACTAGAGATTACAAAGTTGCAAATCTAATACAAAATTCAAATTTAATGCTTTTTGAGTTATGGTTATTAAAGCCAAGCTGTTGTGACACTCAATTGGACAGATAAAATCGTTCCTTGCTTTATATTTTACTGAAGGATTTCAATCTTCTGTTTCTCTTGTCAGCTTAAGCGCTTATGTTAATCAAACATAGCTGTGCACTTATTGAAAGCTCCAAACTTTCTGAAACAAACAACAAAAACTATTCTTATCTATTCTATCAATAGCAGTAGGTTCACTTGTAGTTGAAGATAGCTAGTACAATTGACGGAGTCCAAAGGAAGAAAACATTATACAGTCGAGCCCGTTCATAGCCAAATGTGCTTTTATCCGACTGCAAAGTTGGTTTGGCGCACAGAAAAAAAGATTAAATGACGACAACAAACAAGAAAAAGTTCCAGTGTTACTTGCAGATGTTAATTGTCAAACAAAATTCGGTGCAGTATAAAATTGAGAAAATTTCAACTTTTTGCTACAGGTGAGTTAGGCAGTCAATTAAGTCAGAAAAAGTCATTAGTCAGTAAAAGTAGAATAACAGATTCAGGCAAGATGAAATTTGCCAAAAAATTAGTAATGATAGGAAGAGGTACCTAATTCGCTTGGAACTTCAACCTTCCAAGCACATTGGGAAATGGTTAAGCCTAATGGTGTAGGTAGCTGTGGATGAAGCTTGTATATCACTGTCAAGAAAAAAAGATACGAAAACAGTGAAGAGCTCTCTAATAAGTATAACGTTTTAGTTGTTGCAAGAAATGCATGGTATGACACAAAGTTGAGCACTTTTGATTGAAGTTACAGTCTTTTGTTCAGCCATCAGTAACCTACAACTATTGTTGTAGCTTTCACAAATGAATAGCTTACCAAATTGAAATAATTATAATGTACCTTATTGCATAACGATAGGTTGTCAACATCGCCTCCTTACAAGAATTTCAAAATTCAAAAGCATATGGAATTATTTATTTTTTTGTGTATTTATGTTAAATAAGGAGTTCTATACATATCTTGCTTCAACTTAATTTTAATTAATGGAATTTTGTTTAAGTACAATCAGTTAGTTATGTTTTTGTTTTATCTAGCAAATGCAAGTCATTTTCAATGCTCCCATTCTTACTCTATGAGTGAAATCTGTAAATTTTGGTTTTCAAATTTCTCTTTAACTACTACACCGATTTCAACCAAAAAATTGCATCAAAATTCTGTAAAAATGCATTGTTAGAAACTTGGATAATAAAGTTGCAATAACAGTTGTAGTAACGGTTGCAGTTGCATTTGAAAACAAAATAAAATTTATTTTTATAAAAAATATCTTTTAAAAAATTTCTCAAAAGGTGAATAAAGATTCGCAGGATGCACGCAATTGAATTTGCATTTTCTCCCAAAATAAATAAAAATTAAAAATGTTTGTATGTCCTCCTTACAATTTTCTGAACATTTGTACCATTATTCCTTATGGCCCGGAAAAAATCATTGCATTAACGAAAAGTGGATGGTAATTTTAGTTTTATCTAAGAATGACTAACATAAGTTTAACAAAAAGTTGGTAGAAGTTGCAATTACAATTATATTTTTGCAAGGTTCAGGGGGTTCCCACAGTTATGCGGGCTAACACGGAAAACAATCGAACATACTGCTGTTTTAGAAAACATCTTTGAAAAGAAGAACAAAATTCAGTTGAACACCAATAAATAATATTTTTTTTTTTAATTTTATTATTCATTTAATTGTTTTGGCAACAGTTTGGCAACAAAGCGAAGAAAGGCACGACAATGGCTCAACATTTATTTTGTAAGAGTAGGTAAATCCCAGAATCCACACGTCTAATTTTGTGTGTTTTAAAGGAAAATGTCTTATAAATTGGAGGAAATGATCTTATAAATATTCTTAGGGCTGTATGTAAGACTGTGAAGAATGGACGACGCATTTATGTTGTTAATGTTTGAAATGTTTCTATCCATATCATCGCACTACTTACTGGAAAAGGGCAGAACAACAGCTAGTTTTCAATAACAATAGCACTCACACTAAATATACAAATCGATTGTTAACCTTTTGGTAGGTATTCACTTTTTTCAAAACGAACTTTAAATAAAATCGATTTGACATTTTTTTTTATTTGTTGTATGTATGTACATATATTTTTTTTTTTTTGATTAAAGTATTTTCTATGTATACAATTTCATCATGCTATTTTTCCACTATTTTCGTTTACTTTGTTCGGTATTTTAATATTTATTTTGTTATACGGGGCGAAAGCGAATCCAACAATAAAGAAATCATTAAAATCTGTCCAGCAGTTCTTGATTTATAAGTGGTGTAACTAACACGACTTTGTTTTATATATGTATATATAGATAGAGATAGATGAACGTTACTTTTGTTTGTAGGGAATTTTTTTTCACTTTGTCATATTGAATTTGCCTTTATAGCGCTTAGTTATAGTTACTTCCAGCAATAACATCACTGTTAACCTAAGGTTATACAAATTTGGGGCAAAGTTTGGTCATTAAAAATGAAAAGTAAAAGAAATTTTTTTCAAATTGCCAATTAAATAGTTTTCCGACCTTTTTTTTATGTCACATAATCAAATTCAAACGGAAGAAATGAGAATTTAGCATGAATCTCTGAAATTGAGAATTGAGTACGTGCAAGCGTTGCACTTTGAAAATTCTTTTTTTACAAAAGAAACCCAATGATATAAGTACCTAAGCGTCTACCTATATTATAGCGATTGAGGGAAGAATTGATAATAAAATATTACGGATACGCCATAGTGAACGGAAGATTTTTTGCTGTACTTTTTTGTGATAAATAGCAAAAAGGAGATATGTGTTATTTTTCCAGGAGACTTGGTCACTTTTGAACTAAAGGGAGCAATTTCTACATGTCAAACAAGAGCCCCATGCTTTTGGCAAGGGTTATATATGTAGACGTACCTTCTTTTATTAAAAAATAAAACAAAACAAATTGTTTGTATTATTGAAGTTTTAACTGTGTGAAAAACTTCATTCAACTAGAATTCGTATTTTTTATAAAACTATATTAGCCTCAATAAAATATATAACTTAGCGGAGGGGAGGAGAGGTTAATTATCACACTCTGCTCTGTTAATTACGTAACTGCTTGCATACTGATATCAATTTTAACATAATCTCCTACAACTTTGTGCCCTCGTGCTATTTAAGTACCATTCATTGATTTGCAAAATGTCTACCTTTTTATAGATTTTGCTGTGGAAAACAATTTATCATCAAATTTGATGAGAATCTTTAATATAAGATGGGTCTAAGCTTTTTCAAGAGGAAAGTAGGAGCAAGAAACGGGAGCGGGTCATAATACTGTTTTTCAAAATTCTGTATGACAAAATTCTGTGTGGTCAAAATACTGTAAGACCATAATTCTGGTATGTCATTATACTGTAAATACAAAATTCTGTACGTCTAAATACTGTATGAACAAAATACTGACCTACTAAATTCTGTTTTGTAAAATTCTGTACGGCAAAATACTGTATTCGCAATACTGTTTATTTTTTTAAGAAATTTCCTTAAAAAAAACACATAATACTATAGTCTAAGAAAGATAGGATCTGACCGAGAACAATATATTCATGAAATTTTACTGCTCGTATCGAAGCAGAATTTTATCCTCAACAACAAATCTAAAGTCCCTAAAAATCCCCGCATAGGCTTTTTGTATAGACGCATTTCAAGAGGTGGTGAGGAGGGGGAGGAGGGGGAGGCGGGAGTTTATCAAGCTGAAAAATTTGTTATAATACAATCTAATCATATTATGACACATGTTTTTAGGGTGCTTTTCAACGCTGATTCTAAAGAGACCAAAACTGAAAAGATACATATATCCTGTAGAAAGTTAAAGGCCTTTTTATGGAGTGATGACTTTCTTTTTAAGTACAACAAGTATAATATTACCCAAATCAATTTTAAAATAATGATGACTTATACATGTACATTAATATAATTCATTCTTGAAGTCAAATTGTGTTTTCACAAACAAAAGAGAGGCAACGAAATTAAATAGAGAAAGTAAGAAAGAGTAAACAAAAATTTACTATAACAAATTGACATTTACCAAAAAACGACGAGAAAACTCAGTAAATAATTTTAGAGGGAAAATTAAGTGAACGAAATAGAAGTTAATAAGAGTAGAATTTTGTTTCATCTCTCCTTTTTCCCTTAGATCATAACTAGGTTCCTATATTACTCAACGATAAGCTTGGTTTTTTATCAATTTCTTGAATTATGTCAGGTGGTGATTAAAAAGTTATGACATCATTATAAAACCTCTATTAAATAATCTGTATTTCAAAGTTCTGTAAAAATGCTGTAAAAGAAATATCGTTTTGATAATGTTAAAAAGTGCGCGCTCATTTCTTCCGTTTGAATTTGATTATGTGACATAAAATAGGGTCGGAAAACTATTTAATTGGCAATTTGAAAAAAAAATTTTTTACTTTTCATTTTTAATGACCAAACTTTGCCCCAAATTTTTATATCCCTAGGTTTACAGTGATGTTATTGCTGAAAGAAACTATAACTAAGCGCTATAAAGGCAAATTCAATATGAAAAAGTGAAAGAAATTTCATCACAAACAAAAGTAATTTTCATCTATCTATATCTATATATCTATATGTATATATAAATATATAAAACAAAGTCGTGTTAGTTACACCACTTATAAATCAAGAACTGCGGGACAGATTTTAATGATTTCTTAATTGTTGGATTCGCTTTCGCTACGAATAATTGAATAAATATTAAAATACCGAAAAAAATAAACGGAAATAGTGGAAAAATAGCATGATGAAATTTTATATATAGAAAATACTTTAATCAAAAAAAATAAAATATATGTACATACATACATACCACAAATAAAAAAAAAAAATGTCAAATCGATTTTATTTAAAGTTCTTTTTGAAAAAAGTGAATACCTACCAAAAGGTTAACAATCGATTTGTATATTTATTGCGAGTGCTATTGTTATTGAAAACTAGATGTACCGGCCAACGTTGTTCTGCCCTTTTCCAGTAAGTAGTGCGATGATATGGATAGAAACATTTCAAACATTACCAACATAAATTCGTCGTCCATTCTTCACAGTCTTACATATAGCCCAAGAATATTTATAAGACCATTTCCTCCAATTTATAAGACATTTTCCTTTAAAAACACAAAATTAGTCGTGTGGATTCTGGGATTTACCTACTCTTACAAATAAGTGTTGAGCCATTATCGTGCCTTTCTTCGCTTTGTTGCCAAACTTTTGCCAAAACAATAGTACAATTTAAAAAAGTATATTATTTATTGGTGTTCAACTGAATTTTGTTCTTCTTTTCAAATATGTTTTCTAAAACAGCAGTATGTTCGATTGTTTTCCGCGTTTGCCCGCATAACTGTGGGAACCGTCTGAACCTTGGAAACATATAATTGCAATTACAACTTCTACCAACTTTTTGTTAAACTTATGTAAGTCATTCTTAAATAAAACTAAAATTACCATCCACTTTTCGTTAATGCAATGATTTTTCCGGACCATAAGGAATAATGGTACAAATGTTCAGGAAATTGTAAGGAGGATATACAAATATTTTTAATTTTAATTAATTTTGGGAGAAAATGAAACTGCAATTGCGTGCATCCTGCGAAAATTTATTCACCTTTTGAGAAATTTTTTAAAAGATATTTTTTATAAAAATACATTTTATTTTGTTTTCAAATGCAACTGCAACCGTTACTACAACTGTTTTTGCAACTTTAATATCCACGTGATGCGTGCACTTTGCGAACCTTGGAAAATGAATTAATAGATCTTTTTCTCACAATGCATTTTTCCAAATACAAGTTCAACTTATACTGCAACTGCAATTGTTGATAGCCGATATTTTAATAGTTGGCCAAAGTTTTAGTAGCATCTAAAATCATCATCTGGGACGGATCATTTCCAATAATGCAAAATAGGTTTCAGAAACGTTTAAAACCAAAACTATAATGCAAAAATTTGGGATGTCGTGTTAAATAAATGAGCTGTTTTATAGGAGAAAGGTTTTAGAAAAAGACTTTAGCTACTCAGTTTTTATATCTCCGACCATTGCTTATGAAATTGCGAAATTCCACAGTAATTTTCTTTTGGACGGAACTTTCAGTGTTGTGCTATCATGCGGCTTCAAACAGCTCATGATTATATTTTTGATCCTTGTTCATTACTAATTTTATTTGTAAACTTGGTTCGTACCTACTTATAGTTGCGTGGAGTATAAGTAATTTTAGTTGTATAAAACAAAGATAAAATAAAAAATTGCAATAACATTTTTTATATATTTAAAGACATACTATTACTTGGTTCAATCTTAAGATTCATACATAATATAGGCGTCTTTTATTAATAGCTAACTCCGTTTTTTGTAATCCAATGCTTAATTCGTAATAAAATAATAACACGTCTACGTTCGGTGGCTTCCAAATTACAACTCCCTCTTTATTATATCTTTATTCTTAAGTCTAATGTGATACATATTTTAACAAAGGGAAAAGAGAATAGTATGTATAACAGAAATACCGATCGGTAGGAGAAATTATATAATGCAGGAAAAACGCTCGGTTTATAGTAAATTATATAATGCAAGAATAACAATCGGTTTATGGTATTTTATATATAATGACAATGTGTGTGTTTTAAAGATAGATAGATAGTAAGTGAATAATATAACGATAGACTTGGTAGCATGCGATACCTTAACATATACATATAACTACTACAATTCGGCCATCCTGACCTTAAAGATCACCTGATCTCTATTTAGGTTTATATTTTTTCTTTTTATCATTTTTTCTTAACCAAGGTTTCATATTACCGACCGCCCACAATCCTTGGTAGGTAAGCTCGTCTGTTGAAAATTTTCCACATCTTTGGGTATATATCTATCATTTCGTAGTACTTTTGTGACCTGATAAGGTCCTCGAAACTTTGGTATTAATTTCTTTGAAGCACCCGGATGCGAATCAAAATTTCTTACCATAACATAATCTCCCGTTTTATAACTGTTTGGCTCACATCTTTTTTTGTCCACGTATCGTTTGTTGTATGCCTGAGAATTTTGTTGTTCTACAATTGCCTTTCGTCTTATTCTCTTAAGATCCCGTTTTACTTCTATCCCTTCAGTTTCTATCAATTTATCCTTGAGTTCATCTGATAACTTCCCTTTTGGATCAACCCCAAATAGCATCATACTTGGATGCTGCTTTATCGTACGACTGTATTGTATTGTTGAATGTATGTTCTGTATTGTTGAATGTATGATCTACCTTTTCTAAAACATGGTCCCAAAAAACTCCCTCTTCCGGTTTTACTAACTTAGCCAACACGGGCCCTAAACTCCTATTTACTCTTTCCACCTGACCATTCGCTTGTGGCGATCCTGTTCCAACCTTTATATGTTGAACACTCCTGTCTGAAAGAAATTCTTTAAAGTCAACTGAAGTGAAAAAACTACCACTGTCTGAAACTATGCATTTCGGTATGCTGTACGCTCTAAAATAATCTATTAATGCTTTTAAGACTTCTTTGGTGTTTGTCGTTTTAGTGAAAGCATCTATGACTACTAACACATACTTTTTAACTGACCTTGAATTGTCTACTGGTCCATAATGGTCTATATGTACGACATCAAACGGTATTTTACCCTTCGGAATGTTGTGAAGAAATCCCTCTTCTTTACCCTGTTTAGATGAATATACAATACATTTTAAACAATTTTTAATGTGCGATCCTATTTTCTCTCTCATTTTTGGGAACCAGTTACTTTTTGAAATTAATTCAACAACTTAATCCGTACCTATATGTCCAACCTCATCATGATATTTATATAAAACATGATCAATCATTTCTTCCGGTACTAAAAATACAACTGTACCATCATTCTTTTTCTTATATATCACTCCGTTTCTCATTTCATATGACCCGTGTTCCGTTTTCTCTAACATTTCTTTAATTTTTACAATTTAACTATCTTTATTTTGGCAAATAATCAAATTTTCTTCAAATGTATTCGTTTCTATCGTTAAAACACTCGTCGACCTACTTAAGGCATCTAAATGTTGAATTCGGGTACCCGCCCGATGTTCCAACTCGAAATCATAATTTTGTAATTCTAACAGCCATCTAGAAATTCTTGGGTTAAGTTCTTTTTTGTTTAGCGTCATAGTTAACGAATTACAATCAGTGACAATTTTAAAACGTTTGCCTTGTAAATAAACTCTAAATCTGTTTAATGCATATAATATTGCCAGTGTTTACAACTCAAAACTATGAAATTTTGCTTCTGAATCAGTTGTCCTTCTAGAATAATAAAAAACTGGGTGGAACTTTCCATCCTGTTTTCTTTGAAGTAGTATAGCTCCGAAACCTATAGCACTTCCATCACAATGCAACTCTGTCTCATCCTTAGGATGATAAAGTGCTAATACCGGAGTCTCAATCAATTTTTCTTTTAGTAACTCAAACAATTTTAATTGCTCCTCTCCAAAACCGAATTCTCTATATTTTCTTATCAAGTCGTACAGTGGTTTTGCAATTCTTGAAAAATCTTTAACAAATCTACGAAAATATGAACACAATCCCAAAAAACTTTGAACAGTGTGAGATTTCTGTGGAATTGGAAAATTTTGTATCGTTCATCGTTTCTAATCATGTCTGAGAAAATCTTTTTGATGTGTCTTTGAAAAGTTGGCGGTGCATTTTTCAAACCAAACGGCATTCTTAAAAATTCGTACTGTCCTAACGGTGTTATGAAAGATGTATACTTTATTGAGTCTTCGTGCATGTAAACATGAAAAAATCCGTTTTTCAAATCTAGCTTTGAAAAAATTGTTTTATTTGTCAATCTGTCTAATAAGTCATCGATTATCGGTATTGGGTAACTATCTTTTGCTGTGATTTTGCTTAAAGTCCTGAAGTCAACACACATTCTAAGATCGCCTGTCTTTTTTCTTACTAGCACACTCTTATATAACCTTTTTCTAAATACTCATCAAGCAATAAACTAAGTTCACCCTTCTTGGCATACGAAAATCGTCGTGGTCGACAGTGAAAAGGTTTGACATCATTTAACACTAAATTCATTTTTGTTTTAACTCGCGGTTCAGTGGGGCGCTCGGTATATAAATAACCTTTCATATACAATTCATTAAACTGTTTTTTATAAACGTAATCAATTTTCTCATCAATTTGTAACTCTAATTTTGTATTATCGTCTTGTTCATAATCTATTGACATTAACTGTTTTTCAATCTCTGTTCTACTATCAATTTGTATACTATCATTTTTATTCTTGTCTTTTTCAAGTTCTGAAATCAATTTAAATTTCCCTTTTTTTAAGAAATCCCTTCCTAAGATTGCCTCATATTCGGTCGTATTATCATCAATTACTAGTAATTTAATTTCAATTCCAACTTCTTTAAAAATAATGACACATGACAACATTCCATATACTATAAATTTACTTTTATTAATTCCAAAGTAATTTTTCTTGTTTACAAGATTACAAAATTTAAATTTAATATCTGACGGCACTAATTACTGCTTAATCATGCTAATAGGACTTCCCGAATCTATGAGGCAATCTAGAAAAATTTCTTTTTTATTAACATTTTCAAATCAAAACAATAAATTTCTTACATAATCACTTGATTCGTTTTTTTCATCCATATGATGCACCGCAGTAGCTGATTTTTGCTGGGGGCAAGCAGTTACAATGTGCCCCTTCTGTCCGCAAGCTCCGTATTCCCACTTTGGTTTTCTACACTCCTTTGCCATGTGGCCCACCGAATTGCAATTAAAGCATCGAACTGCAATTCGTGGGACAAAATTCCTCGATCCTGTTGTTATTGATCTTACTGCCGCTCCTGTTGTCGTTCCTGTTGTTGTTTTTGTTTCGATACTCTCTTTTGCCTGTTGAACCTTATGGAACGTCTTAAACAAAACCGCCTTGGTCGAAAAATTATTAACATGGGCGTACACCCTCAAGTTATTGTCGGTAAAACCTTCGATAATATATTCGACCAATTCCTCCTCGTCCATGTCCAATCCTGTTGCCAATCTTGTTTTTTCATTAAAATATTCCCCAAAGCTTTCTGTCGTCTTCCACTTCCTTCCCTCGAACCGTTTGCAAATAACCATCCTGTTTTCATGTCGTCCAAAATGTTCCTTTAAACCACTGCATAGGTACTCCACACTAGTGCGCAAAAAGTTTGGTTGTGCATGCAGCCACTCTTCTGCTTTCCCCTTTAATTTGGCCACCAGCAACGTGCGTAACATGTCTTCTTCAAGTCTATACATTTCTTTCACCTTCTACAGTTGTGTCAGCCATACTTCCACGTTTGCGTCTCCGTCGTTATCTGGTACCATCTCTTTAAAAATTCCAAACTGTTGCTTTCTCCTGTTGCTTGTTGCCGCTCCCGTTGTCGATCCGTTGCTCTTCAGTTGTGCCATCTGTTTTAATAACTCGTTCTCCATTGCCATTATTTCTTTTTCCCTCCTTAGCAGATCAATTTCCCGTCGCAACAACTCATTGTCTTTTCTTATGTGTTCATCGGTTTCCAAATTGTTCGTTCCAGTATTATTATCATTACCTTCATCTTCTTCTCGCTCACCACCATCATTCTCATCGTCGTCACCGTCGCTGTTGTTGTACAATACTTCTTCTTCAGTAGTTGTTTTATTTTTTGGCACCTCACCTCGTTGCTCAGGAAGTATTTCACTCAATCTCAGTGCCAACGCTGACTTTGTGCCTGTACTTGGCATACCCAACCGTTGTAATTAATTTGATGGATATTCAGTATCCCACTTCTGAAAATTTATAGGCGTCTTTTATTAATATCTAACTCCGTTTTTTGTAATCCAATGCTTAACTCGTAATAAAATAATAACACGTCTACGTTCGGTGGCTTCCAAATTACAACTCCCTCTTTATTATATCTTTATTCTTAAGTCTAATGTGATACATATTTTAACAAATGGAAAAGAGAATAGTATATATAACAGAAATACCGATCGGTAGGAGAAATTATATAATGCAGGAAAAACGCTCGGTTTATAGTAAATTATATAATGCAAGAATAACAATCGGTTTATGGTATTTTATATATAATGACAATGTGTGTGTTTTAAAGATAGATAGATAGTAAGTGAACAATATAACGATAGACTTGGTAGCATGCGATACCTTAACATATACATATAACTACTACAATTCGGCCATCTTGACCTTAAAGATCACCTGATCTCTATTTAGGTTTATATTTTTTCTTTTTAACAATTTTTTCTTAACCAAGGTTTCATATTACCGACCGCCCACAATCCTTGGTAGGTAAGCTCGTCTGTTGAAAATTTTCCACATCTTTGGGTATATATCTATCATTTCGTAGTACTTTTGTGACCTGATAAGGTCCTCGAAACTTTGGTATTAATTTCTTTGAAGCACCCGGATGCGAATCAAAATTTCTTACCATAACATAATCTCCCGTTTTATAACTGTTTGGCTCACATCTTTTTTTGTCCACGTATCGTTTGTTGTATGCCTGAGAATTTTGTTGTTCTACAATTGCCTTTCGTCTTATTCTCTTAAGATCCCGTTTTACTTCTATCCCTTCAGTTTCTATCAATTTATCCTTGAGTTCATCTGATAACTTCCCTTTTGGATCAACCCCAAATAGTATCATACTTGGATGCTGCTTTATCGTACGACTGTATTGTATTGTTGAATGTATGTTCTGTATTGTTGAATGTATGATCTACCTTTTCTAAAACATGGTCCCAAAAAACTCCCTCTTCCGGTTTTACTAACTTAGCCAACACGGGCCCTAAACTCCTATTTACTCTTTCCACCTGACCATTCGCTTGTGGCGATCCTGTTCCAACCTTTATATGTTGAACACTCCTGTCTGAAAGAAATTCTTTAAAGTCAACTGAAGTGAAAAAACTACCACTGTCTGAAACTATGCATTTCGGTATGCTGTACGCTCTAAAATAATCTATTAATGCTTTTAAGACTTCTTTGGTGTTTGTCGTTTTAGTGAAAGCATCTATGACTACTAACACATACTTTTTAACTGACCTTGAATTGTCTACTGGTCCATAATGGTCTATATGTACGACTTCAAACGGTATTTTACCCTTCGGAATGTTGTGAAGAAATCCCTCTTCTTTACCCTGTTTAGATGAATATACAATACATTTTAAACAATTTTTAATGTGCGATCCTATTTTCTCTCTCATTTTTGGGAACCAGTAACTTTTTGAAATTAATTCAACAACTTTATCCGTACCTATATGTCCAACCTCATCATGATATTTATATAAAACATGATCAATCATTTCTTCCGGTACTAAAAATACAACTGTACCATCATTCTTTTTCTAATATATCACTCCGTTTCTCATTTCATATGACCCGTGTTCCGTTTTCTCTAACATTTCTTTAATTTTTACAATTTTACTATCTTTATTTTGGCAAATAATCAAATTTTCTTCAAATGTATTCGTTTCTATCGTTAAAACACTCGTCGACCTACTTAAGGCATCTAAATGTTGCATTCGGGTACCCGCCCGATGTTCCAACTCGAAATCATAATTTTGTAATTCTAACGGCCATCTAGAAATTCTTGGGTTAAGTTCTTTTTTGTTTAGCGTCATAGTTAACGAATTACAATCAGTGACAATTTTAAAACGTTTGCCTTGTAAATAAACTCTAAATCTGTTTAATGCATATAATATTGCCAGTGTTTACAACTCAAAACTATGAAATTTTGCTTCTGAATCAGTTGTCCTTCTAGAATAATAAAAAACTGGGTGGAACTTTCCATCCTGTTTTCTTTGAAGTAGTATAGCTCCGAAACCTATAGCACTTCCATCACAATGCAACTCTGTCTCATCCTTAGGATGATAAAGTGCTAATACCGGAGTCTCAATCAATTTTTCTTTTAGTAACTCAAACAATTTTAATTGCTCCTCTCCAAAACCGAATTCTCTATATTTTCTTATCAAGTCGTACAGTGGTTTTGCAATTCTTGAAAAATCTTTAACAAATCTACGAAAATATGAACACAATCCCAAAAAACTTTGAACAGTGTGAGATTTCTGTGGAATTGGAAAATTTTGTATCGTTCATCGTTTCTAATCATGTCTGAGAAAATCTTTTTGATGTGTCTTTGAAAAGTTGGCGGTGCATTTTTCAAACCAAACGGCATTCTTAAAAATTCGTACTGTCCTAACGGTGCTATGAAAGATGTATACTTTATTGAGTCTTCGTGCATGTAAACATGAAAAAATCCGTTTTTCAAATCTAGCTTTGAAAAAATTGTTTTATTTGTCAATCTGTCTAATAAGTCATCGATTATCGGTATTGGGTAACTATCTTTTGCTGTGATTTTGCTTAAAGTCCTGAAGTCAACACACATTCTAAGATCGCCTGTCTTTTTTCTTACTAGCACACTCTTATATAACCTTTTTCTAAATACTCATCAAGCAATAAACTAAGTTCACCCTTCTCGGCATACGAAAATCGTCGTGGTCGACAGTGAAAAGGTTTAACATCATTTAACACTAAATTCATTTTTGTTTTAACTCGCGGTTCAGTGGGGCGCTCGGTATATAAATAACCTTTCATATACAATTCATTAAACTGTTTTTTATAAACGTAATCAATTTTCTCATCAATTTGTAACTCTAATTTTGTATTATCGTCTTGTTCATAATCTATTGACATTAACTGTTTTTCAATCTCTGTTCTACTATCAATTTGTATACTATCATTTTTATTCTTGTCTTTTTCAAGTTCTGAAATCAATTTCCCTTTTTTTAAGAAATCCCTTCCTAAGATTGCCTCATATTCGGTCGTATCATCATCAATTACTAGTAATTTAATTTCAATTCCAACTTCTTTAAAAATAATGACACATGACAACATTCCATATACTATAAATTTACTTTTATTAATTCCAAAGTAATTTTTCTTGTTTACAAGATTACAAAATTTAAATTTAATATCTGACGGCACTAATTACTGCTTAATCATGCTGATAGGACTTCCCGAATCTATGAGGCAATCTAGAAAAATTTCTTTTTTATTAACATTTTCAAATCAAAACAATAAATTTCTTACATAATCACTTGATTCGTTTTTTTCATCCATATGATGCACCGCAGTAGCCGATTTTTGCTGGGGGCAAGCAGTTACAATGTGCCCCTTCTGTCCGCAAGCTCCGTATTCCCACTTTGGTTTTCTACACTCCTTTGCCATGTGGCCCACCGAATTGCAATTAAAGCATCGAACTGCAATTCGTGGGACAAAATTCCTCGATCCTGTTGTTATTGATCTTACTGCCGCTCCTGTTGTCGTTCCTGTTGTTGTTTTTGTTTCGATACTCTCTTTTGCCTGTTGAACCTTATGGAACGTCTTAAACAAAACCGCCTTGGTCGAAAAATTATTAACATGGGCGTACACCCTCAAGTTATTGTCGGTAAAACCTTCGATAATATATTCGACCAATTCCTCCTCGTCCATGTCCAATCCTGTTGCCAATCTTGTTTTTTCATTAAAATATTCCCCAAAGCTTTCTGTCGTCTTCCACTTCCTTCCCTCGAACCGTTTGCAAATAACCATCCTGTTTTCATGTCGTCCAAAATGTTCCTTTAAACCACTGCATAGGTACTCCACACTAGTGCGCAAAAAGTTTGGTTGTGCATGCAGCCACTCTTCTGCTTTCCCCTTTAATTTGGCCACCAGCAACGTGCGTAACATGTCTTCTTCAAGTCTATACATTTCTTTCACCTTCTACAGTTGTGTCAGCCATACTTCCACGTTTGCGTCTCCGTCGTTATCTGGTACCATCTCTTTAAAAATTCCAAACTATTGCTTTCTCCTGTTGCTTGTTGCCGCTCCCGTTGTCGATCCGTTGCTCTTCAGTTGTGCCATCTGTTTTAATAACTCGTTCTCCATTGCCATTATTTCTTTTTCCCTCCTTAGCAGATCAATTTCCCGTCGCAACAACTCATTGTCTTTTCTTATGTGTTCATCGGTTTCCAAATTGTTCGTTCCAGTATTATTATCATTACCTTCATCTTCTTCTCGCTCACCACCATCATTCTCATCGTCGTCACCGTCGCTGTTGTTGTACAATACTTCTTCTTCAGTAGTTGTTTTATTTTTTGACACCTCACCTCGTTGCTCAGGAAGTATTTCACTCAATCTCAGTGCCAACGCTGACTTTGTGCCTGTACTTGGCATACCCAATAGTAAGTGAACAACATAACGATAGACTTGGTAGCATGCGATACCTTAACATATACATATAACTACTACAATTCGGCCATCCTGACCTTAAAGATCACCTGATCTCTATTTAGGTTTATATTTTTTCTTTTTATCATTTTTTCTTAACCAAGGTTTCATATTACCGACCGCCCACAATCCTTGGTAGGTAAGCTCGTCTGTTGAAAATTTTCCACATCTTTGGGTATATATCTATCATTTCGTAGTACTTTTGTGACCTGATAAGGTCCTCGAAACTTTGGTATTAATTTCTTTGAAGCACCCGGATGCGAATCAAAATTTCTTACCATAACATAATCTCCCGTTTTATAACTGTTTGGCTCACATCTTTTTTTGTCCACGTATCGTTTGTTGTATGCCTGAGAATTTTGTTGTTCTACAATTGCCTTTCGTCTTATTCTCTTAAGATCCCGTTTTACTTCTATCCCTTCAGTTTCTATCAATTTATCCTTGAGTTCATCTGATAACTTCCCTTTTGGATCAACCCCAAATAGCATCATACTTGGATGCTGCTTTATCGTACGACTGTATTGTATTGTTGAATGTATGTTCTGTATTGTTGAATGTATGATCTACCTTTTCTAAAACATGGTCCCAAAAAACTCCCTCTTCCGGTTTTACTAACTTAGCCAACACGGGCCCTAAACTCCTATTTACTCTTTCCACCTGACCATTCGCTTGTGGCGATCCTGTTCCAACCTTTATATGTTGAACACTCCTGTCTGAAAGAAATTCTTTAAAGTCAACTGAAGTGAAAAAACTACCACTGTCTGAAACTATGCATTTCGGTATGCTGTACGCTCTAAAATAATCTATTAATGCTTTTAAGACTTCTTTGGTGTTTGTCGTTTTAGTGAAAGCATCTATGACTACTAACACATACTTTTTAACTGACCTTGAATTGTCTACTGGTCCATAATGGTCTATATGTACGACTTCAAACGGTATTTTACCCTTCGGAATGTTGTGAAGAAATCCCTCTTCTTTACCCTGTTTAGATGAATATACAATACATTTTAAACAATTTTTAATGTGCGATCCTATTTTCTCTCTCATTTTTGGGAACCAGTAACTTTTTGAAATTAATTCAACAACTTTATCCGTACCTATATGTCCAACCTCATCATGATATTTATATAAAACATGATCAATCATTTCTTCCGGTACTAAAAATACAACTGTACCATCATTCTTTTTCTTATATATCACTCCGTTTCTCATTTCATATGACCCGTGTTCCGTTTTCTCTAACATTTCTTTAATTTTTCAATTTTACTATCTTTATTTTGGCAAATAATCAAATTTTCTTCAAATGTATTCGTTTCTATCGTTAAAACACTCGTCGACCTACTTAAGGCATCTAAATGTTGCATTCGGGTACCCGCCCGATGTTCCAACTCGAAATCATAATTTTGTAATTCTAACGGCCATCTAGAAATTCTTGGGTTAAGTTCTTTTTTGTTTAGCGTCATAGTTAACGAATTACAATCAGTGACAATTTTAAAACGTTTGCCTTGTAAATAAACTCTAAATCTGTTTAATGCATATAATATTGCCAGTGTTTACAACTCAAAACTATGAAATTTTGCTTCTGAATCAGTTGTCCTTCTAGAATAATAAAAAACTGGGTGGAACTTTCCATCCTGTTTTCTTTGAAGTAGTATAGCTCCGAAACCTATAGCACTTCCATCACAATGCAACTCTGTCTCATCCTTAGGATGATAAAGTGCTAATACCGGAGTCTCAATCAATTTTTCTTTTAGTAACTCAAACAATTTTAATTGCTCCTCTCCAAAACCGAATTCTCTATATTTTCTTATCAAGTCGTACAGTGGTTTTGCAATTCTTGAAAAATCTTTAACAAATCTACGAAAATATGAACACAATCCCAAAAAACTTTGAACAGTGTGAGATTTCTGTGGAATTGGAAAATTTTGTATCGTTCATCGTTTCTAATCATGTCTGAGAAAATCTTTTTGATGTGTCTTTGAAAAGTTGGCGGTGCATTTTTCAAACCAAACGGCATTCTTAAAAATTCGTACTGTCCTAACGGTGTTATGAAAGATGTATACTTTATTGAGTCTTCGTGCATGTAAACATGAAAAAATCCGTTTTTCAAATCTAGCTTTGAAAAAATTGTTTTATTTGTCAATCTGTCTAATAAGTCATCGATTATCGGTATTGGGTAACTATCTTTTGCTGTGATTTTGCTTAAAGTCCTGAAGTCAACACACATTCTAAGATCGCCTGTCTTTTTTCTTACTAGCACACTCTTATATAACCTTTTTCTAAATACTCATCAAGCAATAAACTAAGTTCACCCTTCTCGGCATACGAAAATCGTCGTGGTCGACAGTGAAAAGGTTTAACATCATTTAACACTAAATTCATTTTTGTTTTAACTCGCGGTTCAGTGGGGCGCTCGGTATATAAATAACCTTTCATATACAATTCATTAAACTGTTTTTTATAAACGTAATCAATTTTCTCATCAATTTGTAACTCTAATTTTGTATTATCGTCTTGTTCATAATCTATTGACATTAACTCTTTTTCAATCTCTGTTCTACTATCAATTTGTATACTATCATTTTTATTCTTGTCTTTTTCAAGTTCTGAAATCAATTTAAATTTCCCTTTTTTTAAGAAATCCCTTCCTAAGATTGCCTCATATTCGGTCGTATCATCATCAATTACTAGTAATTTAATTTCAATTCCAACTTCTTTAAAAATAATGACACATGACAACATTCCATATACTATAAATTTACTTTTATTAATTCCAAAGTAATTTTTCTTGTTTACAAGATTACAAAATTTAAATTTAATATCTGACGGCACTAATTACTGCTTAATCATGCTGATAGGACTTCCCGAATCTATGAGGCAATCTAGAAAAATTTCTTTTTTATTAACTTTTTCAAATCAAAACAATAAATTTCTTACATAATCACTTGATTCGTTTTTTTCATCCATATGATGCACCGCAGTAGCCGATTTTTGCTGGGGGCAAGCAGTTACAATGTGCCCCTTCTGTCCGCAAGCTCCGTATTCCCACTTTGGTTTTCTACACTCCTTTGCCATGTGGCCCACCGAATTGCAATTAAAGCATCGAACTGCAATTCGTGGGACAAAATTCCTCGATCCTGTTGTTATTGATCTTACTGCCGCTCCTGTTGTCGTTCCTGTTGTTGTTTTTGTTTCGATACTCTCTTTTGCCTGTTGAACCTTATGGAACGTCTTAAACAAAACCGCCTTGGTCGAAAAATTATTAACATGGGCGTATACCCTCAAGTTATTGTCGGTAAAACCTTCGATAATATATTCGACCAATTCCTCCTCGTCCATGTCCAATCCTGTTGCCAATCTTGTTTTTTCATTAAAATATTCCCCAAAGCTTTCTGTCGTCTTCCACTTCCTTCCCTCGAACCGTTTGCAAATAACCATCCTGTTTTCATGTCGTCCAAAATGTTCCTTTAAACCACTGCATAGGTACTCCACACTAGTGCGCAAAAAGTTTGGTTGTGCATGCAGCCACTCTTCTGCTTTCCCCTTTAATTTGGCCACCAGCAACGTGCGTAACATGTCTTCTTCAAGTCTATACATTTCTTTCACCTTCTACAGTTGTGTCAGCCATACTTCCACGTTTGCGTCTCCGTCGTTATCTGGTACCATCTCTTTAAAAATTCCAAACTGTTGCTTTCTCCTGTTGCTTGTTGCCGCTCCCGTTGTCGATCCGTTGCTCTTCAGTTGTGCCATCTGTTTTAATAACTTGTTCTCCATTGCCATTATTTCTTTTTCCCTCCTTAGCAGATCAATTTCCCGTCGCAACAACTCATTGTCTTTTCTTATGTGTTCATCGGTTTCCAAATTGTTCGTTCCAGTATTATTATCATTACCTTCATCTTCTTCTCGCTCACCACCATCATTCTCATCGTCGTCACCGTCGCTGTTGTTGTACAATACTTCTTCTTCAGTAGTTGTTTTATTTTTTGGCACCTCACCTCGTTGCTCAGGAAGTATTTCACTCAATCTCAGTGCCAACGCTGACTTTGTGCCTGTACTTGGCATACCCAACCGTTGTAATTAATTTGATGGATATTCAGTATCCCACTTCTGAAAATTTATAGGCGTCTTTTATTAATATCTAACTCCGTTTTTTGTAATCCAATGCTTAACTCGTAATAAAATAATAACACGTCTACGTTCGGTGGCTTCCAAATTACAACTCCCTCTTTATTATATCTTTATTCTTAAGTCTAATGTGATACATATTTTAACAAAGGGAAAAGAGAATAGTATATACAATAGAAATAACGATCGATAGGAGAAATTATATAATGCAGGAATAACGCTCGGTTTATAGTAAATTATATAATGCAAGAATAACAATCGGTTTATGGTATTTTATATACAATGACAATGTGTGTGTTTTAAAGATAGATAGATAGTAAGTGAACAATATAACGATTGACTTGGTAGCATGCGATACCTTAACATATACATATAACTACTACAATAAGAAATTAACTTTTACATAGCAGTTTTTCTTATAGTTCTTGTTTTTATTTAAATTCATCTCGATATAAACTTTTAATTCACTTAAAGTTTATATCAAGATGAATTTAAATAAAAACAAGAACCAATTTTGAACTATATCCAACGCAATTAGAATTTATAATCAAGAATTGTTGGAAATTTTGTTACCCGTGGCCTGGCATTGTTTACATATGAGTGTGTTTTATAATACAAATTCTATATACTACTGAAATACATCAGCCAAGTAGAAGACTTAGCATTATTTAATTGGACTTGTTGAATTATTGATTCAATATAGCTTTTAACGGCCTTTAGTCCATAAAAATTGGCGTTTAATTCAACAAGTCCAATTAAATAATGCTAAGTCTTCTACTTGGCTGATGTATTTCAGTAGTATATAGAATTTGTATTATAAAACACACTCATATGTAAACAATGCCAGGCCACGGGTAACAAAATTTCCAACAATTCTTGATTATAAATTCTAATTGGGTTGGATATAGTTCACAATTGATTTTCGCAGTAAAATTGATGTAAGCTGGACTGAACTTAATAAAAATTGCGTCTTGACAAGGCCCTCACTGTCAACTGAAGAGTCCAAGTGTGAACGCCGGGATGAAACGCCAATTTTTATGGACTAAAGGCCGTTAAAAGCTATATTGAATCAATAATTCAACAAGTCCAATTAAATAATGCTAAGTCTTCTACTTGGCTGATGTATTTCAGTAGTATATAGAATTTGTATTATAAAAATCACTCATATGTAAACAATGCCAGGCCACGGGTAACAAAATTTCCAACAATTCTTGATTAGAAATTCTAATTGGGTTGGATATAGTTCACAATTGATTTTCGCAGTAAAATTGATGTAAGCTGGACTGAACTTAATAAAAATTGCGTCTTGCCAAGGCCCTCACTGTCAACTGAAGAGTCCAAGTGAGAACGCCGGGACGAAACGCCAATTTTTATGGACTAAAGGCCGTTAAAAGCTTTATTGAATCAATAATTCAACAAGTCCAATTAAATAATGCTAAGTCTTCTTCTTGGCTGATGTATTTCAGTAGTATATAGAATTTGTATTATAAAACACACTCATAAAAACAAGAACTATAAGAAAAACTGTTATGTAAAAGTTAATTTCTGATGTATGAATCTTAAGATTGAACCAAGTAATAGTATGTCTTTAAATATATAAAAAATGTTATTGCAATTAGATATTTTATCTTTGTTTTATAAAACTAAAATTACTTATACTCCACGCAACTATAAGTAGGTACGAACCAAGTTTAAAAATAAAATGTATATCTTATTTTTCGAATGCAAGCATTACTTAAAACTTTTGCTTTTGTATTTCAAATAAAAGGGTTCTGGTTATATTGATCAGTCGATGGCCGTATATCTTCACGTCTTCCAATATATTGAATTAATAATGTTTTAGCTGAACCCCACATCATCTGTAACGGTTTATGAAAAGGCTCTTAAAACAGTTTGAAACCCATTTTCTTCCAACAGAAAAATTTACAACATGTTGGTTTAATTTTTGTCAAGCTGTAAGAAAAAGAGTCTATCGAAAATTCTTAAATTTTTAAATTCTCTGCACAAAAGTAAAGAATTTAACCGCCTCTTAAGACAGTTTTTGTTACTTCAGCTTTTAAAAGTGGATGACGTATAATTATCATTTGATTTTTTAAATTCAAAAATCGATGAAAAATCATTTAAAAACTTAGTACTTTCGATTATATTTATTTATAAAAACACAATTACAAAATTTTCTTGTTTTTCTTATTTGTGTTTAAGGAGGTTGTAAAATAATGAATTCCTTTTTTTTTTGAAACAGTTCAAAGTGACATAAGACCAAATTGGTCTTATCACGCTTTAATGCCAACTCTTAAAGAGTCATAAGGCCAAGCTCCGAAATTGGAATTTATTCATTCTTTAACCTCAAGCTCAAAGAAACACTACACATCACATACTACCCTACCCAGTGTAATAATAATAACAATTATACCAAAAAAAAAAAACATAAAAAAATTGTTGTCGCAACTTCCAATTATGAGACATAGAACCATTTAGTTTTCAGTTTTCAATGAGGAATTATTAGGAGTAGTGAATGATAAAAGCCAAATCTAAATTGTCAATTTTTTTGTTTTTGTTTTTTGTTTTTTTTTTTAGTTTTGAGTTTGAAAGTTATTTTTACAAAAAAACTATGGACACCAATAACTTGATTTGAATATAAAATAAAAGAACGGGGTTCTGGCTTTCAAAACAGGTAAATTTTTTTGTTGTAAGTGTTGCCATTGGTTTTTAATATTATTTTTAAAAAAATGTCCCTCCTCTCTAAAGGGGGGAGAAAGAAATCAGCTTTATGACAAACAAATGTTGTTCTGTGTTACTTTGAAAAAAACGTTATCACTTTTTGGCGCCATGTGAAAACAACAAGGAGTTCCGAGCTGCATCTCACCGGCAGCACACGTCTCGTGAGAGTTTTGTCCCCACCCCCGTTAACGTCAATGTGCTTCGATATTTTTTCTGTTTATATTACATAATGCACTCTCCTTAAATTAAATCAAATTAAAAAAAAAAAAAAAACAATAACCCAGCTCTTGTCGCGCAATGCAAATCAGTGCTAGTTTTGTGCATATACAATATACAACAACAATAGTCACAGTGCAATAGTTTAAATTAATAACGAAAAATGAAAAATAGAACAAAATCATAACACAGAGCGGTAAATTCCTCCCTGCTTACCCATTATCTCTCACAGTCGTGTAAGCTTAATTGCTGTTGCATTGTGTTGGTCTCCCCTCACCGTGCTCGCAGGGATTAAGCTGTCATGATATTAGATACACACGTGTTTGTTTTTTCTAAATAACCAGGGCCGGATCTGTAGCAGTCTGTCGCCAAGGCATAACACTGGCGATAGTTTGTTATAGTAAAGTTCAAATTGGGATTTAGATTAGACATTCATCTTAGTTCATTTTCTGATTCGGTTTTAGTTAGTTTTTGTTTTATTGAAATGGTGTATGAATTTAGAGTCGACTTTAGCAACATTCGGGGGATTAGACAAAATTTCTGTGCTGTATACGTCTATACTGCGCAAAGCAGGCCAGCCGTTTTGGCACTGAGTGAAACTCAGGTAGGAGAAAACTACGATCATACGGAACTCAATCTACCTGGTTACAATTTAGTGCCATTATTCTTTCCTCATCATGGTCTCGCCGTTTATATAAGAAATGATGTTGCGTACCAACTTCAACCACAATATGGTTTGTGTTCAAACACAAGTTTTAGCTTCATGTGGTTCAAATTTACGGTCAATAAGCACATCATTCATTCCTGTTTTATTTATCGGAGCCCAAATCTGGACAGAAATTAAACTTTTAACGAATTTGATGCTCTGTCCGATTCCATCCTAAGAATTGTTGCTCATTATCCTCACACTGAAATCGTCATTGCGGGCGATTTCAATGTACACAATTCTAGTTGGCTTCGCTTTTCTGGCCAGACACCACTCGAAGGAAGGTATGTTGAGCTCTTTGCTGAGTTAAACCACCTGACTCAGCTTGTTGACGAGCCAACTCGAATCCCTGATGTTGCAGGTCAATCCGCCAACACACTTGACTTGTTTCTTACCTCTGACCCTGATAAATACACTATGAGTGTATTTTCGCCTCTAGGCACATCAGACCATTGTGTCATATCTGCTAATTTCTCGTGCCAAAAAAACTCAGTTAAAGAGAAAGTACCAACGAGAACCGTTTGGCAATACGAGAAAGCCAACTGGGACGGTCTCAACAGTTTCTTTAGTAACTTTAACTGGTCACTGTGTTTCCTCGATAGTGACGTAGATGCCAGTGCAGATATGATAACAAACTTAATTCTTTGTGGAATGAGAAATTTTATCACGAATAGGGTAAAATCTATCAAACCCGAAGAAAACTCATGGTTTGATTCCAGCTGCAAAGAGGTTATTAGGGTTAGAGAAGTAAGTTTCCGATGTTATAAAGCCAATCCTACTGAGGAAAACCGGAATAAGTTCAAACAAGCTAGAAAAACCTGCAATGTTAATATTCGACGAACCAAATTTTTGCATGACCAGAAATTAAGGCAAAAAATACTACAATGTCCCACAGGTAGTAAACATTTTTGGTCATTTGCAAAGAACATACGAAATGCTACTTCGTCGTCGGTTCCAACGCTCGTCTTCAACGATACACCTTTTGTCAGCTCGATAGATAAAGCCAATTTGCTTGCAGCACAGTTTGCTGTTAATTCGACGCTGCCAGAAAGTGTTATGACTCCTCCTGCATTTGAGAGCGTAAACGATTTCATGGGACCAATCTTCTTTCGCACTCGTGCAGTTGCCAGAGTTCTGAAAGATCTTGATATACACAAATCCGCTGGCCCGGATAGTATCCCTCCCATTGTTCTGAAAAGGTGTTCTTCAACGCTGGCAAAACCACTGCGTAAGCTTTTCCATCTGTCCTATTCTACTGGTCTCTTTCCGAGTGGATGGAAAACAGCATCAAGCTCTCTTATCGAAAATGCGCGCATTTGGTTTCGATGAACCTCATCTTCGTTGGATTAGAAATTACCTTTCGGACCGTTTAATACAAGCCGTATTTGACGGTTTCAAGTCTGAAATCCACAAAATAAATGCTGGTGTGCCCCAGGGCTCCGTTTTGTCTCCGACTCTCTTCCTTATATTCATAAATGATCTTCTGTCTGAAACGTCTAATCCAATAAACTGTTTCGCTGACGACAGCACCCTCAGCTTCTCATATTCGCTTTCAGATTCACATCCATGTCCTTCGGATATGGAACTTGAACGGCAGCGTATGATAAGCTCATTAAATTCTGATCTTGACAGCATTGTCCAATGGGGAACTAAGAACCGCGTGGAATTTAATGCTTCCAAAACTCAATGCTGTCTACTGTCGTCTAAACGAAACCCACCCCCCATGCCACTATCCATGAGTGGCACTTGCATTGAAGAAACCGAAAAGCTTTCAGTCCTCGGTATGTGTATCACAGACCACCTTCTGTGGAATGATCACATATTCGACGTCGCCAAAAATGCTGCTAAGTGCTTAGGTTTTCTTCGGCGATGCAAGAAATTTGTCTCCCCTTCTGATCTGGCTGTAATCTATAAAGCATTTATTCGTCCAAAACTCGAGTACAACTCTCATGTTTGGGTAGGTGCTCCAATAACCCATTTGAGTCTATTGGAAAGAATTCAAAGACGAGCTATGAAAATGATAGGCGATAGAAATATAACCGATACATTTGCTGCTCAAGAACACCGCCGCAATGTTTCTTGTATTTCATTATTTTATCGTTATTTTCATAAACAATGCTCTAGTGAAATAGCCAGTTGCATTCCTCCCCTCAAACAATTCAACCGTAATACTCGTGCTTCTAGGAATGCCCATCAGTTTACCCTTGAACCCAACTTCGGACGTACTGTCAAGTTCAGGGATTCTTTCTTTTCCCGCACCAAGCGAATGTGGAATGCTTTACCCGACTCTATCTTTCCCTCCCACTTTAATATTCAGAACTTCAAAACCAATGTGCATCGGTTCCTCCTCTTAAATCCTTCCCTATTTTCCTACTGTGTTCAATCATATTAAGGGTAGTCACAACCCCTTTAGTGCGCGCATATATGTATATATAAAAAAAAAAAAAAACAACTCTTGCTAATTAAATTTTGCCTAATTTAGTAAACATAAACTTTTCGAATAGTTTTGGATATGTATATAGAAAAAAAAAGGAAATTATAACTCCACTCTTCGCCTCACGACACGATGAAATAACAGTAAATGAATGTTTATTTACTTTTTTTTGTCAGGTAAATTGGTCAGAAAACATTCAATATCTAAGACATTAACAGTTATTTTCAGATTTGTTGACTTTTCTCACCGCCACCGCCGCATCGCCCTTATTATTCACCTTAGAAAAAAAATTTTAAAACTTTTGTATATATTTCTCTAATTATGTAGTATACATATACTTTTACGCTAAAATGATAGGTTGTGCATATATTCACGAAAATATAAAAAGGGGTACTTTAAATCCCCCTCCTGAGTTAAGCTCGCGGCACTGGGCTGGGGACTTCGGGTATCACCTACAATATAAAAATATAATCCAGAGAGCCCTCTTTTTTGCATTTATTTTATAATTTTGAGTCTTCGTTCACTGGGCTATTTAAACAGCCTATTATTAAGGGTTTAGTATTATACCCCTTAACATTTTTCTAATTCTGTAACAGTTTACTAAAATTTTCTTAATTTTAAATACTTTTAAACTAGTATCATACTCAACCAATTTCCTACATAAACTTCAGCTGAACACGTCCAAGAAAGTGACAGCTCGTACAAAAAAATCACAAACGTCGCTGATTTTAGCATTTATAAACGTCAAAGTATCAAGGATAAAGATTAAATAACCGATAAAGATTAAATAACATTTTGATGAGTTTAACTTTAGTTAAATGTTGGGAGATTGTACTATGCTAAATTCGTTTAAATTAGAAAAATGCAATTTATAAACTAGTATCATTCAAAAATGATTTAACATCGAACTAAATCGACTAAAATTTTGCGCCAATGTTCTTAAAGAAGCCCAACTTCCTGATAGCTAGTTAAATTAAGGAATCAATATTAGCAAGGTCATGCGAGACCTAGATTGAGACCGAGACTTTTTCTCAAAAGATGAATAAAAATTCGCAGGATGCACGCAATTGCAGTTGCATTTTCTCTCGAAATAAATAAAAATTAAAAATATTTGTATATCCTCCTTACAATTTCCTGAACATTTGTACCATTATTCCATATGGCCTGGAAAAAATCATTGCATTAAGGAAAAGTGGATGGTAATTTTAGTTTTATTTAAGAATGACTGACATAAGTTTAACAAAAAGTTGGTAGAAGTTGCTATTGCAATTATATTTTTGCAAGGTTCAGAGGGTTCCCACAGTTATGCGGGCAAACACGGAAAACAATCGAACATACTGCTGTTTTAGTAAACATCTTTTAAAAGAAGAACAAAATTCAGTTGAACACCAACAAATAATATTTTTTTTTTTAATTTTATTATTCGTTTTATTGTTTTGGCAATAGTTTGGCAACAAAGCGATGAAAGGCACGACAATGGCTCAACATTTATTTGCAAGAGTAGGTAAATAACAGAATCCACACGTCTAATTTTGTGTTTTTAAAGGAAAATGTCTTATAAATTGGAGGAAATGGTCTTATAAATATTCTTAGGGCTATATGTAAGTCTGTGAAGAATGGACGACGCATTTATGTATGTTGGTAATATTTGAAATGTTTCTATCCATATCATCGCACTACTTACTGGAAAAGGGCAGAACAACGATGGCCGGGACAGCTAGTTTTCAATAACAATAGCACTCGCACTAAATATACAAATCGATTGTTAACTTTTGTTAACTTTTTTCAAAACGAACTTTAAATAAAATCGATTTGACATTTTTTTTTATTTGTTGTATGTATGTATGTACATATATTTTTTTTTTCGATTTAAGTATTTTCTATATATAAAATTTCATCATGCTATTTGTCCACTATTTCCGTTCACTTTTTTCGGTATTTTAATATTTATTCTGTTATTCGGGGCGAAAGCGAATCCAACAATAAAGAAATCATTAAAATCTGTCCAGCAGTTCTTGATTTATAAGTGGTGTAACTAACACCACTTTGTTTTATATATGTATATATAGATGTATAGATATAGATAGATGAACATTACTTTTGTTTGTAGGGAATTTTCTTTCACTTTGTCATATTGAATTTGCCTTTATAGCGCTAAGTTATAGTTACTTCCAGCAATTACATCACTGTAAACCTAAGGTTATAAAAATTTGGGTCAAAGTTTGGTCATTAAAAATGAAAAGTAAAAGAAATTTTTTTCAAATTGCCAATTATTTAGTTTTCCGACCCTTTTTCATGTCATATAATCAAATTCAAACGGAAGAAATGAGAATTTAGCATGAATCTCTGAAATTGAGAATTGAAAACGTGTAAGCAATGCACTTTGAAAATTCTTTTTTACAAAAGAAACCCAAAGATATAAGTACCTAAGCGTCTACGTATATTATAGCGATTGACGGAAGAATTGATAATAATATATAACGGATACGCCATAGTGAACGGAAGATTTTTTGCTGTACTTTTTTGTGAAAAATAGCAAAAAGGAGATATGTGTTATTTTTCCAGGAGACTTGGTTACTATTGAACTAAAGGGAGCAATTTCTACATGTCAAACAAGAGCGCCATACTTTTTGGCAAGGGTTATGTATGTAGACGTACCTTCTTTTATTAAAAAATAAAACAAAACAAATTGTTTGTATTATTGAAGTTTTAACTGTGTAAAAAACTTCATTCAACTAGAATTCGTATTTTTTATAAAACTATATTAGCCTCAATAAAATATAACTAAGCGGAGGGGAGGAGAGGTTAGCTATCCCACTCCAATTTACGTAACTGCTTGCATACTGTTATCAATTTTAACATAATCTCATACAACTTAACATAATTCTGTATGTCATTATACTGTTAATACAAAATTCTGTACGTCTAAATACTGTATGAACAAAATACTGACCTGTGGCCTGATTAGGGAATGCGAAGCGAATCGTTTTAGGTGGCGAAAATGAGATTTGATATTACGGCTTTCGCTTTCGTCGCTTTCGTTTTACATTCGCCCTATTTTTGAAATCGAAAGCGAATGCGAAAAGATATTTCAATTTTTAATGCGTCAATTTCCGATAGGTTATTTCTGGCGGATTGGTGTATCGACACGGTCGAAAGTGGTATTTTGTTGTTTTTATTAAAATAAACAAAAATGCGAGTTTTACTATTTTTTTTTTAATAAAAACAAAGTAAAGAAATGAACAATAATATTTTTCTAGATAAACTAGCAGGAACCAAAGTCAGCAACACACAAACCAGCAACAATTTTCTTCGGTCATTGAATTTACAGGAGAAAATGAATGAGGATAGCCAAAGGAGCACTCAATGCGCCTACACATCGCAACTTTGGGTAAATATCACTGCAGTTTTATATGGTCACGGGCCTCCTTCACAAAATGCATCAATGTTTTTTTGTTTGTAAAATAAAAGCTAGCCCAAAGAACTTAAGTGAATGAATTGATCAACAAAATAAACAAAAAAAAAAAAGACTAGGAAGTTCAAGCGGTGAAGAAAAACTTTGCAAGAATTTTCTTTTAACTCACAGATTCGAGTATTTTTATATTTCCTTAACTTAGCGTTTTATGCAAGGAATTAAAATACACTTTTTGGAATTTAATTTTGCATTTATATATATATTTAATTGAAAACGATTCGCTTCGTATTCCCTAATCAGGCCACTGCAAAATTCTGTTTTGTAAAATTCTGTACGGCAAAATACTGTATTTGCAATACTGTTTTTTTTTTTTTTTTAAGAAATTTCCTTAAAAAAACACATAATACTATAGTCTAAGAAAAATAGGATCTGACCGGGAACAAATTAATTCATGAAATTTTACTGCTCGTATCGACGCTGAATTTTATCCTCAACAACAAATCCAAAGTCCCTGAAAATCCCCGCATTGGCTTTTTGTATAGACGAATTTAAAGAGGTGGCGAGGAGGGGGAGGCGGGAGTTTATCAAGCTGAAAATTTTGTTATAATACAATCTTATCGTATTATGACACATGTTTTTAGGGTGCTTTTCAACGCTGATTCTAAAGAGACCAAAACTGAAAAGATACATATATCCTGTAGAAAGTTAAAGGCCTTTTTATGGAGTGATGACTTTCTTTTTAAGTACAACAAGTAAAATATTACCCAAATCAATTTTAAAATAATGATGACTTGTACATGTACATTAATATAATTCATTCTTGAAGTCAAATTGTGTTTTCACAAACAAAAGACAGGCAAAGAAATTAAATAGAGAAAGTAAGAAAGAGTAAACAAAAATTTACTATAACAAATTGACATTTACCAAAAATAGACGAGAAAACTCAGTAAATTATTTTAGAGGGAAAATTAAGTGAACGAAATAGAAGTTAATAAAAGTAGAATTTTGTTTTATCTCTCCTTTTTCCCTTAGATCCTAACTAGGGTCCTATATTACTCAACGATAAGTTTGCTTTTTTATTAATGTCTTGAATTATGTCAGGTGCAGTGTTGTGCCATGTAGACTATAAATGTAGACAACATGATTGTCTACATGTAGACATCTGTCACAATTGTTGACATAAATTTGTCGACAATTCTTTAAACCATCATTTCTTTAAACCATCATTATTAATAATTTTTCCTACCAGCATTTATCAAACCAAAAACATAAATGTTAAAAAAAGAACCAAGTTCTTCTATAATACAAAATAATCTGCAAAACAACAAGACAGTAGTGAAAAATCATTAGATCTAAACCTAAACGCATACCTAATTCTATGTTTTTAAAGGTTTAAGTTTCAAATATTTTAATTAGAGATATCGAAAAGTTTTGAACTATGGGAGAAATTTATTAAGATAACCTACACACTCAAATTTGGAGGATCCACTCAATCAATTCAATGTTTTACTGGTCAAGTTTTAAAAATCTTCTAAATTTTTAGGATTTAAGTAATAAAATGAATAAATTCCACATTCCAGTAAACCTTGCTAATTTTTTTCAGTAATATAATCATTAACTTACAAATGTCTCACATAATTTGAAGTTTTTTTTTATTATCCGATTTCACTCCCTTTTGCAAAGATATAGGGGCGTATTCATAGTCATTTTAGACCTGGGTCTTAGTTAAACATAGGTTTCGTTGAATTTTCGGACGTTGATTCTATTTTTTTAAGTTTATCATTTCAAAATATTTGAAGCTATTTATGTAGTATACCAAGTTAATTATCTTATAAAAATATAAAACCAACAATTTGTAAATAAAATCGGTCTGTATTCATTGAGCCAAAATTGTCTTAAACTGCAGTTTAATTAAACCTGGGGCTATCTGCGACTATGAATATGCCCCATAGTCATTTTAGAGCTGTGTCTAAGTTAAACATAGGCCTAGTTGAATTTTCGGACGTTGATTGTATTTTTTTAAGTTTATCATTTCAAAATATTTGAAGCTATTTGTGTTATATACCAAGTTAGTTATCTTATTATTAAACCACAATTTGTAATTATTTAAAATCGGTCTGTATTCATTGAGCCAAAATTGTCTTGAACCGTCTGTGACTGTGAATATGCCCCATTGTTTTTATTCGATGCACTATAAACACGAACACCTCTAAAGTCAAAAGGTCATCAATCAACGTCAAAGTAACTAACCCATATAATTGATACCAAAATCTGGGGTTGGTGCGACTCCCCCTGAATGGAAAATCTCTAGTTTTAAGTTTTTACTTTTATACTATAATATGAACTTCAAATCATATCACTCTACCGAATTTCATTTTACTACAGCAATTGGAAGTGCCTCATAACTGATAACGATTCTAAGAGATTTGGCGGATACCACGACCCAAACGGAAGACCTCAACTTTTCGATTTTTCTTTTGTATATGCACTTGATTTCAAGACCTACCGTTCTACCGTATTTCATAATCCTACAGCATCCGAAGAGGTCTTTTTAATTGTAGAAGGGAATAAGTTCCAAACATTCCAGTTGATGCAAATGTCAAATCCATATTGATAACAGAAAAAGCTATGTATGTGATTTTAAAAAGCATTAGTTGGAAAAAGGAAACAATTCCCAGTTTTATTTCCACCCGATAATAGGGCTATTCATGCGACGCACGACGCGACGGCTTAAAACCCAGATAGACCTGGTAAACCAGATAATTTTATCTCGTTAGAAATGAATTGACAAAATTTGAATGGGAAAAATATTCAGCAAAACAGATAATTTTATCTCACGTATTTGTTGCGCAAAGTGCAGAAATAAACCTGATAAACTGTGATAAGTCATTTGTGATGTTTAATTTGATTATTTCCTACGTTTACGCAAGTATTTTTAAAAAGGGTTGTTCATGTAAACATCTTGCGGAACGTTATAATTTTCTGCAAAGCAAAAAATTATCTTCCATGAATTCCATTATTATAAATTATCCAACCACGTGCCTATCGGATGTAGCAGAACTTTTTAAAGTGATTTTATTTGTGACATTCAAGTTATTGTTGACATTGTCTACACATTGTCGACACATTGTCTACATTGTTTACATTGTCGACATTGTCGCCCGATTGTATTCGTTGAAATGTAGACAATTAAAGTCGACACGTAGAGGAACAACACTGGTCAGGTTGCGATTAAAAGTTATGACGTCATTATAAAACCTCTATTAAATAATCTGTATTTCAAAGTTCTGTAAAAATGCTGTAAAAGAAATATCGTTTTGATAATGTAAAAAAAGGCGCCCTCATTTCTTCGGAAAACTAATTAATTGGCAATTTGAAAAAAAAAAAAATTCTTTTACTTTTCATTTTTAATGACCAAACTTTGCCCCAAATTTTTACAACCCTAGGTTTACAGTGATGTTATTGCTGAAAGTAACTATAACTAAGCGCTATTCTAAGCGCAAATTCAATCTGACAAAGTGAAAGAAAATTCCCTACAAACAAAAGTAATGTTCATTTATCTATATCTATATATCTATATAACAGTGGCGTGGCGTGAATTATTTGAATTGGGAAGACGAAGCAAAATCAATCAAATTAGTTGCAAATTTAAGAGCCTAATTTTCTGACCATGTTCTTATGCGTTTATTTTGAATACTAATTTTGTAAAGTTCCAATCATCACATTAAATAAATACATTTTCGTGCATCATCCGAAATTTTGTCGAATATATGGAAATATCAATAGTTTGATATGCGTTTAATCTAATTTCATACATCTTATAGGTATGTAAGATTTGTCAGTATAAAATTTTTCTTTTAAAAACTTTTTCAATAAATTTGTTTTAGGTATAAAATTCGAATTACATTTTTTTTCTCTGAATTATGTTAACATATGTTTGTAGATTATTATTTTCCTGAGATTTTAAGATCCTATAATCTTGAAGATTCGACCATTAGAACTCAAGTTATACTCTTTTTACTCGAGCCATATAACTATTTTCTAACATTTCGAACCAAGTTAACATAAATAAGCCGAGAAAAAGCGTCTTGTTCAGAGATGGCAGAAATGCCAATTTTTTCGATTTTCTACATTTGTTACGTCTGCTACATAAATAAGGTAGTATTTAGTAGTTAAATGTATTTAAATGTAGTTAACGTAGTTAAATGTAGTAAAAGTAGCGTTAAACGTCAAAATGTAGTTGGGTTTGTCATTTCAACCTCAAAATTATTTTAAAAAAATCAATCCGAAAAGCTTCCGCAAAAAATCCGCGAGCAAGAGCATTCTAAAATACTTATCGACAGTAATTTTACTCTTAACATGAATGATTGAAATAAATCGGTTGACTATTTAATTTACATTTTTCTTTTATTGAACTTCAAAAACACTCATTCATGCAGCACATTTGGTTCTTTTGCCATTCAATGTTGTCTGCTCGTCTATTGTTTTCAAATTATTTTTGAAATTTAACGTTTTATGTTCAGTTAGCACACGTAACAAATGTAGGTAGTAAATGAAACAAATCAGGCGTGTAGTTTAATCGATTAACTACGCGTAGTTAATCGAGTAGATTACCTGAGCTTGTATATACATATATAAAACAAAGTCGTGTTAGTTACACCACTTATAAATCAAGAACTGCTGGACAGATTTTAATGATTTCTTTATTGTTGGTTTCGCTTTCGCCCCGAATAATATAATAAATATTAAAATACCGAAAAAAGTAAACGGAAATAGTGGAAAAATAGCATGATGAAATTTTATATATAGAAAATACTTTAATCGAAAAAAAAATATATGTATGTACATACAACAAATAAAAACAATGTCAAATCGATTTTATTTAAAGGTCTTTTTGAAAAAAGTGAATACCTACCAAAAGGTTAACAATCGATTTGTATATTTAGTGCGAGTGCTATTGTTATTGAAAACTAGATGTCCCGGCCAACGTTGTTCTGCCCTTTTCCAGTAAGTAGTGCGATGATATGGATAGAAACATTTCAAACATTACCAACATAAATTCGTCGTCCATTCTTCACAGTCTTACATATAGCCCTAAGAATATTTATAAGACCATTTCCTCCAATTTATAAGACATTTTCCTTTAAAACACACAAAATTAGACGTGTGGATTCTGGGATTTACCAACTCTTACAAATAAATGTTGAGCCATTGTCGTGCCTTTCTTCGCTTTGTTGCCAAAACAATAAAACGAATAATAAAATTTAAAAAAAGATATTATTTATTGGTGTTCAACTGAATTTTGTTCTTCGTTTCAAAGATGTTTTCTAAAACAGCAGTATGTTCGATTGTTTTCTGCGTTTGCCCGCATAGCTGTGGGAACCCTCTGAAACTTGCAAACATATAATTGCAAGTGCAACTTCTACCAACTTTTTGTTAAACTTATGTAAGTCATTCTCAAATAAAACTAAATTACCATCCACTTTTCCTTAATGCAATGATCAGGAAATTGTAAGGAGGATATACAAATATTTATAATTTTTACTTATTTTGGGAGAAAATGCAACTGCAATTGCGTGCATCCTGCGAACCTTTATTCACCTTTTGAGAAATTTTTTAAAAGATATTTTTTATAAAAATACATTTTATTTTGTTTTCAAATGCAACTGCAACCGTTTCTACAACTGTTATTGCAACTTTAATATTCACATGATGCGTGCACTTTGCGAACCTTGGATAGTAAATTAATAGAGCTTTTTCTCACAATGGATTTTTCCAAATAAAAGTTCAACTTATACTGCAACTGCAATTGTTGATAGCCGATATTTTAATAGACGAATGCACAATGGCGCATAAACGGGCTTATGAAGCACTTGACCGAACGTTAAAAGATCTGCGCAATGACTCGAGATGTTTTGGAGGTGCAATGATTTTGCTGTCTGGCGATTTCCGCCAAACACTGCCAGTCATTCCAAAATCAACTGTTGCCGATGAAATAAACGCTTGCCTCAAATCATCGAATCTGTGGCGCTATGTGAAAAAACTTCATTTGGCAACAAACAAGAGAATCGCATTGATGAACGATCATTAGCTGAATAATTCTCCAAGCAATTGCTGACTATCGGTAATGGCTAAGCGCATTTATTTCATTTCTTGTAATTTTGTCTCATCGAAAGAAACATCATTCCAAACCACAAAATTATCAAATGAATGAGTGAGCGTGCAATTTTGGCGGCTAAAATCATAGACGTGTATTACTTGAATTTCATAATTCAGGATCGCATCGTCGGTTCTCTACAATCATATAAGTCTATCGACACTGTAACAAACGAAGACGAAGCCACAAACTATCCAACTGAATTTTTGATCTCTTTGGGATTGCCTGGCTTACCACCGCAGAATTTTCAATTGAAGGTTGGCTCGGTAGTCATCATGCTACGAAATCTGAACCAACCAAAATTGTGCAATGGAACGCGTTTGGTAATTAGGAAACTGATGATAAATGTAATATACGCGACGATACTTAAGGAAAATTTAAAGGTGACGAAGTTCTCATTCCGAGGATTCCAATGATCCCATGAATGAATGAGTAGAAAAGTTGAGGGATATTGCACTGCGACCTTAAGATCTATTGTGCCCCCCACCTAGAGCTGGATGAGGCCTGCTCATCTCACAGCTCATCCTCCAGATGTATTCCTCTCAAGAATTGGAGTATTTGGAGTATTTTAAGAGATAGTAAGTCGCTCTCTCCTACCTGGTTGCGTCCCAGGTATTTTTTTCTTTGATGTATGAGTGTGCTACATCTGCCTAGAATGTGGTCCGGCGTTTCCTCATCTGTGTCACAGAATCTGCATGTGGCACAACTTACTAGGCCAAGTATACTGAGGTGTCTTTTAAGTTTGCAGTGCCCAGTAAGGAGACCCGTTATAATTCATAGGTTGTTCCTACTTAAACTGATACAGTCTGTAAAACGTTGTTGGTTATAATTCCCAAGTAAGAGTTTAGCCTGTCTCAGCTTTGGGAGTTCTTTCCAAGTTTTGGATCTTATTGCCTCCTCTCCTTTTTTGATTTTGTTTCTTATAACATTTTCTCCTATTCCGCAATATGGTTCAGGTCCCGTTAAGGGAGTTGTTGCACCTATTTTTGCTAGGGAGTCTGCCTCTTCGTTGCCCTGGACACCTACGTGGCCAGGTACCCAATGGAGTGTGACAGTGTTATTTTTGCCGATTTCATTAAGCCTTCCCACACATTCCCATAGCAGCTTAGAGCTGATGGAGTAGGAGCTCAGAGCTTTGAGTGCGGCTTGGCTGACTGACATAATGGCAATGTTTGGTTTCTTGTAATTTCTTTCGAGATTTTGACATGCGCATGCTCCTTTCGCTTGAACTTCAGCTTGAAATATGCTAGAGGACTGTACCATCGGTATGGAAAGTTTGCTTCTTGGCCCAAAAACTCCCGCACCAGTCCCTTCTGTCGTTCTCGATCCATCAGTGTACCACTTGATGGTATTTTCATTGAAAGTGTAGTTCACTGTTTCGCCTACCCAGTCTTTTTTGCAACTTAGCTTCGTTTGAAAGTTTTTGACGAAGTTATATTTTTTAATCATACCATCTCTTGGAATGTCAATAAGGTTTGTTATTGAGGATTTCGGAATACAGTCTCTTTCCCTCAGACTGATGCATTTTCCAGTACCCGTTCCCTCCTTGGCAAATCTCATAATGGCTCCCTTTGCAGCACTTACAATAACCTCGTATTGAGTGGATAGATGGAGGATAACATCCATAGCTGCTGTGGGGCAAGTTCTCATGGCTCCAGTTATGCATAAACATGCGGGCCTTTGTAATTTTCCTAGAGCTGTCCTAGTAGTTATTAATTTGGTTCGTTAGCGCCAAGCAACCGCACTATAGGTAATGATGGGTTTTACCATCATGGTGTACATCCATCTAAGGATGTTAGGCTTGCAACCCCAAGATTTTCCTGCAAGTCTCTTGCATATCATAAGGGCCTTTGTGGCTTTCCCGACGGTTATTTCTACATGCTCCAATGATCCCAACCGATATGCCCTTAAAGAATTCAATTTCCTCTTCGGCTTACATTCGCCATGACATTTAACAAGTCACAATGTCACTCCTTCAGTGTTTGTGGTCTGAATCTGGAAAATTCATGTTTTTCTCATGGGCAATTGTACGTGGCATGTTTACGTGTCGGCAAACCATCCGCTTTATTTGTTCTTGCGCCTGAAAACAAAACGAAAAATATCGTGTATCAGAGAGTGCTTCAATGAAAAGAATCAACCAAAGTCCAAACGGCTTGCTGACACGTCAATGAAATAATTAATTATTTTTCTTTTACTTAATTTTTATTTTATCCTTAAAAACTATTTTACTTAATAAATTGTTTGCATTTTTTGTATTACGTTAATAAAATCATAAATAAATTGTTTACTAAAAGTTAATACAACACTTACACACGGTACGAAGTTCGCTGGGTCAGCTAGTAGTATTATAAAAGTAAACGTAGGGAATTTAATTTTCTCTCACTTTGCCACATTGACTTTAACCTCTATTACACTTCGTTTTCCAAATACTGAAGAAAAACTATACAAAAGGGGACCTATACCCCCTCGCCTCTGGCTAAAGCTTGCGCCCTGGGCTGAAAACTTTGAGTATGTTTAACCTAAGGGTCAGCTCTACCACTAACACAGTACCTTGGATGCCTTGCTTCTAAGGTTCAAAGAATTTATTCATTCTTTAACCTCAAGCTCAAATAAACACTACACATCACAACAACCCTACCCAGTATAATAATAATAACAATTATACAAAAAAAAAACATACAAAAATGTTGTCGCAACTTCCAATTTTCTCAAAAACTATGAGACATAGAACCATTTAGTTTTCAGTTTTCAATGAGGAATTATTAGGAGTAGTGAATGATAAACGCCAATTCTAAATTTTCAATTTTTTGGTTTTGTTTGTTTTTTTTTTTTTTTTAATTTTGAGTTGGAAAGTTATTTTTACAGAAACTATGGACATCAATAACTTGATTTGAATATAAAATAAAAGAACGGAGTTCTGGCTTTCAAAACAGGTAAAGTTTTTTGTTGTAAGTGTTGCCATTGGTTTTTAATATTATTTTTAAAAAAATGTCCCTTCTCTCTAAAGGGGGGGGGGAAAGAAATCAGCTTTATGACAAACAAATTTTGTATTGTGTTACTTTGAAAAAAACGTTATCACTTTTTGGCGCCATGTGAAAACAACTCTTGCTAATTAAATTTTGCCTAATTTAGTAAACATAAACTTTTTCGAATAGTTTTGGATATGTATATAGAAAAAAAAGGAAATTATAACTCCACTCTTTGCCTAACGACACGATGAAATAACAGTAAATGAATGTTTATTTACTTTTTTTTGTCAGTATAATTGGTCAGAAAACATTCAATATCTAAGACATTAACAGTTTTTTTTTCAGATTTGTTGACTTTTCTTACCGTCGCCGCATCGCCTTTATTATCCACCTTAGAAAAAAATGTTTATAACTTTTGTATACACAATTTATTTTTCTCTAATTATGTAGTATACATATACTTTTACGCTAAAATGATAGGTTGTGCATATATTCACGAAAATCTAAAAAGGGGTACTTTAAATCCCCCTCCTGAGTAAAGCTCGCGGTCCTGGGCTGGGGACTTCGGGTATCCCCTACAATATAAAAATATAATCCAGAGAGCCCCCTTTTTTGCATTTATTATATAATTTTGAGTCTTTGTTCACTGGGCTATTCAAACAGCTTATTATTAAGGGTTTAGTATTATACCACTTAACATTTTTCTAATTCTGTAACAGTTAACTAAAATTTTCTTAATTTTAAATACTTTTAAACTAGTATCATACTCAACCAATTTCCTTCATAAACTTCAGCTGAACACGTCCAAAAAAGTGACAGCTCATACAAAAAAATCACAAACGTCGCTGATTTTAGCATTTATAAACGCCAAAGTGTCAAGGATTTTGTACGATAAAGATTAAATAGCCTTTTGATGAGTTTAATTTTAGTAAAATGTTGGGAGATTGTACTATGCTAAATTCGTTTAAATTAGAAAAATGCAATTTATAAACTAGTATCATACAAAAATGATTTAACATCGAACTAAATCCACTAAAATTTTGCGCCAATGTTCTTAAAGAAGCCTAACTTCCTGATAGCTAGTTAAATTAAGGAATCAAGATTAGCAAGGTCATGCGAGACCTAGATCGAGACCGAGACTTTTTTTTCTCCCAAAATAAGTAAAAATTATAAATATTTGTATATCCTGCTTACAATTTCCTGAACATTTGTACCATTATTCCTTATGGCCCGGGAAAATCATTGCATTAAGGAAAAGTGGATGGTAATTTTAGTTTTATTTAAGAATGACTTACATAAGTTTAACAAAAAGTTGGTAGAAGTTGCAATTGCAATTATATTTTTGCAAGGTTCAGAGGGTTCCCACAGTTATGCGGGCAAACACGGAAAACAATCGCACATACTGCTGTTTTAGTAAACATCTTTGAAAAGAAGAACAAAATTCAGTTGAACACCAATAAATAATATCTTTTTTAAATTTTATTATTCGTTTTATTGTTTTGGCAACAAAGCGAAGAAAGGCACGACAATGGCTCAACATTTATTTGTAAGAGTTGGTAAATCCCAGAATCCACACGTCTAATTTTGTGTGTTTTAAAGGAAAATGTCTTTTAAATTGGAGGAAATGGTCTTATAAATATTCTTAGGGCTATATGTAAGACTGTGAAGAATGGATGACGAATTTATGTTGGTAATGTTTGAAATGTTTCTATCCATTCTATCGCACTACTTACTGGAAAAGGGCAGAACAACGTTGACCGGGACATCTAGTTTTCAATAACAATAGCACTCGCACTAAATATACAAATCGATTGTTAACCTTTTGGTAGGTATTCACTTTTTTCAAAACGAACTTAAAATAAAATCGATTTGACATTTTTTTTATTTGTTGTATGTACATACATATATTTTTTTTTCGATTAAAGTATTTTCTATATATAAAATTTCATCATGCTATTTTTCCACTATTTCCGTTTCCTTTTTTCGGTATTTTAATATTTATTCTATTATTCGGGGCGAAAGCGAATCCAACAATAAAGAAATCATTAAAATCTGTCCAGCAGTTCTTGATTTATAAGTGGTGTAACTAACACGACTTTGTTTTATATATGTATATATAGATGTATAGATATAGATAGATGAACATTACTTTTGTTTGTAGGGAATTTTCTTTCACTTTGTCATATTGAATTTGCCTTTATAGCGCTAAGTTATAGTTACTTCCAGCAATTACATCACTGTAAACCTAAGGTTATAAAAATTTGGGTCAAAGTTTGGTCATTAAAAATGAAAAGTAAAAGAAATTTTTTTCAAATTGCCAATTAATTAGTTTTCCGACCCTTTTTTATGTCATATAATCAAATTCAAACGGAAGAAATGAGAATTTAGCATGAATCTCTGAAATTGAGAATTGAATACGTGTAAGCAATGCACTTTGAAAATTCTTTTTTACAAAAGAAACCCAATGATATAAGTACCTAAGCGTCTACCTATATTATAGCGATTGAGGGAAGAATTGATAATAAAATATTCCGGATACGCCATAGTGAACAGAAGATTTTTTGCTGTACTTTTTTGTGATAAATAGCAGAAAGGAGATACGTGTTATTTTTCCAGGAGACCTGGTTACTTTTGAACTAAAGGGAGCAATTTCTACGTGTCAAACAAGAGCCCCATGCTTTTGGCAAGGGTTATGTATGTAGACGTACCTTCTTTTATTAAAAAATAAAACAAAACAAATTGTTTGTATTATTGAAGTTTTAACTGTGTGAAAAACTTCATTCAACTAGAATTCGTATTTTTTATAAAACTATATTAGCCTCAATAAAATATGACTAAGCGGAGGGGAGGAGAGGTTAGCTATCCCACTCCAATTTACGTAACTGCTTGTATACTGTTATCAATTTTAACATAATCTCCTACAACTTTGTGCCCTAATGCTATTTAAGTACCATTCATTGATTTGCAAAATTTCAACCTTTTTATAGATTTTGCTGTGGAAAACAATTTATCATCAAATTTGATGAGAATCTTTAATATAAGATGGGTCTAAGCTTTTTCAAGAGGAAAGTAGGAGCAAGAAACGGGAGCGGGTCATAATACTGTTTTTCAAAATTCTGTATGACAAAATTCTGTTCAGTCAAAATACTGTAAGACCATAATTCTGTGTGTCATTATACTGTAAATACAAAATTCTGTACGCCTAAATACTTTATGAACAAAATACTCACCTGCAAAATTCAGTTTTGTTAAATTCTGTACGCCAAAATACTGTATTTGCAATAATGTTTTTTTTTAAGAAATTTCCTTAAAAAAAAAACACATAACACTATAGTCTAAGAAAGATAGGATCTGACCGGGAACAAATTAATTCATGAAATTTTACTGCTCGTATCGACGCTGAATTTTATTCTCAACAACAAATCCAAAGTCCCTGAAAATCCCCACATGTGCTTTTTGTATAGACGCATTTAAAGAGGTGGAGAGAAGGGGGAAGCGGGAGTTTATCAAGCTGAAAAATTTGTTATAATACAATCTAATCATATTATGACACATGTTTTTAGGGTGCTTTTCAACGCTGATTCTAAAGAGACCAAAACTGAAAAGGTACATATATCCTGTAGAAAGTTAAAGGCCTTTTTATGGAGTGATGACTTTTTTTTTTAAGTACAACAAGTAAAATATTACCCAAATCAATTTTAAAATAATGATGACTTGTACATGTACATTAATATAATTCATTCTTGAAGTCAAATTGTGTTTTCACAAACAAAAGAGTGGCAAAGGAATTAAATAGAGAAAGTAAGAAGGAGTAAACAAAAATATGCTATAACAAATTGACATTTACCAAAAAAAGACGAGAAAACTCAGTAAATAGTTTTAGAGGGAAAATTAAGTGAACGAAATAGAAGTTAATAAAAGTAGAATTTTGTTTTATCTCTCCTTTTTCCCTTAGATCCTAACTAGGTTCCTATATAACTCAACGATAAGCTTGCTTTTTTATCAATTTCTTGAATTATGTCAGGTGGTGATTAAAAATTTATGATGCCATTATAAAACCTCTATTAAATAATCTGTATTTCAAAGTTCTGTACAAATGCTGTAAAAGAAATATCGTTTTGAAAATGTAAAAAAGTGCGCGCTCATTTCTTCCGTTTGAATTTGATTATGTGACATAAAAAAGGGTCGGAAAACTAAGTAATTGGCAATTTGAAAAAAATTTCTTTTACTTTTCATTTTTAATGACCAAACTTTGCCCCAAATTTTTACAACCCTAGGTTTACAGTGATATTATTGCTGAAAGTACTATAACTAAGCGCTATAAAGGCAAATTCAATATGACAAAGTGAAAGAAAATTCCCTACAAACAAAAGTATTGTTCATCTATCTATATTTATATATCAGTGGCGTGGCGTGAATTATTTGAATTGGGAAGACGAAGCAAAATCAATCAAATTAGTCGCAAATTTAAGAGCCTTAATTTTCTGGCCATGTTCTTATGCGTTTATTTTGAATACTAATTTTGTAAAGTTCCAATCATCACATTAAGTAAATATATTTTTGGGCATCATTCGAAATTTCGTTGAATATATGGAAATATCAATAGTTTGATATGCGTTTAATCTAATTTCAAACATCTTATAGGTATGTTAGATTTGTCAGTATAAAATTGTTCTTTTAAAAACTTTTTCAATAAATTTGTTTTAGGTATAAAATTCGAATTAAAATTTTTTTCTCTGAATTATGTTAACATATGTTTGTAGATTATTATTTTCCTGAGATTTTAAGATCCTATAATCTTGAAGATCCGACCATTAGAACTCAAGTTATACTCTTTTTACTCGAGCCATATAACTCTTTCCTAACATTTCGAACCAGTAAAGATAAATAAGCCGAGAAAAAGCGTCTTATTAAGAGATGGCAGAAATGCCAATTTTTTGATTTTCTACATTACTTACTGCTTCATATATAAGGTAGTATATATAGTTTAATGTATTTAAATGAATTTGTCATTTCAACCTCAAAATTATTTTTAAAAAATCAAGCCGAAAAGCTTCCGCAAAAAATCCGAGAGCAAGAGCATTCTAAAATACTTATCGACAGTAATTTTACTCTTAACATGAATGATTGAAATAAATCGGTTGACTATTTAATTTACATTTTTCTTTTATTGAACTTCAAAAACACTCATTCATGCAGCACATTTGGTTCTTTTGCCATTCAATGTTGTCTGCTCGTCTATTGTTTTCAAATTATTTTTGAAATTTAACGTTTTATGTTCAGTTAGCACACGTAACAAATGTAGGTAGTAAATGAAACAAATCAGGCGTGTAGTTTAATCGATTAACTACGCGTAGTTAATCGAGTAGATTACCTGAGCTTGTATATACATATATAAAACAAAGTCGTGTTAGTTACACCACTTATAAATCAAGAACTGCTGGACAGATTTTAATGATTTCTTTATTGTTGGTTTCGCTTTCGCCCCGAATAATATAATAAATATTAAAATACCGAAAAAAGTAAACGGAAATAGTGGAAAAATAGCATGATGAAATTTTATATATAGAAAATACTTTAATCGAAAAAAAAATATATGTATGTACATACAACAAATAAAAACAATGTCAAATCGATTTTATTTAAAGGTCTTTTTGAAAAAAGTGAATACCTACCAAAAGGTTAACAATCGATTTGTATATTTAGTGCGAGTGCTATTGTTATTGAAAACTAGATGTCCCGGCCAACGTTGTTCTGCCCTTTTCCAGTAAGTAGTGCGATGATATGGATAGAAACATTTCAAACATTACCAACATAAATTCGTCGTCCATTCTTCACAGTCTTACATATAGCCCTAAGAATATTTATAAGACCATTTCCTCCAATTTATAAGACATTTTCCTTTAAAACACACAAAATTAGACGTGTGGATTCTGGGATTTACCAACTCTTACAAATAAATGTTGAGCCATTGTCGTGCCTTTCTTCGCTTTGTTGCCAAAACAATAAAACGAATAATAAAATTTAAAAAAAGATATTATTTATTGGTGTTCAACTGAATTTTGTTCTTCGTTTCAAAGATGTTTTCTAAAACAGCAGTATGTTCGATTGTTTTCTGCGTTTGCCCGCATAGCTGTGGGAACCCTCTGAATCTTGCAAACATATAATTGCAATTGCAACTTCTACCAACTTTTTGTTAAACTTATGTAAGTCATTCTCAAATAAAACTAAAATTACCATCCACTTTTCCTTAATGCAATGATTTTTCCCGGGCCATAATGGTACAAATATTCAGGAAATTGTAAGCAGGATATACAAATATTTATAATTTTTACTTATTTTGGGAGAAAATGCAACTGCAATTGCGTGCATCCTGCGAATCTGTATTCACCTTTTGAAAAAAAAAGTCTCGGTCTCGATCTAGGTCTCGCATGACCTTGCTAATCTTGATTCCTTAATTTAACTAGCTATCAGGAAGTCAGGCTTCTTTAACAACATTGGCACAAAATTTTAGTCGATTTAGTTCGATGTCAAATCATTTTTATATGATACTAGTTTATAAATTGCATTTTTCTAATTTAAACGAATTTAGCATAGTACAATCTCCCATCATTTTACTAAAGTTAAACTCATCAAAAGACTATTTAGTCTTTATCGTACAAAATCCTTGACACTTTGACGTTTATAAATGCTAAAATCAGCGACGTTTGTGATTTTTTTTGTACGAGCTGTCTATGATGGCTGTTTATGAAGGAAATTGGTTGAGTATGATACTAGTTTAAAAGTATTTAAAATTAAGAAAATTTTAGTAAACTGTTACAGAATAAGAAAAATGTTATGTGGTATAATACTAAACCCTTAATAATAAGCTGTTTAAATAGCCCAGTGAACGAAGACTCAAAATTATAAAATAAATGCAAAAAAGAGAGCTCTCTGGATTATATTTTTATATTGTAGGGGATACAATATATATAGTAGGAATGGACGACGCATTTATGTATGTTGGTAATACTTGAAATGTTTTTATCCATATCATCGCACTACTTACTGGAAAAGGGCAGAACAACGTTGGCCGGGACAGTTAGTTTTCAATAACAATAGCACTCGCACTAAATATACAAATCGATTGTTAACCTTTTGGTAGGTATTCACTTTTTTCAAAACGAACTTTAAATAAAATCGATTTGACATTTTTTTTATTTGTTGTATGTACATATATTTTTTTTTCGATTAAAGTATTTTCTATAAATTTCAACATGCTATTTTTCCACTATTTTCGTTCACTTTTTTCGGTATTTTAATATTTATTCTGTTATTCGGGGCGAAAGCGAATCCAACAATAAAGAAATCATTAAAATCTGTCCAGCAGTTCTTGATTTAAAAGTGGTGTAACTAACACGACTTTGTTTTATATATGTATATATAGATATATAGATATAGATAGATGAACATTACTTTTGTTTGTAAGGAATTTTCTTTCACTTTATCATATTGAATTTGCCTTAATAGCGCTAAGTTATAGTTTCTTCCAGCAATAACATCACTGTAAACCTAAGGTTATAAAAATTTGGGGCAAAGTTTGGTCATTAAAAATGAAAAGTAAAAGAAATTTTTTTCTAATTGCCAATTAATTAGTTTTCCGACCCTTTTTTTATGTCACATAATCAAATTCAAACGGAAGAAATGAGAATTTAGCATGAATCTCTGAAATTGAGAATTGAATACGTGCAAGCAATGCACTTTGAAAATTCTTTTTTACAAAAGAAACCCAATGATATAAGTACCTAAGCGTCTACCTATATTATAGCGATTGAGGGAAGAATTGATAATAAAATATTACGGATACGCCATAGTGAACGGAAGATTTTTTGCTGTACTTTTTTGTGATAAATAGCAAAAAGAAGATATGTGTTATTTTTCCAGGAGACTTGGTTACTTTTGAACTAAAGGGAGCAATTTCTACATGCCAAACAAGAGCGCCATACTTTTTGGCAAGGGTTATGTATGTAGACGTACCTTCTTTTATTAAAAAATAATACAAAACAAATTGTTTGTATTATTGAAGTTTTAACTGTGTGAAAAACTTCATTCAACTAGAATTCGTATTTTTTATAAAACTATATTAGCCTCAATAAAATATAACTAAGCTTGCATACTGTTATCAATTTTAACATAATCTCCTACAAGTTTGTGCCCTAATGCTATTTAAGTACCATTCATTGATTTGCAAAATTTCAACCTTTTTATAGATTTTGCTGTGGAAAACAATTTACCACCAAATTTGATGAGAATCTTTAATATAAGATGGGTCTAAGCTTTTTCAAGAGGAAAGTAGGAGCAAGAAACGGGAGCGGGTCATAATACTGTTTTTCAAAATTCTGTATGACAAAATTCTGTGTGGTCAAAATACTGTAAGACCATAATTCTGTATGTCATTATACGGTAAATACAAAATTCTGTACATCTAAATACTGTATGAACAAAATACTGACCTGCAAAATTCTGTTTTGTAAAATTCTGTACGGCAAAATACTGTATTTGCAATACTGTTTTTTTTAAGAAATTTCCTTAAAAAAATACATAATACTATAGTCTAAGAAAGAAAGGATCTGACCGGGAACAAATTAATTCATGAAATTTTACTGCTCGTATCGACGCTGAATTTTATCCTCAACAACAAATCCACAGTCCCTTAAAATCCGCACATTGGCTTTTTTTATAGACGCATTATAGAGGTGGAGAGGAGGGGGAGGGGGGAGTTTATCAAGCTGAAAAATTTGTTATAATACAATCTAATCATATTATGACACATGTTTTTAGGGTGCTTTTTAACGCTGATTCTAAAGAGACCAAAACTGAAAAGATACATATATCCTGTAGAAAGTTAAAGGCCTTTTTATGGAGTGATTGCTTTCTTTTTAAGTACAACAAGTAAAATATTACTCAAATCAATTTTAAAATAATGATGACTTGTACATGTACATTAATATAATTCATTCTTGAAGTCAAATTGTGTTTTCACAAACAAAAGAAAGGCAAAGGAATTAAATAGAGAAAGTAAGAAAGAGTAAACAAAAATTTACTATAAAAAATTGACATTTACCAAAAAAAGACGAGAAAACTCAGTAAATAATTTTAGAGGGAAAATTAAGTGAACGAAATAGAAGTTAATAAAAGTAGAATTTTGTTTTATCTCTCCTTTTTCCCTTAGATCCTAACTAGGGTCCTATATTACTCAACGATAAGATTGCTTTTTTATCAATTTCTTGAATTATGTCAGGTGGTGATTAAAAAGTTATGATGCCATTATAAAACCTCTATTAAATAATCTGTATTTCAAAGTTCTGTACAAATGCTGTAATAGAAATATCGTTTTGAAAATGTAAAAAAGTGCGCGCTCATTTCTTCCGTTTGAATTTGATTATGTGACATAAAAAAGGGTCGGAAAACTAATTAATTGGCAATTTGAAAAACATTTCTTTTACTTTTCATTTTTAATGACCAAGCTTTGCCCCAAATTCTTACAACCCTAGGTTTACAGTGATATTATTGCTGAAAGTAACTATAACTAAGCGCTATAAAGGCAAATTCAATATGACAAAGTGAAAGAAAATTCCCTACAAACAAAAGTAATGTTCATCTATCTATATCTATATATCAGTGGCGTGGCGTGAATTATTTGAATTGGGAAGACGAAGCAAAATCAATCAAATTAGTCGCAAATTTAAGAGCCTTAATTTTCTGGCCATGTTTTTATGCGTTTATTTTGAATACTAATTTTGTAAAGTTCCAATCATCACATTAAATAAATATATTTTTGTGCATCATCCGAAATTTCGTTGAATATATGGAAATATCAAAAGTTTGATATGCGTTTAATCTAATTTCAAACATCTTATAGGTATGTTAGATTTGTCAGTATAAAATTGTTCTTTTAAAAACTTTTTCAATAAATTTGTTTTAGGTATAAAATTCGAATTAAAATTTTTTTCTCTGAATTATGTTAACATATGTTTGTAGATTATTATTCTCCTGAGATTTTAAGATCCTATAATCTTGAAGATCCGACTTACCCCTTACCACCACAGATTTTAAGCACGAATATGAACACGTAGTTCATTTATCCCAAATTAATGGGTATAAAAAATCGCTCATCGACAGTATTGTGAAAAGGTATTCAGATAAGATGAGAAAAGAAAATATTTCCACCCTTTTTACTCAAACAAAAAATTCAAACGACCGTCGTGTTTCTATGACCTATGTACCGAGCATTACGAATCGGCTTAATCACACATTTAAACAAGCTGATATGAGCATCATTCACACAAGCAACAACAAGTTACGTACTTTTTTAGGTTCAACGAAAGATAAGAAGCCCTTTCAAGAAAAGAGTGGAATCTATCAAATCACCTCTCCAGACTGCCAACAAAAATACATTGGACAAAAAAGACGCGCGGTTAAATGCCGCATCGAAGAACATCGTCGTTACATCGAAAAGAAGGATGTCAGCAAAGCAGTGGCAGCTCAGCCTTTTAATTTACAAAACGACAAACCACACTACATGAAACCTATTGATAAAAACTACAAATTACTTAAAACTGTTCAATATCCTTTTAAATTAGATGCTTATGAATCTGCATATATCTCAATTACAAACAATTTAATGAATATTTACAATAGCCCGATAGAGTCTTTTTTATTATAATAATGTTTTTGTTAAAATTTTTTCTTTCTTCCTATTTGTTTACATCTTAAATTTTTATCAAAATGTCAAACCTTTACAATTTCTTTGTCTCTCGTTGTTTGTTTGGAATTTTTTTGTTATCTTTCTTTTGTATTGTCTTTGCGTATTTCGCTGAAGATGGTCTGCAAACTAGACCGAAATGCATTCTGTATAAAATAAAACTCGACGTTTAAATAATTAAATTATTGTGTTGTTTTTTATTTATGATTTATTGCGGTCAATAAGGAATGGTTAAAAAACTATAATTAATGTAAGGAGGATATACAAACATTTATAATATTTAATTATTTTGGGAGAAAATGCAACTGCAATTGCGTGCATCCTGCGAATCTTTATTCACCTTTTGAGAAATTTTTTAAAAGATATTTTTTATAAAAATACATTTTATTTTGTTTTCAAATGCAACTGCAACCGTTACTACAACTGTTATTGCAACTTTAATATCCACGTGATGCGTGCACTTTGCGAACCTTGGATAATAAATTAATAGAGCTTTTTCTCACAATTTATTTTTCCAAATACAAGTTCAACTTATACTGCAACTGCAATTGTTGATAGCCGATATTTTAATAGTTGACCAAAGTCTTAGTAGCATCTAAAATCATCATCTGGGACGAATGCACAATGGCGCATAAACGGGCTTATGAAGCACTTGACCGAACTTTAAAAGATCTGCGCAATGACTCGAGATGTTTTGGAGGTGCAATGATTTTGCTGTCTGGCGATTTCCGCCAAACACTGCCAGTCATTCCAAAATCGACTGTTGCCGATGAAATAAACGCTTGCCTCAAATCATCGAATCTGTGGCGCTATGTGAAAAAACTTCATTCGGCAAAAAACAAGAGAATCGCATTGATGAACGATCATTAGCTGAATAATTCTGCAAGCAATTGCTGACTATCGGTAATGGCTGTGTTCCTGTCGACGAATCAAGCGCATTTATTTCATTTCTTGTAATTTGGCTCATCGAAACAAACATCATTCCAAACCACAAAATTAACAAATGATTGAGTGAGCGTGCAATTTTGGCGGCTAAAATCATAGGCGTGGATTACTTGAATTTCATAATTCAGGATCGCATCGTCGGTTCTCTACAATCATATAAGTCTATCGACACTGTAACAAACGAAGACGAAGCCACAAACTATCCAACTGAATTTTTGATCTCTTTGGGATTGCCTGGCTTACCACCGTAGAATTTTCAATTGAAGGTTGGCTCGGTAGTCATCATGCTACGAAATCTGAACCAACCAAAATTGTGCAATTGCGCGTTTGGTAATTAGGAAACTGATGATAAATGTAATATACGCGACGATACTTAAGGAAAATTTAAAGGTGACGAAGTTCTCATTCCGAGGATTCCAATGATCCCAACCGATATGCCCTTAAAGAATTCAATTTCTTCTTCGTCTTGCATTCGCTATGACAATTAACAAGTCACAAGGTCAGTCCTTCAGTGTTTGTGGTCTGAATCTGGAAAATGCATGTTTTTCTCATGGTCAATTGTACGTGGCATGTTCACGTGTCGGCAAACTATCCACTTTATTTGTTCTTGCGCCTGATAACAAAACGAAAAATATCGTGGATTAGTGTGCTTCAATGAAAAGAATCAACCAAAGTCCAAACGGCTTGCTGACACGTCAATGAAATAATTAATTATTTTTCTTTTACTTAATTTTTATTTTATCCTTAAAAACTATTTTACTTAATAAATTGTTTGCATTTTTTGTATTACGTTAATAAAATCATAAATAAATTGTTTACTAAAAGTTAATACAACACTTACACACGGTACGAAGTTCGCCGGGTCAGCTAGTAGTATTATAAAAGTACACGTAGGGAATTTAATTTTCTCTCACTTTGCCACATTGACTTTAACCTCTATTACACTTCGTTTTCCAAATACTGAAGAAAAACTATACAAAAGGGGACCTATACCCCCTCGCCTCTGGCTAAAGCTTGCGCCCTGGGCTGAAAACTTTGAGTATGTTTAACCTAAGCGTCAGATCTACCACTAACACAGTACCTTGGGTGCCTTGCTTCTAAGGTTCAAAGAATTTATTCATTCTTTAACCTCAAGCTCAAAGAAACACTACACATCACATACTACCCTACGCAGTATAATAATAATAACTATTATACAAAAAAAAAAAGATAAAAAAATTGTTGTCGCAACTTCCGAATTTCTCAAAAACTATGAGACATAGAACCATTTAGTTTTCAGTTTTCAATGAGGAATTATTAGGAGTAGTGAATGATAAACGCCAATTCTAAATTTTCAATTTTTTTGTTTTTTTTTTTTTAATTTTGAGTTTATTTTGAGTTAATTAATATTGAGTTTAAAGTTATTTTTACAAAAAACTATGGACATCAATAACTATAATATAATATAAAATAAAAGAACGAAGTTCTGGCTTTCAAGTGTTGCCATTGGTTTTTAATATTATTTTTAAAAAAATGTCCCTCCTCTCTAAAGGGGGGAGAAAGAAATCAGCTTTATGACAAACAAATTTTGCACTGTGTTACTTTGAAAAAAACGTTATCACTTTTTGGCGCCATGTGAAAACAACTCTTGCTAATTAAATTTTGCCTAATTTAGTAAACATAAAGTTTTTCGAATAGTTTTGGATATGTATATAGAAAAAAAAAGGAAATTATAACTCCACTCTTTGCCTCACGACACGATGAAATAACAGTAAATGAATGTTTATTTACTTTTTTTTGTCAGGTTAATTGGTCAGAAAACATTCAATATCTAAGACATTAACAGTTTTTTTCAGATTTGTTGACTTTTCTTACCGCCGCCGCATCGCCCTTATTATTCACCTTAGAAAAAAATGTTTATAACTTTTGTATACACAATTTATTTTTCTCTAATTATGTAGTATACATATACTTTTACGCTAAAATGATAGGTTGTGCATATATTCACGAAAATATAAAAAGGGGTACTTTAAATCCCAATCCTGAGTTAAGCTCGCGGCCCTGGGCTGGGGACTTCGGGTATCCCCTACAATATAAAAATATAGTCCAGAGAGCCCTCTTTTTTGCATTTATATTATAATTTTGAGTCTTCGTTCACTGGGCTATTTAAACAGCTTATTATTAAGGGTTAAGTATTATACCACTTAACATTTTTCTAATTCTGTAACAGTTAACTAAAATTTTCTTAATTTTAAATACTTTTAAACTAGTATCATACTCAACCAATTTCCTTCATAAACTTCAGCTGAACACGTCCAAAAAAGTGACAGCTCATACAAAAAAATCACAAACGTCGCTGATTTTAGCATTTATAAACGTCAAAGTGTCAAGGATTTTGTACGATAAAGATTAAATAGCCTTTTGATGAGTTTAACTTTAGTAAAATGTTGGGAGATTGTACTATGCTAAATTCGTTTAAATTAGAAAAATGCAATTTATAAACTAGTATCATACAAAAATGATTTAACATCGAACTAAATCGACTAAAATTTTGCGCCAATGTTCTTAAAGAAGCCTAACTTCCTGATAGCTAGTTAAATTAAGGAATCAAGATTGAATAAAGATTCGCAGGATGCACGCAATTGCAGTTGCATTTTCTCCCGAAATAAATAAAAATTAAAAATATTTGTATATCCTCCTTACAATTTCCTGAACATTTGTACCATTATTCCTTATGGCCTGGACAAATCATTGCATTAAGGAAAAGTGGATGGTAATTTTAGTTTATTTAAGAATGACTAACATAAGTTTAACAAAAAGTTGGTAGAAGTTGCAATTGCAATTATATTTTTGCAAGGTTCAGAGGGTTCCCACAGTTATGCGGGCAAACGCGGAAAACTATCGAACATACTGCTGATTTAGTAAACATCTTTGAAAAGAAGAACAAAATTCAGTTGAACACCAATAAATAATATTTTTTTTTAAATTTTATTATTCGGTTTATTGTGTTGGCAATAGTTTGGCAACAAAGCCAAGAAAGGCAAGACAATGGCTCAACATTTATTTGTAAGAGTAGGTAAATCCCAGAATCCACACGTCTAATTGTGTGTGTTTTAAAGGAAAATGTCTTATAAATTGGAGGAAATGGTCTTATAAATATTCTTAGGGCTATATGTAAGACTGTGAAGAATGAAAAGAAGAACAAAATTCAGTTGAACACCAATAAATAATATTTTTTTTAAATTTTATTATTCGTTTTATTGTGTTGGCAATAGTTTGGCAACAAAGCCAAGAAAGGCACGACATTGGCTCAACATTTATTTGTAAGAGTAGGTAAATCCCAGAATCCACACGTCTTATTTTGTGTTTTTAAAGGAAAATGTCTTTTAAATTGGAGGAAATGGTCTTATAAATATTCTTAGGGCTATATGTAAGAGAATGGACGACGCATTTATGTGTGTTGGTAATATTTGAAATGTTTCTATCCATATCATCGCACTACTTACTGGAAAAGGGCATAACAACGTTGGCCGGGACCAGTGGCGGATCCAGGGGGGTGGCTATAGGGGCTAAAGCCCCCCACAGGAGGTTCTCAAAATAGATTGAAATATAGAAATCAGAACCAGGAGTCAGAAAAAATAACGAGGCTGGGGCTACGCAATTTATATGCTACGTATTTTTTTTCTAAGCCCCAAATTAATTAGGTTGGGGCTGAATTCTGAAGGGAATTGTACAAAAAAACAAGTTCGGGGCTACGGATAATTGACAGAAAATTGGGGCGAAAAAAAAACAGCTCGCGAGTAGGGCTTGACAAGAATTGGACAAAAAAACGTGGTCGGGGCTAAGCAAATAATTCCTTTAAAACTTACCTTATTCCAGAAAATTTTTGCGCTTGACTCAAGGGACTGTCAAGGCCAAGTTGGAGCTAAAGCTTTAAGATATAATAAAAAAAAAAAAAAACGGGGTCGGGGCTTAACAATTAACATGCCAAGCGCAAAAATAATTCACCCTAAGAACTTCGCTAACTTTGCAAAAAAACGAAATTGGGGCTAAAACCCGTGAAGAATTTGGGAACAACAAATCAAAATCTGAGTTTTCTCTGGGCGCTCAGAAAATCATGCGTGTGAATATTTGCAGTCCCTCTAGACTGACGTACAAATTTACTGACAGATTTTTTCTTCTGGTAGTTCCAAGCTTGACGTGGCTGAAAATTGAAGGTATATATATTTTTTTTCTATCTCCACTTAAAAATAATTTAAATGTTAACTACTACAGATGTTATTGTATGTAATATTGAAATCATTTTAAAGCGGGGATAGAAGCTGATATAAATGCACAAAAAACAAGGCTATTCTAAAAGGGAGAGTGGGAATGCCAAAATTAAATTATTTATATAACTGTAGATTTTCACAAAAAAAAACCTTTAACCTAAACTGAAACTTTTTTTATATTAGTTATGTATAAATTCTAAAAATATATAAACTATAAAATAAAATCAACATCGTCACAATAGTTCAAATAATTTGTTCTTCAAGGGAAGCGTTTTTCTCTTTTCACTCTCACAACGAATTTCCTCGTCACTCGAAAACAAAAAAAAAAAAATAATTTCAAATAGAAAGAAATATAATAATTTATTATTATTATAAAATGGCAGTTATCAATAAGATTTTAGAATGATTATAACGCTCAAGTGTTCTGAACGCCGCACTGATAGACTAAGAGCCTACAGCTAATTTTGGGAGTGGATTGCTAACCAATATATGAGTATGATGGTTTGTAGGTGCAAATATCGCGGTATCAAAAACAACCGTCTGGAAGTTTTCTTTTTCAGCCTTTAGTGGGGGTGGCAGTTTGAAAATAGCGATTTTCCAGTTTATTTTTTCATAGGTATTAACACTTCAATAAATTTTAAAAATATATAATGTGATGCTCTGTCATTTTCTTTAAGTCAAAACGTCAAAATCTTGGCAATCCGACCAATAGGACTCAAGATATTTTAAGCGAACCTTAATCGATTTTTTTGGAGACTTTGTTTTGTTGATTTTTTGTGTTTTATAATTCTCCAAGAAAAAAATGATAAGGTCCTCTTAAAAAGCTTATATTTTGAGTTCTATTGGTCAAATTGCCAAGATTATAACGTTTTGACTTAATGACAACATCACATAATATGTTTTTTAAATTTATTGAAGTGGTAATACCTCTGACAATATAAACTGGTAAATCTCTGACAAATAAACTGGAACCCCCACCTCCGCAAAAGGTTGAAAAAGAAACCTGAGAGACGGTTGTTTTTGATACCGCGATATATGCACCTACAACCCATCGTACTAATATTTTGGTTATCAATCCACTCCCAAAATTTGCTGCCGGCTCTCAGGCTATGAAGTTTAAATGGCAGAATACATTCGTTTAACTAGAACTTCAGAATTATCTAAGTTCAAGGTTTACTTTGAAACCGAATCAAGTGCTGAACTTAAGTTTAAACACTAATTGTAGTTTAACTTGTGAAACTGGCCATTAATGTCTCAAACTGGATCTACCAAGCCCCCCCACAGCCTAATCCTAGATCCGCTACTGGCCGGGACAGCTAGTTTTCAATAACAATAGCACTCGCACTAAATATACAAATCGATTGTTAACCTTTTGGTAGGTATTCACTTTTTTCAAAACAAACTTTAAATAAAATCGATTTGACTTTTTTTTATTTGTTGTATGTATGTATGTACATATATTTTTTTTACGATTAAAGTATTTTCTATAAATTTCATCATGCTATTTTTCCACTATTTCCGTTCCCTTTTTCGGTATTTTAATATTTATTCTGTTATTCGGGGCGAAAGCGAATCCAACAATAAAGAAATCATTAAAATCTGTCCAGCAGTTCTTGATTTAAAAGTGGTGTAACTAACACGACTTTGTTTTATATATGTATGTATAGATATATAGATATAGATAGATGAACATTACTTTTGTTTGTAGGGAATTTTCTTTCACTTTATCATATTGAATTTGCCTTTATAGCGCTTAGTTATAGTTACTTCCAGCAATAACATCACTGTAAACCTAAGGTTATAAAAATTTGGGGCAAAGTTTGGTCATTAAAAATGAAAAGTAAAAGAAATTTTTTTCAAATTGCCAATTAATTAGTTTTCCGACCCTTTTTTTATGTCACATAATCAAATTCAAACGGAAAAATGAGAATTTAGCATGAATCTCTGAAATTGAGAATTGAATACGTGTAAGCAATGCACTTTGAAAATTCTTTTTTACAAAAGAAACCCAATGATATAAGTACCTAAGCGTCTACCTATATTATAGCGATTGAGGGAAGAATTGATAATAAAATATTACGGATACGCCATAGTGAACGGAAGATTTTTTGCTGTACTTTTTTGTGATAAATAGCAGAAAGGAGATATGTGTTATTTTTCCAGGAGACTTGGTTACTTTTGAACTAAAGGGAGCAATTTCTACATGTCAAACAAGAGCCCCATGCTTTTGGCAAGGGTTATGTATGTAGACGTACCTTCTTTTATTAAAAAATAAAACAAAACAAATTGTTTGTATTATTGAAGTTTTAACTGTGTGAAAAACTTCATTCAACTAGAATTCGTATTTTTTTATAAAACTATATTAGCCTCAATAAAATATGACTAAGCGGAGGGGAGGGGAGGTTAGCTATCCCACTCCAATTTACGTAACTGCTTGTATACTGTTATCAATTTTAACATAATCTCCTACAACTTTGTGCCCTAATGCTATTTAAGTACCATTCATTGATTTGCAAAATTTCAACCTTTTTATAGATTTTGCTGTGGAAAACAATTTATCATCAAATTTGATGAGAATCTTTAATATAAGATGGGTCTAAGCTTTTTCAAGAGGAAAGTAGGAGCAAGAAACGGGAGCGGGTCATAATACTGTTTTCCAAAATTCTGTATGACAAAATTCTGTTCAGTCAAAATACTGTAAGACCATAATTCTGTGTGTCATTATACTGTTAATACAAAATTCTGTACGTCTAAATACTTTATGAACAAAATACTGACCTGCAAAATTCTGTTTTGTAAAATTCTGTACGGCAAAATACTGTATTTGCAATAATGTTTTTTTTTTTAAGAAATTTCCTTAAAAAAAAACACATAACACTATAGTCTAAGAAAGATAGGATCTGACCGGGAACAAATTAATTCATGAAATTTTACTGCTCGTATCGACGCTGAATTTTATTCTCAACAACAAATCCAAAGTCCCTGAAAATCCCCACATTGGCTTTTTGTATAGACGCATTTAAAGAGGTGGAGAGAAGGGGGAAGCGGGAGTTTATCAAGCTGAAAAATTTGTTATAATACAATCTAATCATATTATGACACATGTTTTTAGGGTGCTTTTCAACGCTGATTCTAAAGAGACCAAAACTGAAAAGGTACATATATCCTGTAGAAAGTTAAAGGCCTTTTTATGGAGTGATGACTTTTTTTTTAAGTACAACAAGTAAAATATTACCCAAATCAATTTTAAAATAATGATGACTTGTACATGTACATTAATATAATTCATTCTTGAAGTCAAATTGTGTTTTCACAACCAAAAGAAAGGCAAAGGAATTAAATAGAGAAAGTAAGAAAGAGTAAACAAAAATTTACTATAACAAATTGACATTTACCAAAAAAAGACGAGAAAACTCAGTAAATAGTTTTAGAGGGAAAATTAAGTGAACGAAATAGAAGTTAATAAAAGTAGAATTTTGTTTTATCTCTCCTTTTTCCCTTAGATCCTAACTAGGTTCCTATATTACTCAACGATAAGCTTGCTTTTTTATCAATTTCTTGAACTATGTCAGGTGGTGATTAAAAAGTTATGATGACATTATAAAACCTCTATTAAATAATCTGTATTTCAAAGTTCTGTAAAAATGCTGTAAAAGAAATATCGTTTTGATAATGTAAAAAAGCGCGCGCTCATTTCTTCCGTTTGAATTTGATTATGTGACATAAAAAAGGGTCGGAAAACTAAGTAATTGGCAATTTGAAAAAAATTTCTTTTACTTTTCATTTTTAATGACCAAACTTTGCCCCAAATTTTTACAACCCTAGGTTTACACTGATGTTATTGCTGAAAGTAACTATAACTAAGCGCTATAAAGGCAAATTCAATATGACAAAGTGAAAGAAAATTCCCTACAAACAAAAGTAATTTTCATCTATCTATATCTATATATCAGTGGCGTGGCGTGAATTATTTGAATTGGGAAGACGAAGCAAAATCAATCAAATTAGTCGCAAATTTAAGAGCCTTAATTTTCTGGCCATGTTTTTATGCGTTTATTTTGAATACTAATTTTGTAAAGTTCCAATCATCACATTAAATAAATATATTTTTGTGCATCATCCGAAATTTCGTTGAATATATGGAAATATCAATAGTTTGATATGCGTTTAATCTAATTTCAAACATCTTATAGGTATGTTAGATTTGTCAGTATAAAATTGTTCTTTTAAAAACTTTTTCAATAAATTTGTTTTAGGTATAAAATTCGAATTAAAATTTTTTTTCTCTGAATTATGTTAACACATGTTTGTAGATTATTATTCTCCTGAGATTTTAAAATCCTATAATCTTGAAGATCCGACCATTAGAACTCAAGTTATACTCTTTTTACTCGATCCATATAACTATTTTCTAACATTTCGAACCAAGTTAACATAAATAAGCCGAGAAAAAGCGTCTTGTTCAGAGATGGCAGAAATGCCAATTTTTTTGATTTTCGACATTACTTACGTCTGCTAATGTAATGTATTTAAATGAAGTTAACGTAGTTAAATGTAGTAAAAGTAGCGTTAAACGTCAAAATGTAGTTGGGTTTGTCATTTCAACCTCAAATTTATTTTAAAAAAATCAAGCCGAAAAGCTTCCGCAAAAAATCCGCGAGCAAGAGCATTCTAAAATACTTATCGACAGTAATTTTACTCTTAACATGAATGATTGAAATAAATCGGATGACTATTTAATTTGCATTTTTCTTTTATTGAACTTCAAAAACACTATTTTAGCTCATTCATGCAGCACATTTGGTTCCTTTGCCATTCAATGTTGTCTGCTCGTCTATTGTTTTCAAATTATTTTTGAAATTTAACGTTTTATGTGCAGGTAGCACACGTAACAAATGTAGGTAGTAAATGAAACAAATCAGGCGTGTAGTTTAATCGATTAACTACGCGTTGTTAATCGAGTAGATTACCTAAGGTTGTCTACTCTGCCATCTCTGGTCTTGTTCCTTTCATAATTGTTAAAAAAAAGTTAGATACATATAAATCCACATGCTACATTTCTTGCAAATAAATGACTGCCATGTACGTGTATTGTGTGTGTGTATCTATTGTCATCGACCAGCACAGCGCTCCAGCGCGGGTGTCAGCGAAAGCAGTTGTCGCTGTTCCTCTTTGTTTTCATCACCAATACAAATTTTCTTTTCGAACGACATGAATAACACGCTTTTGACCGTCTTATACTGCATTGGAACTAAATTGTTTTGCATCCCTTTTTTCATTAGTGTTGTATTATTCCACTCTTTGTTTAACTACCGCGAACAAAAATAAGACGGAATAACACGGTGGTCGCCGTGTTACTTTAGGTAGTTTGTCAAAAATACTGTGAAATAGGTGATATGGGTCGGGTAAAAAGCATATAGCTTGACTTCTAAGGGTCAGATCTTCAAGATTGAGATCTTAAAATGACGATAAAATAGTAGGCTACATTCCATTTAAAATTGAAGTAGTTTTATGGCGTTTGAAAGACATTTTGTAAGGGAAGACTGTAGGAATCGTGTTATATGGACGCCACGCCACTGCTATATATACATATATAAAACAAAGTCGTGTTAGTTACACCACTTATAAATCAAGAATGATTTCTTTATTTTTGGTTTCGCTTTTGCCACGAATAATAGAATAAATATTAAAATACCGAAAAAAGTAAACGGAAATAGAGGAAAAATAGCATGATGAAAATTTATATATAGAAAATACTTTAATCAAAAAAAAAAAAAATATATGTACATACATACATACCACAAATAAAAAAAATGTCAAATCGATTTTATTTAAAGGTCTTTTTGAAAAGAGAGAATACCTAACAAAAGGTTAACAATCGGTTTGTATATTTAGTGCGAGTGCTATTGTTATTGAAAACTAGATGTCCCGGCCAACGTTGTTCTGCCCTTTTCCAGTAAGTAGTGCGATGATATGGATAGAAACATTTCAAACATTACCAACATAAATTCGTCGTCCATTCTTCACAGTCTTACATATAGCCCTAAGAATATTTATAAGACCATTTCCTCCAATTTATAAGACATTTTCCTTTAAAAACACAAAATTAGACGTGTGGATTCTGGGATTTACCAACTCTTACAAATAAATGTTGAGCCAATGTCGTGCCTTTCTTCGCTTGTTGGTGTTCAACTGAATTTTGTTCTTCGTTTCAAAGATGTTTTCTAAAACAGCAGTATGTTCGATTGTTTTCTGCGTTTGCCCGCATAGCTGTGGGAACCCTCTGAACCTTGCAAACATATAATTGCAATTGCAACTTCTACCAACTTTTTGTTAAACTTATGTAAGTCATTCTTAAATAAAACTAAAATAACCATCCACTTTTCCTTAATGCAATGATTTTTCCCGGGCCATAAGGAATAATGGTATAAATGTTCAGGAAATTGTAAGCAGGATATACAAATATTTATAATTTTTACTTATTTTGGGAGAAAATGCAACTGCAATTGCGTGCATCCTGCGAATCTTTATTCACCTTTTGAGAAATTTTTTACATTTTATTTTGTTTTCAAATGCAACTGCAACCGTCACTACAACTGTTATTGCAACTTTAATATCCACGTGATGCGTGCACTTTGCGAACCTTGGAAAATAAATTCATATAGCTTTTTCTCACAATGCATTTTTCCAAATACAAATTCAAACTTATACTGCAACTGCAATTGTTGATAGCCGATATTTTAATAGTTGGCCAAAGTTTTAGTAGCATATAAAATCATCATTTGGGACGAATGCACAATGTCGCATAAACGGGCTTATGAAGCACTTGAGCGAACTTTAAAAGATCTGCGCAATGACTCGAGATGTTTTGGAGGTGCAATGATTTTGCTGTCTGGCGATTTCCACCAAACACTGTCAGTCATTCCAAAATCGACTGTTGCCGATGAAATAAACGCTTGCCTCAAATCATCGAATCTGTGGCGCTATGTGAAAAAACTTCATTTGGCAACAAACAAGAGAATTGCATTGATGAACGATCATTAGCTGAATAATTCTCCAAGCAATTGCTGACTATCGGTAATGGCTAAGCGCATTTATTTTATTTCTTGTAATTTTGTCTCATCGAAACAAACATCATTCCAAACCACAAAATTATCAAATTGAGTGAGCGTGCAATTTTGGCGGCTAAAATCATAGACGTGGATTACTTGAATTTCATAATTCAGGATCTAATCGTCGGTTCTCTACAATCATATAAGTCTTTCGACACTGTAACAAACGAAGACGAAGCCACAAACTATTCAACTGAATTTTTGATCTCTTTGGGATGGCCTGGCTTACTACCAGAGAATTTGTAATTGAAGGTTGGCTCGGTAGTCATCATGCTACGAAATCTGAACCAACCAAAATTGTGCAATGGAACGCGTTTGGTAATTAGGAAACTGATGATAGATGTAATTCACGCGACGATACTTAAAGGAAAATTTAAAGGTGACGAAGTTCTCATTCCGAGGATTCCAATGATCCCATGAATGAATGAATAGAAAATTTGAGGGATATTGCACTGCGACCTTGAGATCTATTGTGCCCCCCACCTAGAGCTGGATGAGGCCTGCTCATCTCACAGCTCATCCTCCAGATGTATTCCTCTCAAGAATTGGAGTATTTGGAGTATTTTAAGAGATGGTAAGTCGCTCTCTTCTACCTGGTAGCGTTCCAGGTATTTTTTTCTTTGATGTATGAGTGTGCTACATCTGCCTAGAATGTGGTCCAGCGTTTCCTCATCTGTGTCACAAAATCTGCATGTGGCACATCTTACTAGGCCAAGTATACTAAGGGTCTTTTTAGTTTGCAGTGCCCAGTGAGGAGACCCGTTATAATTCTTGGGTTGTTCCCACTTAAACTGATACAGTCTGTAAAACGTTGTTGGTTATAATTCCCAAGTAATAGTTTAGCCTGTCTTAGCTTTGGGAGTTCTTTCCAAGTTTTGGATCTTATTGCCTCCTCTTCTTTTTTGATTTTGTTTCTTATAACATTTTCTCCTATTCCTATTTTTGCTAGGGAGTCTGCCTCTTCGTTGCCCTGGACACCTACGTGGCCAGGTACCCAATGGAGTGGGACAGTGTTATTTTTGCCGATTTCATTAAGCCTTCCCACACATTCCCATACCAGCTTAGAGCTGATGGAGTAGGAGCTCAGAGCTTTGAGTGCGGCTTGGCTGTCTGACATAGTGGCAATATTTTGTTTCTTGTAATTTCTTTCGAGATTTTGACATGCGCATGCTCCTATCGCTTGAACTTCAGCTTGAAATATGCTAGAGGACTGTCCCATCGGTATGGAAAGTTTGTTTCTTGGCCCAAAAATTCCCGCACCAGTCCCTTCTGTCGTTCTCGATCCATCAGTGTACCACTTGATGGTATTTTCATTGAAACTGTAGTTCACTGTTTCGCCTACCCAGTCTTTTTTGCAACTTAGCTTCGTTTGAAAGTTTTTTACGAAGTTATATTTTTTAATCATACCATCTCTTGGAATGTCAATAAGGTTTGTTATTGACGATTTCGGAATACAGTCTCTTTCCCTCAAGCCAAGCAACCGCACCATAGGTAATGATGGGTCTTACCATCATGGTGTACATCCATCTAAGGATGTTAGGCTTGCAACCCCAAGATTTTCCTGCAAGTCTCTTGCATATCATAAGGGCCTTTGTGGCTTTCCCGACGGTTATTTCTACATGCTCCAATGATCCCAACCGATATGCCCTTAAAGAATTCAATTTCCTCTTCGTCTTACATTCGCCATGACATTTAACAAGTCACAATGTCACTCCTTCAGTGTTTGTGGTCTGAATCTGGAAAATTCATGTTTTTCTCATGGTCAATTGTACGTGGCATGTTTACGTGTAGGCAAACCATCCGCTTTATTTGTTCTTGCGCCTGTTAACAAAACGAAAAATATCGTGTATCAGAGAGTGCTTCAATGAAAAGAATCAACCAAAGTCCAAACGGCTTGCTGACACGTCAATGAAATAATTAATTATTTTTCTTTTACTTAATTTTTATTTTATCCTTAAAAACTATTTTACTTAATAAATTGTTTGCATTTTTTGTATTACGTTAATAAAATCATAAATAAATTGTTTACTTAAAGTTAATACAACACTTATTGACTGTAAGGCGCTACGAAGTTCGCCGGGTCAGCTAGTAGTATTATAAAAATAAACGTAGGGAATTTAATTTTCTCTCACTTTGCCACATTGCCTTTAACCTCTACTATACTTCGTTTTCCAAATAATGAAGAAAAACTATACAAAAGGGAACCTATACCCCCTCGCCTGGCTAAAGCTTGCGCCCTGGGCTGAAAACTTTGAGTATGTTTAACCTAAGCGTGAGCTCTACCACTAACACAGTACCTTGGGTGCCTTGCTTCTAAGGTTCAAAGAATTTATTCATTCTTTAACCTCAAGCTCAAAGAAACACTACACATCACATACTACCCTACCCAGTATAATAATAATAACAATTATACAAAAAAAAAAAAGATAAAAAAATTGTTGTCGCAACTTCCGAATTTCTCAAAAACTATGAGACATAGAACCATTTAATTTTCAGTTTTCAATGAGGAATTATTAGGATTAGTGAATGATAAAAGCCAAATCTAAATTTTCAATATTTTTTTTTTAATTTTGAGTTTGAAAGTTATTCTTACAAAAAACTATGGACATCAATAACTTGATTTGAATATAAAATAAAAGAACGGAGTTCTGGCTTTCAAAACAGGTAAATTTTTTTGTTGTAAGTGTTGCCATTGGTTTTTAATATTATTTTTAAAAAAACGTCCCTCCTCTCTAAAGGGGGGTAAAAGAAATCACCTTTACGACAAACAAATTTTGTACTGTGTTACTTTGAAAAAATCGTTATCACTTTTTGGCGCCATGTGAAAACAATTCTTGCTAATTAAATTTTGCCTTATTTAGTATACATAAACTTTTTCGAATAGTTTTGGATATGTATATAGAAAAGAAACGAAATTATAACTCTACTAAATTAATGTTTAATTACTTTTTTTTGAAGGTAAATTGGTCAGAAAACATTCAATATCTAAGACATTAACAGTTTTTTTCAGATCGCCCTTATTATTCATCTTAGAAAAAAATGTTTATAAATTTTGTATAGACAATTTATTTTTCTCTAATTATGTAGTATACATATACTTTTATGCTAAAATGATAGGTTGTGCATATATTCACGAAAATCTAAAAGGGGGTACCTTAAACTCCCCTCCTGAGTTAAGCTCGCGGCCCTGGGCTGGGGACTTTGGGTATGTTGTGACATCCCCAACAATATAAAAATATAATCCAGAGAGCCCTCTTTTTTGCATTTATTTTATAATTTTGAGTCTTTGTTCACTGGGCTATTTAAACAGCCTATTAGTATTATTATTTAGTATTATACCACTTAACATTTTTCTAATTCTGTAACAGTTTACTAAAATTTTCTAAATTTTAAATACTTTTAAACTAGTATCATACTCAACCAATTTCCTTCATAAACTTCAGCTGAGCACGTCCAAAAAAGTGACAGCTCGTACAAAAAAATCAAAAACGTCGCTGATTTTATTTACTCTGAAAATCCAAGAAATCTTTGTCTTATATGCAATCAAAACTTCTATACGTTTAATTTCAATAATAAATTTAAGCGAGTTTTTCTTAGACGCGAGTATTTATTATATCAGTTAAATACTTTTTAAGCCACCATTTTTCTTTTTGTATTCAACAACAGCCACGACTTTTATCGGATTCATGATTTGTTAAGTGGAATGCAATTTATATACAAATATTTTTAAAATGAGTTTCTGAACAGATGATTCGTCTTATTTTTCTTATCTATTGAACTTGAACAATGAACAACTTTTTAATTGTCTTATTTTTAATGGAAATTTGATTACAAACATAATATTCAACAAAGGTTATGAACTCATTTTAACATTAGCCTCCCTCAAGATAATATAATACTGATTGTAAAGGAATTGAAGTGCCTGATAATGATATATTATTTATATATGTACCTATAGTATATATTAATTTTAAGAATTAATAGAAAGTTTTTCTTTTTTTCAGTAGGTAAGTATATATGTATGTATCAACCTTAAAATATAATGCCAATAAATCAGTTACACTAAAAGATTCCTAAAATGGAGCTCACTGTTGAAAAATCACTTGAAAATCAAGGTTTAGCGACACAGCCCGGCGGCGCACAGTGGTAAAAATGCGGGTTTTAGGTAGACATTTGTTCTAAACTCTAGAAACAATGTTGGTTTTGGGTTGTAATGTTGACGATATGTTTGCAAGTTACTCGAAATATGTTATTCAGATTACAATACTAGGACGTTGCGAGGTAACCGTGTCGTAGCCCTTCATTTACGGTGCAATGCTTCTACTAGGTTAACAAAAAGATTGGGATCTAACACAAATATTTTTTATTAAAACTTAAATCACAAGACTTATCATTTTTACAAAACTCCATAAAAAAGGGAATGTACGAAAAAGTAAAAAAAATATTTAAAAGCAGGAAAAGTTCTTTTGGTACAAAAAAATATCTGTACCTACTTGTCGATTGTTGACTCAGATAACACTGTGCTAGAGTGAAATTGCTTTAAAGTGACCTAGTGGAAATTGAAGGTATGACTGAGTGCATCATTATGGCAATTGAAAACTTCCATAAACCCTCAAAATTTCAATTTATCGTCAAAAAACAGATTTTGAAACTTTTCATGCTTCAAAATTTGATTGCTCAGTAACTTTTCGATCGATGTTAGATTTTTTTTTTTTTCATTTTTGAAAACAGAAATTTCCATTTTTTTTTTTAAATATAAACTTTTATACTCAAAAGTTGTGTGCAGATTTTTTGGATTGAATATAAAAATTACATATTTTGTTTAAGTTTTTTAGACTTTGAAGAAAGTTTTAAGCAACATTTTGAATTTCGTTTTTCTTTAACTTCTTTTTTTTGGTTTAACTTTAATTTTAATGATTTAAAAATGTTAAGTCGAATGAGCTATCATTTATCGAAATCGGTCAGAAATTGTGGAAGCTATGATTTTTTAAGTTTTTATCCAAAAAATTAGCACACAGATTATAAGTGTGAACGCGAAAGTTTATATTTTTTAAAAGTAATTTCTGGGGCCTCATCACGTAAAACAAAAACGATAGGACGATATCGTTTTCAATATTGCTATCTCTATCAATTCAGTAGAGTAAAATAAAGACAGCCATCTCCAAAACGATATCGAACGATCGTTTTTGTTTTACGTGATGAGGGCCCTGTTTTCAAAAATGAAAAAAAAATTTAAAATCGATCGAAAAGTTACTGAGTAAACAAATTTTGAAGCATGAAAAGTTTAAAAAACGGTTTTTTGATTGTATTTTAGATTTATTTAGACTAGATTTATTTGAAAAATGAGAAAAATAGTACAAAAGATTTGCATCTTATTATAGCACTTAATATATAAATTCAATAAGAAATATACATCAAAGAATATCCAAATTTAATCATAGAAAAAAAAAAAAAGATGGAAAATCATTGATTAATAAAAAAACAAGAAAATAAGACATATATAGATATGTATGTATGCAAATTTAGAAATCCTTTTTTAAATTAAAAAAAATCTAAAATAAACAAATTTTAAACTAGATATGACATTACATAAAATTGCTGCTGTCAGTGCTCGTAAGATATTTAAATAAATTCTTTTTGAAGCTCCCAGGGTTAGTTGTTGACGCTCAAAAGGGTAGTTATGTGCATTCAAGAGGACACAAGCATCCACAGGTTTTTCTCAAAACCCACCTCTGTCTACCAACTCCTACTCTCACCTCCTAGTGGTGAACATCGGGTGTCTAGTACCTCAGCTGGAGACGGGGTTTAAATCCCGTGGAAAGCTGTTGGGGACAGCCAACGAGAGAGGGGGGGAGGAGTGTTCCCACTAAGGCACTTCTCCTTTCATCGAGGCGGCAGCGGACGAATTCTCTAGATGGAATCAACGGTGGCGTCTACAGTTCCAGTTAGGTTGAACTACTTAGTGAACACCTTATTTGGGCTACTACGACATATTTGTAGCTCAGGCCTATAAGGAGCGGTTTATCCGGCTCCCTACCCTTGGAGTTATACGAAGGGTCTGGTCCTCCGGGTCGGGGGTTGTGCGTCGGGGTAACTTCCCTACCACGTAAAAAAAAGTTGTTCCGAAACAACAACAAGCCTCGGATATGGATGATTTTAAAGTTGACGACCCCAGCAAACCAAACAAGGACAATGAATTTCGGATCTGCACGTGGAACGTCCTGTCCTTATACAGAACACGTGCAGCCAAACAATTAGTGGAGAACCTGGACAGGCTAAAGGCTGACGAAACGGCCATCCAGGAAGTGCGATGGGATGGAGAGGGCATACGGAGACTGAAAACGTGTGACATCTACTACGGCGGGTGCTTGAAGGAACAGGGTCAGCGGCTCTTTGGTTGTGGTTTTGTGATAAGGGGAAGACTTAGGCAAGAAGTCTTGGGCTTCCGAAGTGTAAGCGAGCGCCTGGTCACAATCCGCATCAAGGGCAAATTTAAAAACATTTCGCTGATCTGTGTTCATGCCCCGCATAAAGAGAGAGAAGAAGCATTCTAATATCTCCTGGAGAAGTAAGTAAGTAATGGAATGAATGAAGAACAATCTTTTGCTTTCTAAAAAGTTAAACGAATGAGGAACTAGATTCTGAGTTCTATCCGAGTGAGAAAACGAAATCTTATTATATAAGTAGATGGGTATTTGAATTAATTAAACGGTGTAGTAAGACACAACTTCTACTTATATAAAAACTTCGACTTTGCCTATAAAAAGTTCTTTTCCACGTTCATCATTAATACCTTTTAAAATTAGTTGGTCACTTACATATTTGCGAACGGAAACGTCCTTTTCTTGGGAAGTTTTCTCTACCCAGACGTCAAAAAGCTCTTTTCGCTGATAGGAAATTTTTCTTGAAATCCGATGTTTCTGAAGGCGTATGGTTCTATATGGTTGTAAATTTAAACTGTGCTTACAGTCGGCAAATTCAAGAACAAAATAGTGAAAACCAGAAAGTGGAACTAGGTGGGAAAAAAAAGTTGCCGCTCATCAAACATTTTTTATGTTTAAATAATTCGAGTTGTTTAGTATACTAGGTTTACTTTTTTACTTGTATCAGCTCGAATGCTTTTTATATAACTGTTATTACATCTGCTAAGATTTTCTGAAAAAAAAAAGAAATAGTGGACTTCAAAAATAAGGCATACACACTATATTAAAATTGCTTGTTTATGCGTGGAGTCGTTTAACCAGCTTTTGCTTTACAATGAAAGCACTGTTTCTACACGTGCTATTGTCTCAAACCAGATAAATTTTGTAGTTTATTACTTGTCAGCCATTCCTAATAACAGTAAAAAGTACAGTTAGTCAAATTATTGTCCAAGAGTTTTTTCCAAATGTCCACCTAGATTGTGCATTTTTACCACTGTGCGGCGTCGCTGTTTGCTTCAATCAAATTGGTTGACTCTAGACAGAGTCTGTCAATGTGTGGTCGAATTTTGGCAGTGGGCGATACTAGTATTAATTTAAATTATATAATTTTTGAGACTTATAATACTTATATGTATCGGGTTTCAATAAGAGCGCTACAAAAGTTTTTTTTAAATAAAACAAAAAGGGTTTTGGATATCAATGAAATTCTTTATTTTTGCAAAGTACGTTCGATGCCATTATGTATGAAACTCGATTTCTTTTGTATGGCCACCACGGTCACGCTTGCTGAAGTCCAAACGCTGAACCCAATTATCGACGGTTTTCAAGCATAAATCGGCCGATACTACTGCAATTTCACGTTCGATACTCGTACGAAGTTCATCAATCGTCGCTGGCTTGTTTGCATAGACCATAGACTTGACGTAGCCCCACAGGAAATAGTCTATCGGTGTCAAATCGCACGACCGAGGCGGCCAAGCGACTGGACCATTTCGTGAGATAACGCACGTTCTCCAAACTTGGTTTCCAATAAATTGATTGTGACATTCGCTGTGTGGCTTATGGCGCCGTTCTGTTAGAACCACATGTCCTCTAAGTCTATATCATCCAATTGGGGCCAAAAATATTCGGTTATCATTGAACGTTAGCGATCCCCATTCACAGTAACGTGCCGGTCTTGATCATCACGGAAGAAGTACGGCCCAATGACGCCGCCGGCCCATAAACCACATCAAACCGTAATTTTTTCGGGATGCAATGATGACTCATGGAGTACGTGTGGATTGCTGCCTGGCCAATACCGCATATTATTATATAAGTAGATGGGTATTTGAATTAATTGAACTGTGTAGTAAGACACAACTTCTACTAATATAATAACTTCGACTTTGCCTATAAAAAGTTCTTTTCCACGCTCATCATTAATACCTTTTTAAATTAGTTGGTCACTTACATATTTGCGAACGGAAACGTCCTATTCTTGGGAAGTTTTCTCTACCCAGACGTCAAAAAGCTCTTTTCGCTGATAGGAAATTTTGCTGGAAATCCGATGTTTCTGAAGGCGTATGGTTCTATATGGTTGTAAATTTAAACTGTGCTTACAGTCGGCAAATTCAAGAACAAAATAGTGAAAACCAGAAAGTGGAACTAGGTGGGAAAAAAAAGTTGCCGCTCATCAAACATTTGTTATGTTTAAATAATTCGAGTTGTTTAGTATACTAGGTTTACGTTTTTACTTGTATCAGCTCGAATGCTTTTTATATAACTGTTATTACATCTGCTAAGATTTTCTGAAAAAAAAAAAAAAAGAAATAGTGGACTTCAAAAATAAGGCATACACACTATATTAAAATTGCTTGTTTATGCGTGGAGTCGTTTAACCAGCTTTTGCTTTACAATGAAAGCACTGTTTCTACACGTGCTATTGTCTCAAACCAGATAAATTTTGTAGTTTATTACTTGTCAGCCATTCCTAATAACAGTAAAAAGTACAGTTAGTCAAATTATTGTCTAAGAGTTTTTTCCAAATGTCCACCTAGATTGTGCATTTTTACCACTGTTCGGCGTCGCTGTTTGCTTCAATCAAATTGGTTGACTCTAGACAGAGTCTGTCAATGTGTGGTCGAATTTTGGCAGTGGGCGATACTATTATTATTTTAAATTATATAATTTTTGAGACTTATAATACTTATATGTATCGGGTTTCAATAAGAGCGCTACAGAAGTGTTTTTTCAATAAAACAAAAAGGGTTTTGGATATCAATGAATTTTTTTATTTTTGTCGAAGTAAGTTCGATGCCATTATGTATGAAACTCGATTTCTTTTGCATGGCCACCACGGGCACGCTTGCTGAAGTCCAAACGCTGAACCCAATTATCGACGGTTTCAAGCATAAATCGGCCGATACTACTGCAATTTCACGTTCGATACTCGAACGAAGTTCATCAATCGTCGCTGGCTTGTTGGCATAGACCATAGACTTGACGTAGCCCCACAGGAAATAGTCTATCGGTGTCAAATCGCACGACCGAGGCAGCCAAGCGACTGGACCATTTCGTGAGATAACGCACGTTCTCCAAACTTGGTTTCCAATAAATTGATTGTGACATTCGCTGTGTGGCTTATGGCACCGTTCTGTTAGAACCACATGTCCTCAAAGTCTATGTCATCCAATTGGGGCGAAAAAAAATTCGGTTATCATGGAATGTTAGCGATCCCCATTCACAGTAACGTGCCGGTCTTGATCATCACGGAAGAAGTACGGCCCAATGACGCCGCCGGCCCATAAACCACATCAAACCGTAATTTTTTCGGGATGCAATGATGACACATGGAGTACGTGTGGATTGCTGCCTGGCCAATACCGCATATTTTGTTTATTGACGAAGCCATTCAGCCAGAAATGAGCCTCATCGCTGAAGATTATTTTTCGATGAAAATCCGAATCATTTTCAAGTTGTTGCTCAGCCCACTTCACGAACATATGACGCTTCTGGTGGTCAAGCGGCTTCAGTTCTTATGTCAATTTAATCTTGTTAGGATGTAGGCCAAGATCTTTTCGCAAAATTCGACACAATGACGTCACAGAGATGCCCAACGCTTGAGAACGACGTGTGAGAGACACATTTGGGCTTTCTGCAACTGAAGCCTCAGCGGCAGCAATATTCTCTACACTACGGGCACTTCCTTGTCTCACTGGCCCGGGAACATTTTGTACTCTGCCTTTGGATTCAAATTTTTCCACTAGACGCTCAATTGTTGATCTGCTAGAACGATTATGACGACCATAAATTGGACGTAGCGCTCTTAACGTCGAGGCCACTGACGCCGAATTTCGGTAGTAAATTTTAATAATTTCGACTCGTTGTTGGCTCGTATATCTTTCCATGATGAAATGTAAGAGAAATGTTAAAATAGCGGCAAGAAATATGGTGTCGTTTGCTGTCCCTGTTGCTCTACTTTTGTAGCGTCCCTGTTGAAAAACACTATACATATAAGTATAACATTTTTTGCACATTTTCAAAAATAAAAGGAGAAGAAAACATATACTGGGTGCCCCGTAAAGAATGGATAACCCTGAAATGCCTCATAATAGACTTTATGGCCGTCCTGAAAACTGATAAAAAAGTTCTATCCCAACTACAAGAAAAGATACATGCATTATTTTTTGCCTTATACTTTAAATTTTTGAGTACCACGACTACAAGTGAATGAATTCCACCGTTTTTTTTTCCTAGCAATATTTAACATTATTTGTGCCAGAACATTAGTAGAAAAAAATTATAATAACTGTTGGACTTCTTAGAGAAAAAAATTATTTAACTTTGATTTTCAATGCAAAATGTGAAAGAAAAATTTTTTTAAAAAAGTTAAATCTCCGGTATAAAAAAAATGCATGAATACCTAAGTGGCCAACCATTTTAAAAATATGCGCGTTGAATGCGTATTTCAAATTGGTATAGCTTGTTATTGTATCTAGAGTGAAAGGCAAGTTATTGGTAAAAACCTGCAATACTAGAGGCAATTTAACAAAAAACAAAAGGTTTTAAAATTAGCACAGTAAACGTGAAAATAATGCCATGCGTTGAACATGGTAGATTTTTGATTGATTGCCTGTTTTTATGATGTCGTCCTAATGATAAATCCAAGCCTTCAACTTCTAGGGCCGAGTGCAACTATTAAAAATGTCAACAAAGTTGATTTGAGTTATACCTCTTCAATTGGGCTTTAACAAAACCATCAAATATTGTGTTGGTTGCAATTAGTTTATTTGTTATTATTTCATAAAAAATAATTTCAGTCAGTTTTCAATTGTCCTTGGCCACTAAGTTAAAAAAAAAAAAAAAAAAAATCAACATTTTTTATTTAATATACAGCACTTGATAAGTGTTTTCGATCACTCTAGTGCAGAATGGCGGATGCTCCCCCGAATAAATGATTGTCAAGGTTTTGCTAGGATATTTGTAATGCAGATGCCTGCACCCGATCCCACATCCCCTTTAAGAAGCTGCTTGGATTGCTGTATTCGATTTATTTAATGCAGTTCTAATAAGAAAATTAATATGGTGTGAGGTCTGGTGAACGTGGAGGCCATAAAATGATGGTCTCAGACGTCCTATCCATCTGTCTGGGACCTAGTATTCAGATTTGCCAGCACAGTATAGTGTGCAGCACTTTGTTTTTTTTTTTTAATTTAGTAGCCAGCTACAGTTAAAAATTGGCTGAAATTATTTTTAGGAAAAATAACAAATAAACTAATTGCAAGCAACAAAATATTTGATGGTTTTGTTAAAGCCCAATTGAAGAGCTAACTCAAAACAACTTCGAAAATTCAACCGTTTTTTGCACTTTGTTGACATTTTTAGTAATGTTGCACTCGGCCCTGGAAGTTAAAAGCTTGGATTTATCATGAGGACAACATCATAAGAACAGGCAATTAATCAAAAATCTACCATGTTCAACGCATGGCATTATTTTCACATTTACTGTGCTAATTTTTAAAACTTGTGTTTTGTGTTTAATTGCCTCTAGTACTGCAGGTTTTTACCAATAACTTGCTCTTGACTCTAGATACAATAACAAGCTATACCAATTTGAAATTCGCGTTTAACACGCAATTTTTTAAAATGGTTGGCCACTTAGGTATTCACGCATTTTTTTATACCGGAGATGATTTAACTTTTTCAAAAATTATTTTCTTTCACATTTTGCATTGAAAATCAAAGTTAAATAATTTTTGTCTCTAATAAGTCCAACAGTTATTATAATTTTTTTCTACTAATGTTCTGGTACAAATAATGTTAAATATTGCTACAAAAAAAAACGGTGGAATTTATTCTAGCAAAAACTAATGCACTGAACAAAAAAATGCATGTATCTTTTCTTGTAGTTGGGATAGAACTTTTTTTATCAGTTTTCAAGACGGCCATAAAATCTATTATAAGGCATTACAGGGTTATCCATTCTTTACGGGGCACAATATATTTTTGAAAGGGCATTGACTGCAGATATCAAATATGAAATTATTTTCTTTAAAAGTTGTCCGCGGGGTATGACAATTTCTTTATTGTTAATAGCAAGGTCTTTTTTTATGTAGGTACCTACAACATTGGTGAAGCAGTACTTACAGAATAGATTCAAAAACATACCTACATATCTACTTGGTTCATTTATATCCGCAAAAGTTTCGCAAAACAAAGTTTCTATTAAGACAAGGCTTCGAAAACTATTTTTCGAAAAAAATGATTTTTATAAGGAAATTCTCAAAAATACAAGGTTTAGAAAAAAAATGTTGCATTCTTTTGATGCGAAAATGTATTAACTGTTATAAATTGGTATATTACTAGTTTCGTCAATGTATTAAAAGTACTCTTATCAAAGAAATCAATTAACAAATTCCGGAATAAATTATGAAAATAAAGCATTTTGGAATTTCACCACTGGCCTTGAAAAATTCTTAGTTTTCCCGTTTTCGTTTTCATTTCGGAGTCTTAAAGTAACATAATAAGGAAACAGGTCTTAATTATTCATTAGTTTAACAGTATGCAAATGATTTATAAGTTGTGCTTAATTCTTACGTACATACTATTTCCTCAAACTGTTGTCCGGTATGCTTAGGAAAGGTGGGTGACTACTTTTTTCGAAACTGTTGAGTAACGGTATGGTTGATAACCGCCATTTTATGAATGGAGACAGAATCATCTTGTAGCTCCTGATTTTAGTGACCTGTGGTGAACCTTTTTAATAACATGAATCAACCACAATATGAAGATGTGCCACTTTTAGTTTTTTTACATGAAGAAATACTGTGTTTTTAAAAATTTTAAATTGTCATATCCAGTCCCAGGGATAACTTTTTAAGAAAATGATTCCATATTTGTTGTCTACAATTAATTTACTTTCAAACCATGCATTACTTTTCTTAATCGACTCTGCGTTTTTCGCCCATACATTTTTGGGCATTCTCCTTTGGTATGCAATTTGGTACAATTTAACACAAAATAACAAAAATATTCATGAGCCCGTTTTCAAGATATTGAATTTTTAAACAAAAAATTTCAATGTTTTTTAAAAATCCAAAATTTATTTTTTTTTTTAAATTTCTATAATGCAAAATTATTTGAATTGTACAAGAAGAAGCTCTTGTATACAAATTTTGGTTGAAATCGGTGCAGCGTTACATTGGTTGTATGGCAGGTACCATTATTTTTTGAGCTTAAAAAATTTAAATTTCTCCTCTAGAGAATCCCCAAATACCAAAATACAAAGTCCAAGTTTAAAGAAAATCGCTTCAGTGTTTAATGCTGCGGTTCGAGTTACAGACAGACAGAATTGCGAGACCCCTTTCTCGCCTTCTCTATCATCGTAATGTTAAGAAAAATTATTATCTCGAGTTCGACTGGCCCCATACTATGTATGCACGTATGTACATATATCGCAAGTAAAAATTCGTACGCGATAGAGTACTCCTATTACTGTGAGAGGGGATGATTTCTAAAAACTAATTACATACTTATAACAAAAATACAATTTAAGCGTTTTTTATTATAAAAAAGATAATTATTACAAAAAGAACGGCAACACTTACAATATTATGATAGTTATTTTAAAGCCAGAAATGCATTATTTTACTTTATTTTATTATATTTTAAAATCAAGTTGTTTAGTGAATAGTTTTTGAATATTTAGTTTTCAAACTCAGAAATAAAAAAAGAAAATTTCAAACTTTTTTCATGAGTGTCAAGTTAGCAAAACAACATTCACGAAACGAAAAAATGGTTAATTGGATAATTTGCCGTTAATTAGTCGTTAATTAGTTGTAATGTTTTTAGTTTTGTCATTCTATGTTTTCTATGTTTCTTTTTGCTAATTTCCTAATTCGATGTCAAGTTAGCAAAACAACATTCGCAAATCGAAAAATGGTTAATTGGATAATTTGCCGTTAATTTGTTGTTAATTAGTTGTGACAATTTCGAATTTGTCGTTTAAGGTTTTCAATGTTTTTGTGTTGCTTTGCTAACTTGATATCAAGTTAGCAAAGCACCCCCTCAGAAAAGTACTAAAAACTCTTTACAGTGAATAGTTAGGGCGTTAAGGCCATATTTAAGGTCAAACTTTGCACTTCATTCTGACGGGATGAGCTTTGGTATACTAATAGTCCACATCTTAAGTTTACTTAAAGAAAGTGTTTCCACGGTGGCAACACTGGCAGACTGGAGATATAAGGGTTGTCTTCTGACCATGTTTTAACACGAAATTTCACATAAATTAGCCTATAAATCGAAAACCAGACATCGATTGATGTTGTGGAATGTCTCGTTGAATTTAAAATACTTAAAGCCATAGGAATATGTTAATTTTTTGACACCTCCCATACCCTTCTAAGCTGGGGGAGCAACATACCCTCGGCGGATAAGGGTTTTTATTTGTCAGAAAATAATGGTAATAATATTAATAATCAAAAAATTTTAAGATGAGCATCGACGTAGAATTTCATGTTCTACAGCATATCCGAAGTCCATTTTTATACATGTATTAGTTTTTTATATAATCGCTTAAAAAATGGGGACCACTATATATTTGTCTTGGTATAATTTAAGCATGTGGAACATGACCTTGGGGTAATTTTTAATTCCCAATCTTATGCATTAAAAAAAATTCAATATAATTTCCCTAGAAAAAGTTATCACCTTTTTATAAAATGATGACTAAATTTTTATTGAAACGAGCATAATATTACCAAATTTCAATGGTATGGTGATAAAACTTGGCACACATTTCTCATTTGTCTTAAGAAATAAGAATCAAAAGAGTCCATAAAAATATCTGGGGCTAAAGGGTGTTTTTTTGAACGAAACATAAAAGGGTAAAACTATGCCCCTTAAACCCTCTCCAGAACTAGTGCATTGCTGAAAGTCGGTAGGAATGTTTTGTTTTTTATTGTTGCCAAGAATACAAAAGATAAATCAAATATCTATTGTCAAATTTGGTTTTTGAGGGAAAATGTTTTATCTGCTCTACCCAAAAAAATACATTAATTTTTCCATTAAACGACGATTACTTTCGTAATGATGATTGTATCATCTTAATTTTACTAAAATTGGATTCAGCGTTAAAAAATATTTATATAGTTAAGTGCATATCATATTACACACTTCCTGTTAATCTTTTATTGTCATTTGACTGTTAAGCAAAATCACTTATTGATTTTGCAAACGAAAAAGATATCATGTTTCATATTTTTTGTTTATACTTAATAATTTATCTTCGATTCAATACTAAACATAAATCATTTGGAATGTGATCATATCCGCTGATCTGTTTCACAGACATGGGAATGTTTACAATATTGAATCGACAGTCTTTTGAGCACTTCATCACTTTAAAATAATTTTGTAAGTCAGTCTTAAGTTGATTCCGGTACACAAATGTCTTAATAAAAGTCCGATAATCTTTTTTAAAAAATAAAATATAAAACATTTTATTTAACTTATATCCTTATACAACAAGTTCTTTGTAAAAGTGAATCCGATTCGTGAGTAGTATAACGTGATTATAAAAGCGTCAATACAAAAAGGACTAACTCGGCCTCTTCAGGAACGTACGGCAAAGAAAAAATCGGTAAAAGCTCCGCAGAACCGAGTGCCGAAAAATAGGACTAACCTTGCGCTGTCCCGCTAAGTTGCCCGTCGGCAATGAGGAACATTTTAATAATGTAAGTTAAAAACTAAAAGTGAAGAAAAAAAATTGTGAAAAGAATCGATAAATTGAAATTGAAAAATAAATTTAAAAGTGAAAAAAGAAAATGAAAATTAAGTAAAAAATCAAAAATCAAAATATATCGAAAAAAATTAAATAAAAATTAAAAGTGAAAGAGAAATTGAGAAACAAAATTAAAATTTAAAATCTAAGAAAAATTTGAAATTTAAAAGTGAAACAAAAAATGAAAATTGTGAAAATTAAGTAAAAATTAAAAAATTAAAACAAATGTTGAAAAAATAATAAAAATTAAAAGTGAAAAAGAAAAAGAAATTAAAAATTAAAATTGAGAAACAAAAGTAATAATTTAAAATAAAAAAACTGGAAAATTGAAATCTATATTTAAATAAAATTAAAATTTAATTTGGAATATAAAATTGAAATCTAAGAAAAAAACTAAATTAAAATTAAAATTTTAACTTTTTTGTTAACTGAAAAACGAAATATCAAGTAACAAAAAATAATAAAGACGAAATAAAAATAGACATTAAACAACGAAAATCAATAAAAACAACGAGAATCAATTAAAACAACAAAAATCAACAAAAAATAAACAAAAACAACAGAACAACGAAAAAAAACGCTACAATAATTCCGAATCTTCCCTCTGGAGATTGAAGCTGGTGAAATTTAAAATTTTTTTATTTTTTTGATTTTATTTAGAATTATATTAAATAATTTTACGGAAAACTTTTATAAAAAGTATAAATTTTGTGTGTGATACATTAAAACTTAGACACGCACGAGTTCCAAATTATAAATTCATAAAATTTGAAATCTAATTGAAAAAATAAGTCATTTGTGGAAATTCTAGCTACATATTAATATAAAATCTAACATTCCTTATCCTTTTATCCTTAAATCAGTATAAACTTCAAAAATGTCTCTATCAGAAATATCTCATCAAATTACACAGCTCACAGGTGCTGTAAATGCGCATACAGATTTAATGAAAAAACTCAAGCAAGAATTAGTACACTTGAAACGCAGCTTCACGCTCCACAGCCAATTTCTCCACAGTCAATTCCCTTGACAGAACAAGATCTAAAGGAGGTTGCAAAACTTCCAGATTGCGTTCGAGAACTTCGAGTTTTCGATGGAAATGCAGTCCAATATATAACTTGGATTTATACGGTTGAAACCATTTTAAGTGATTATGAATGTGTTAAAACTAGGCCCTTATACAGAGCAATTTTGCAAAGCATTAGGCAGAAAATCAGAGGTCATGCCGACACAGCTCTGATATCATACAACATCTTTACTGAAGATTGGGCTATAATAAAGAAATGTCTTTCTTTACATTACGCCGATAAAAGGACATTCGTACCCTCGAGCATCAATTGTCTTTCATGACACAAAAGAATTCATCTTTAGATGAATTCTATGCTAGTGTAAACAATCAGTTTTCACTTATAATAAATAAATTTAAATCAGAAGATTATTCATCTGAAACCATAACAGCGTTGATTGAAAGCTATAGAAATAGAGCATTGGATGTCTTCATCCGTGGCCTTAACGGCGAACTTTCAAGAGTTTTAATAATACAAAAACCTCAGACACTTCCGGAGGCATATGCAACTTGCCTTGAGATACAGAACTCAAACTATAGAAACATTTCAATTCATAGAAGAGATATTACAAATGCAATTTCATCGCCTGTCAACCAAATTTTCCAACAACAAAGACCACAATATAGAAGAGATAACTTCACCCCTAAACCTTTACAAATCCCACAAAGAAATTTGGCATATAATCTGCAGCATCAATATAATCATCAAAGAATGCATAACAACCAAAATTATCAACCCAGCTATCTTCCACGATATCAACAGGAAAATAATCCACCTCCAAGATCTACACAGCCAAAACCTCCAGTCCCCATGGACATATCCGTTCAAACACGTAATCTGAATTATATGAACAGACCCTCACAAAATAATGACAACATTTTGCATTCTAAAGAATCAAGCAATATTCCCTTAAAACGACAAAGAGTATTCAACACAGAAACTCAAGAAGAAGAAGATTACTTGGATAAATATAATAACGAGTATGATGAAGAATGCTACGAACCATCATATTATGACCAAAATATTCAAGATAATCATAACATGGATGACGAGGACGATACTGAAATAAATTTTACAACAGAAGCCTCTCTAGCATACCATATATAGAATACAAAATCAAAATCGGCAACATTTTAAAATTTTTAATAGACACAGGTGCTGATAAAAATTTTATAAAAACCGATCTTGCACTTAATGTAATTCCAGCAACCAAACCATTTAAAATTTAATCTGCAGGAGGAGAAATCCAAATAGATAAAAAGATTAAAGTTAAATTTTTTGCATGTATTGGAAACAATACACCCATAGATTTTTGTATACTACCTGGTTTAAAATCATTCGATGGAATCATCGGAGATGATACTTTAAAAAAACTGAAGCAGTTATAGACAGAAAATTAAATATTTTAAAAATAAAAAAGAACATTAAAATTCCACTTAAAGAAAAATTATCCGTACAAGTTAATAGTTTAGAAATTAAAGACAACCATTTACCTAATCATATTAAGGAAGAATTAAGGAAAATAGTTGAGGAATATAAATAAATATTTGGTCCAGTAAATAATAAAGAAACAATTGAAACTAATGTTAAAGCCGAAATTAAAACGTCAAGCGACGAACCAGTTTATACTAAAACCTACCCTTATCCAGTAAATATGAGAGTAGAGGTCGAAAAACAATTAAGGAAACTTTTAAATGATGGAATCATTCGTCCATTTAGAAGCCCTTACAATTCACCTATGTGGGTTGTTCCGAAGAAATCCGATTCTTCAGGAAACAGAAAATACAGAATGGTTATTGATTATAGAAAGCTTAACGCTATAACTATATCAGATTCATATCATATTCCGGATATGTCTAGTACTTAAGCAAGTTTGGAAAAATCCAAGTTGTTCACTACAATAGACCTGACTTCAGGATTTCATCAATTAAAGATGATGAAGAGTGACATTTCCAAAACCGCCTTTTCAACAATGAATGGTAAATACGAATTTCTAATAAAGAATTCTTGACGATGTTCTGAGAGAATACATTGGCAATATATGCTTTGTGTATATCGACGACATCATTGTGCTTAGAAGAACATTTTCAAAATACAAGGACAATATTTGCAAGATTAAAAGAATCTTTCTTAAAAGTCAATATAAAAAAACAAGCTTTTTGAAAGAGGAAACTGAATTCTTAGGCTATATAATTACAAAGGATGGAATTAAACCCGATCCAAAAAAAATTGAAGCAATAGAAAGATTGAATCCTCCAGACAATCTCAAGGAATTGAAAGGTTTTATTGGATTAACATCCTATTACAAAAAAATTTATCAAAGATTTTGCAAAAATTGCAAAACCATTAACTAATCATACTAGAGGAGAAAACGCTCAAATTAGGGCAAATCCATCTCGTAAGGTTAAAATTAAATTTGGAGAGCAGGATCTTCAAGCTTTTAATAAGTTAAAAAAACTCCTGACCTCATCTGAAATTCTTATATTTCCAGACTTTAACAAACCATTTATCTTAACGATAGACGCTTCAAACTACGCCTTAGGCGGAGTTTTGTCACAAGGTGACTTAGGTAAAGATAAACCTATAACGTTTATCTCTAGATCTCTCAATAAAACTGAACAAGGTTACGCAACTAACGAAAAAGAAATGCTTGCGATAATATGGGATTAGAGAACCTCAGGAACTACCTTTACGGTGCGAAAAAAATTAAAATAGTAACCGATCATCAACCCCTCACATTTTCGTTAAGCAACAAAAACTACAATTCAAAACTTAAAAGATGGAAAGCTAGACTAATTATGAATTAATATATAAGCCAGGACGAACAAATTACGTAGCTGATGCACTTTCAAGGATGAATATTTGTCAGTGTAATCCAACAACAACACCTATGACACAAAATAGTGCAGACGAAGACAGTACTGATCTAATACCATGTACAGAAGTTCCCATAAACGTCTTCAGAAATCAAGTTTTATTAATGATAGGAGAAGAGGAAGATAGAATTTATGAACTCCTGCATCCTGGATACCACAGAAAAACTATTATAAAGAATTTTTATAATGCACAAATAATAAAAGAAATATTAAAAAAATGAAATGCGACCTGATGTAATAAATGGATTAAAAGCCCCAGAAAATATTATGCAAATAATTCAAGAAGTTTACAGACAGGATTTTGGACAAAACCTTAGAATGCGTTACACTCAAAAAATAGTTACAGATTTAATTGATGAAGAACAAATCTTAGAATTGATTCATCAAGAACATAGGAAAGCACACAGGTGTATTAAAGAAAACAAAGAAAAAAAAGAAAAAATATTACAAGAATATTATTTCCCGCAAATGAACTCAAAAATAACAGAAGTTCTAAAAAATTGCAAAATATGTAAAGAAAATAAATATGACCGTCACCCAATTCAGAAGAAATTACAAGGAACCCCTATTCCAAATTACCCAACAGAAATAGTCCATATAGATATAATGGAATTAGATGGACAACTTTTCCTTACATCCATAGATAAATTTTCCAAACTTACAAAAATATTCCCCATAGAAAACAAGTCCGCTATTTATTTAAAAGATAAGATCGTTGAACTTATACATTATTATACGACACCTAAATTATTAGTGATGGACAGAGACAAATCCCTTACCAGCCCAATAATTACAGATTTTCTATCACATTTAGGAATCAATATTTATCTTACACCTACAAGCAGAATCGAAGTAAATGGACAAGTGGAAAGAGTGCATTCCACAATTCAAGAAATAATCCGTTGCATTCAAAAGGAATATAATTTGAGCCCAATAAAGGAATTAGTAATCATAGCCACAGATAGATACAATAACACAATTCACACAACAGTAAAGGACTCCCCAGCTAATATATTTTTTGGAAGGATACCATCAAAATCTTTTGAGGAACTACAATTAGCCAGAGAACAAACAAATAATAAAACAAAAGATTTAATAGAAAGAATACAGCATCGAAGGTTGGAATACGAAAATAAACATCGCGAAAAACCGAAAAAAATATAAACCGGGAGATATAATTTATGTCAAAGCCCCAGGAAGAAAAGGGAAATTAACACAGAAATACATTAAAGAAATAGTTAAAGATGACCATAGAGTCACTATTACAACAATGACCGGACGAAAAATACATAAAACTAATATTAAGAATGATAAACCTATGTATTTTCTTTTCAGAATAGCCGCTTTTTGCGCTGCAAATGCAGACGTCAAAATATTCGAATATTCAAACTCACCAGTAATGACAGTAAGGATGGGACTTGGAAAAATAATAGAAGGAATCTTTAAAATTGTTCATGTCATAAACTTAACAACTTACAGCGAAATTCACTCATCAATGAAACCCGTTATTCAATCTAAAGTAAACGAGTCATCACCTATAAAATTACAGATACAACATCTACAAGAAAAAATAGATAACGAACTAGAAGAATTAAAATTTCATCGAGAAAAACGATCAATAGATTGGATTGGATCTGCATGGAAATGGATCGCAGGATCACCAGATGCATATGATCTTGACAAACTCGTAGATGGACAAAATTCGCTGATAAAAAACAATAACCAACAGATGATTATTATCTTATTATGATCAAAGCAAACAAAATAATACAGGACTATAATTTTATGTTAAAACAATTCAATGCTAACCCCAGAGAAAATTTTGCTCAGGCTATCTTTAATGAACTATACATGTTGAAAGAGGAATTAGAAGATATATCTAACGCAATACATTGGGCAAAACAAGGTATAATAAATTCAAATTTGTTAAATAGAAAAGAGCTAATTCAAATTATAGACAAACTTGAAAATCTTCCATATAAAAACGATGCACAAGCTTTAAACTTGGCAACACCCTCTATAGCTATGAAGAATGATTTAATTCTTTATATTATTTCCATACCTTCGGTAACTCCCCAATCCTACAATCATATACAAATCATTCCTGTTACTAACAACAATAAGCAAATAGTTATACCCTTTAAAAAAAAATCCTATCAAATACAAATGAGATATTTGGAATAAAAGAAAAATGTAATGTTATTAACGAAATTGTTTTATGTAAACCAGATCAAATTAAAAAAATAATCGAAAGTTCATGCTTATCAGGACTCTTAAAGTCGAAAAATGCTAATTGTTCTTTTATATATAACATTGGAACTACTGTCAGACAATTGACAGATAATATAATTGTAATTGATAATTTTAAGGATAAAATTAATATTGAATGTGAAAATCAAACTAAATACATAAATGGTAGTTATATAATCCAAATACAAAATTGTACAGTAGAATTTGCGGATCAAAAATGTAAATCAAAAGAAATTGTAAACAAACAAGTGCCATTACCAATAATATTTCAAAGTAAAATAACTGAAACTGATATCAAAGTAAATATTGATCAATTGAATTTAAAAAATATTGAACAAATGCACAAAATACAAACTATCGCTAATCACTCCCTTACAGGCAATTCTATATTGTTTATTTTAATAATTGAAATTGTAATCATTATCTTTTTTCAAAAATGTAAGAATAAAAACATACAAATAATTAACGAAACACCTAAAATTGAAAATATTGCATTAAAAGAATTATCTCAAAAGAAAAGTAACGATTATTTATTTGTAACACTTAATTAAATTTTTGAGGACAAAAATTTTTAAGGAGGGAGGAGTTAAGTGCATATCATATTACACACTTCCTGTTAATCTTTTATTGTCATTTGACTGTTAAGCAAAATCACTTATTGATTTTGCAAATTAAAAAAGATATCATGTTTCACATTTTTTGTTTATACTAAATAATTTATCTTTGATTCAATACTGAACATAAAACATTTGGAATGAGATCATTTTCGCTGATCTGATTCACAGACATGGGAATGTTTACAATATTCAATCGACAGTCTATTGAGCACTTCATCACTTTAAAATAATTTTGTAAGTCAGTCTTAAGTTGATTCCGGTAGACAAATGTCTTAATAAAAGTCCGATAATCTTTTTTAAAAAATAAAATATAAAACATTTTATTTAACAAGAAGAAGGTAAACAATAACAATAGAAAAATTATTTTTGTTTTTTTGTTAAGTGCACTTTTTAATATGAAATATTAATTTGGAAGGTTTTTTGCGACCTATAGTGCAGATGTGTTTCGCTCTGACAACAACAATTGAGCTCTTCAGTAAGAATTGTTGTTGCCTTTCTTAGACACATGATTTTAGTCGATGGCTACCGACGTATTAATAAAATAAGCTGCACTGATGTGCTGCAAATTATATAATTTCCAGGGGAATTTGGTTAAATTCTTGCACCTAGATAGTTGTTGTAATTGCCCGTGGTCTAGCATTTTATAAGAAGAAGGTAAACAATAACAATAGAAAAATTGTTTTTGTTTTTTTGTTAAGTGCACTTTTTAATATGAAATATTTTATTTAACTATATATATCATGTACCATATTGAATATTTGTACCCCGATTACATACAAATAAAATATTGGGTTTATAACCCATATGCATGGATCCTTTTGAGTCTTGGTTCTAACAAGAAATAAAACATTTCTATCAACTTTCATCAACATACCAGTTTTGGGAGGGGTTTACTGGTAATAGTAATTCACTTTTCTCTTTCACTCAAAAAAACACCCAGATATTTTAATGGACTCTTTTGATTCATATTTCCTACGACAAATGAGATATGTGTGACAAGTTTCATCACCATACCATTGAAATTGGCTAATATTATGTTCGTTTCACTACAAATTTAGTCATCATTTTATAAAAAGGTTATAACTTTTTCTAGGGAAATTATTTTGAAATTAATTTAATTGCATAAGATTGGGCATTAAAAATTACCCTAAGGTCATGTGCGGTGCCACATGCTTAGATTATACCAAGTCAAATATATAGTGGTTTTATATACTTCCACCTTCCCCTCCCCCCATTTTGAAAGCGATTATACAAAAAACTAGTACATGGATAAACATGGACTTCACATATACTGTAGAGTATGAAATTCTCTCTAGTGCAGAATGGCGGATGCTCCCCCAAATAAATGATTGTCAAGGTTTTGCTAGGATATTTGTAATGCAGATGCCTGCACCCGATCCCACATACCCTTTAAGAAGCTGCTTGGATTGCTGTATTCGATTTATTTAATGCAGTTCTAATAAGAAAATTAATATGGTGTTAGGTCTGGTGAACGTGGAGGCCATAAAATGATGGTCTTAGACGTCCTATCCATCTGTCTGGGACCTAGTATTCAGATTTGCTAGCACAGTATAGTGTGCAGTACTTTGTTTTTTTTTTTGTAAATTTAGTAGGCAGCTACAGTTAAAAATTGGCTGAAATTATTTTTAGGAAAAATAACAAATAAACTAATTACAAGCAACAAAATATTTGATGGTTTTGTTAAAGCCCAATTGAAGAGCTAACTCAAAACAACTTCGAAAATTCAACCGTTTTTTGCACTTTGTTGACATTTTTAGTAATGTTGCACTCGGCCCTGGAAGTTAAAAGCTTGGATTTATCATGAGGACAACATCATAAGAACAGGCAATTAATCAAAAATCTACCATGTTCAACGCATGGCATTATTTTCACGTTTACTGTGCTAATTTTTAAAACTTTTGTTTTTGTTAAATTGCCTCTAGTATTGCAGGTTTTTACCAATAACTTGCTTTTGACTCTATTCACGCATTTTTTTTATACCGGAGATGATTTAACTTTTTCAAAAATTATTTTCTTTCACATTTTGCATTGAAAATCAAAGTTAAATAATTTTTGTCTCTAATAAGTCCAACAGTTATTATAATTTTTTTCTACTAATGTTCTGGCACAAATAATGTAAAATATTGCTACGAAAAAAAAAAAAACGGTGGAATTTATTCACTTGTAGTCGTGGTATTCAAAAATGTAAAATAAGGCAAAAACTAATGCACTGAACAAAAAAAAATTTCATCAGTTTTCAGGCAGGCCATAAAATCTATTATGAGGCATTACAGGGTTATCCATTCTTTACGGGCACAATATATTTTTGAAAGGGCATTGACTCCAGATATCAAATATGAAATTATTTTCTTTAAAAGTTATCCACGGGGTATGACAATTTATTTAATAGCAAGGTCTTTTTTTATGTAGGTACCTACAACATTGGTGAAGCAGTACCTACAGAAAAGATTCAAAAACATACCTACATATCTACTTGGTTCATTTTTATCCGCAAAAGTTTCGTAAAACAAAGTTTCTATTAAGACAAGGCTTCGAAAACTATTTTTCGAAAAAAATTATTTTTATAAGGCAATTCTGAAAAATACAAGGTTTAGAAAAAAAAATGTTGCATTCTTTTAATGCGAAAATGTATTAACTGTTATAAATTGTTATATATAATTTGCAGCACATCAGTGCAGCTTATTTTATTAATACGTCGGTAGCCATCAACTAAAATCATGTGTCTAAGAAAGGCAAAAACAATTCTTACTGAAGAGCTCAATTGTTGTTGTCAGAGCGAAACACATCTGCACTTTAGGTCGCAAAAACCTTCCAAATTAATATTTCATATTAAAAAGTGCACTTAACAAAAAAAACAAAAACAATTTTTCTATTGTTATTGTTTACCTTCTTGTTATAAATTGGTATATTACTAGTTTCGTCAATGTATTAAAAGTACTCTTATCAAAGAAATCAATTAACAAATTCCGGAATAAATTATGAAAATAAAGCATTTTGGAATTTCACCACTGGCCTTGAAAAATTCTTAGTTTTCCCGTTTTCGTTTTCATTTCGGAGTCTTAAAGTTACATAATAAGGAAACAGGTCTTAATTATTCATTAGTTTAACAGTATGCAAATGATTTATAAGTTGTGCTTAATTCTTACGTACATACTATTTCCTCAAACTGTTGTCCGGTATGCTTAGGAAAGGTGGGTGACTACATTTTTCGAAAGTGTTGAGTAACGGTACGGTTGATAACCGCCATTTTATGAATGGAGACAGAATCATCCTGTAGCTCCGGATTTTAGTGACCTGTGGTGAACCTTTTTAATAACATGAATCAACCACAATATGAAGATGTGCCACTTTTACTTTTTTTATTATAATTATTATTATTATTATAACTTTATTGATACATAAATAAATTACAATATCAATAAATAAACAATAAAGCTCTACCTACCAGGGCTTTGAGCTAGATAATTTTAAAAATAAACTAAATAAATAATTCTAGTTTTAAAATAATTTCGTTTACTGATTTAATGTTGGTGTAGGAGGTGATTGTTAGAAGTTCTTGAAGGTCCTTTCCAGACGTAGTTTTTGAGATTATATTTATGTTTTCGCATTGTAACATGTGTGTTACAGTAAATGCTGGTTTATCGTGGCAGAGTTCACAAATTGGTGGAGGTTCTTTGGTGATTAAGTGCTTGTGGGTCATATTCGTATGCCCCAGTCTCAGCCTAATGTAGGTTTTGATCAGTGAACTTGGCAGGTTGGTAGGGAAGATTATCTTCGCCGCAGTTGGGTTAATTAATGAATACACGTGTTGGTATTCACGCCAAGAATTTTTCAATTTGATTTGCAGAGCAGTTTTGAGGTATTTTCTTAAATCTTTTTTGTTGAATTGGTAGAAAGAGATGAGGGGTTCTTTAAATGCGGATTTAGCTTCAGCGTCAGCGTACTCATTTCCAATAATTCCTGCGTGTCCAGGTATCCATGCCAATTTTAAATATTTTTTTTTTGCGATTAGTTTGTCACGGATGTCTGCAACAATACTTGAAGAGTTGTTTGTATTATTAATAGCGTGTATGGAAGAGAGACTATCAGTAAAGATGATTGTTTTCCTATTTTTCACAGTTAGAATAGCTTTGTGTATTGCGAAAGCCTCTGCCGTAAATATTGATGACGTGAAATGAAGAAGGCCTTTACTGATAACAGAGCCCTTTTCGGTGACAACAGCGAATGAAGTTCCCTCGCAGGTTTTCGAAGCATCTGTAAACAGTAGCTGCCAACCCAGATTTACATAGTTTTCTTTCAACTCTAAGAACATTGACTGGTAGATAAAGTTGTTGGTGCTAGCTTTGTTATATTCTTTGAGGTGAGAGATAATGGAGAATTCTGGCAAGCTCCAAGGAGGAAAGTTGGTTGTACGTTTATTTCCCACTATGATTGGTATATTTAGATGTTTGGCTGATTCCAGTGATTTTTGAAGAGCTGAGGGATATTTTGGAGTTTTTTTGCGTTTAAGTAAGTTCTTGATGTCATCGTGTATCGGCGTTGTGAATGGTGAATTAGCTTTAAGTATGATCTGCCAGGTAAGGGATTCGATTCTATCTTTTAGGTCAGGAAGGCCGGCTTCGGTTAGGATGTTCTTTATAGGTGTTGTGCGAAAAGCTCCTAGACAAGTTCTCACAGCTGAGTGGTAAGGGGATGAAATGAGCTGCATAGATGTTTTAGAACATTTTCCATAAATAGGGAGACCGTAATCAATTTTTGATAAAATTATAGATTCAACAACGTGTACAATAGTGTTAATGTTACAATTGCTTTTCTTTGAAGAGAGATACTTAATCAAATTTACCCTGGTAGTGAGACTTTTTTTTATATAAAAACAATGATCCTTAAAACTATACTTGGAATCGAAAATAATGCCTAGAATTTTTGAATAGTTTACATTTTTTATACAATTATTATTAAAATTGACTCCTTGAATTAATTTTTGACAATTATGTTTTTTGCATATATGCAAGAGTTCACATTTAGAAAAGGATATTTTGGAACCAGATATATTGCCCCATTCTGATAAATTTTCAATTATTGTTGAGAAGATGGTTGCTAGTGTTACAAGATCCTTAAACTTAGTAAATAAAATAAGGTCATCCGCGTAAAGGACGTGGTGTATTTGTGAATGACTACGAACAATTCTACTTATCTCGTTAAATGCTATTTTAAACAAAGTTACTGATAATGGCAAACCTTGGGGGATGCCATTTTTTAAGTTATGAATTGAGGAATAGATATTGTTAGTCTTAATACGGAATTTGCGATTAGTAAGAAAAGCTTTAACAAAGTTGAAGACTTTCGCACCAATTTTCCACTGTGTTAGTTGGTTTAGAATAACATGGGGGCCAATCCTGTCAAAGGCTTGTTCAATATCAATTGAAAAGATCGAACAGTGATTTTTTTCTGAAAGGGTTGAAGATATAAACGTGTCAATGTGTAAAAGTGAATCTTGGGTGCCTCTCCCCTGTTTGAATGCTAGTTGGTTTTTGTCGATGTAATTGTTTTTTTCTAGCCACCATGATAAACGCCTTGAAATTATTTTTTCTAAGATCTTTGAAGTGCAGGGAAGTAAAGAAATTGGCCGGTAACCTTTTATAGAAGTATGGTCTTTGTTAGTTTTTGCGATAGGCACTATTGTGGCTACTTTCCACGTTTGATGAATTATTCCGTTGTCGAAGATGTTATTATATAAAAACAATAATCTAGTCTTAAAACAAAGTGGAGCGTTTTTTAACATTGTGTAAGGTATCCTATCAAACCCAGGGGTCTTACCCTTTACGGCGTACAAACTGCTCTCGAACTCTACAAGATTGATGGGGGATTCAATTAAGTTTGCTGAATCTGAGGTATTGAAATGGGGCTTAGCTTTGTACAGACAATCGTTTTTTTCTGCAATGTAATTCTGATGGAAATTTGAGTCATCTTGAAATTTTTCCCAACTCTTCGCAAAAGCATCATTAATTTCTATTGGACAGGTTAAATTTTGTGTATCTGTTTTGATTAATTTAATTGTGTGCGGAACATAGTTGCCTGCGAGGCTTTTAATGTCAGCCCACATTTGTTTAGGGGTTGAATTTTTATTAATTTCGCTGGTAAATTTATTAAAACAGGATGTTTTTTCAATCTTTGCTGCTCTTTTAAACTGTGCATTTGCCTTACGGTAGCAGATTAAATTGGAGTCAGTTGGTGATTTCTTGAATTTTTTGAAAGCATCAAGCTTTGTTTGGCGAAGATTAGCAAGATTTTGATTCCACCATGGGACGGTTTTATGGTGGGGCTTGTTTGTTGTGAGGGGAATTGACACATTAGCGGCTGAACGAATTACTTTGAGGATGCATGCGGCTTCACTATTAATATTATTGTTATTGGGGGTTCTGGTTGAAATTTGTTTTGAGACAAGTCCCAATTAGCTAGATCAGTTAAGAATTTGGGTTGCGGTTTTGGGAGGTTTAGATTTTTGCCTAAAAATACAGTGGTGATGATTGGATAGTGGTCGCTACCGTGGAGATCATTCGACACATTCCAAGTTGATTTTTGAGTAAGGTGTGGGGAAGTGAGTGTAAGATCAACGTGAGAAAATGTTCCATGCGTCGAAAGGTGAGTGGGGCGACCGTCATTCAGTATTGCAAGTCCGATATTGGCTATAAAATTTTCGATTAGCTTACCACGGTTATTCATAGAAGGAGAACCCCAAGAAGGGGACCAAGAGTTAAAATCGCTAGTTAAAATGACAGGAGTAGAGATATTAATTAGTATATTTTCAAGATCGCATGAATTAAATTTTTGGTCTGGTGGGATATAGATTGAAACGATGGTTAGTTTGAATTTTAAATCAATTTCCAATGCGATAGCAGAGATAACGGAATCAATGGAAATAAACCTATGAGGAATGGCTTTATGTACAAGGAGACCAGTACCTTGTTTTGAAGATGTGTTGCTTGTTAAATTATGAAAGAAAGATGAGTATTTGTTTGGTGGAAACGGTTGTAGGTTATGTTTAATGTGTGTCTCTTGGAGGGAGATTATGGTTGGATTTAAATCTTTTATTAGTAATTGGAGTGCATGATAGTTATTAAAATAACCATTCATGTTCCACTGTAGAATGTTGAGTTGATTATAGGCGGTGGAGGCTCTCTTGTTATCCGTACAATAGACAGTACGGGTAAAAGGCAAGACTCCACCTGTTGAAATAATATTCCCGCGCCTCCACCGGTGATGAGTGTCCCCCCCATCAAGGATGGGACAACCATCACCAATAGAGGCGCGGGTTGATGTGTGGGTATTAGAAATATTAAGAGCTGTCATCATGATCGTCAATGTTCATGCAGTTTTGTTTTTCTATTAGAGAGAAGGAATTTGGAGAGTAGTTGATTTGGTTTATGCTATTTAGGTTAGGTGTGTTTGATGTTGTAGGATAATGTTCAGTTTGATTTGAGTTATATTTTGAAGAGTTTTTTTGTTGAGAACTTGAGTGAGTGTTGGACGTTTGAACTATTATATTTTCGGTGTGTGGTTTGGGGACTTGTGTAGGTTTTTCTCTCTCGGGAGAAATGAGTTTTTCTTTAAGTGAGTCAAGATGTGTTTGTGAGTCTTGGGTTGATATTGAGTTTTCTGATTTGTAGTTGGAGTTTGATTTAGTTTTTTGTAGTTTTAAATCATTGGTGTTAGGAGTTGGTTTTTCTTTATTTGTATTAATTTGCATAGTCAATGGATGAGAGGAAGGTTTGGGGGTGGCTGTTATTTGTGTAGTTTGTTTTAGTTTCTCTGAGTAAAGGTTGGAGGATGGAGTGGTGCGAATTGGATTACGCTCTCTGTGGATTCGCCTAGCCTCAGCTAAGGTGCACTTGTTTTTAGTTTTTATCTCGAGAGTCTCTTTATTTTGAATGTATCTTGGACAAGTCTTAGCGGAAGCGGGGTGGGGCCCGGAACAGTTTGCGCACAAAGTGCGAGTACAGTTTGATTCGATATGAGGGGGATAATTACATGTTACACACGCGGCATCGTTTTTGCACCATTTAGTCGTATGTCCAAGTAATGGGCATTGGCGACAACGCATTGGATTTGGCACGTATGTATTCCGATATTTTGGTTTTATATCCAATTTCGATTGTATTAGGTATTTGGAAAGAGCTAAACGTAAAAATCATGAGACCTGTAGGAGTTCTAGTTTTTGCATCGTCCGTTAGTTTGGTGAATTTGTAAACGTCGGTTATATTTTGGTTCTTGAGTTCGGAAATGATTTCGGACTCGGGCACTTTTATCAGGCAAGGTGCATATGCTATGCCCTTGGATAAGTTGAGGTTAGCGTGAAGCTTGATATTAACTGGACAAATATTATCGAAAGCTTTGGACTTAATAAATTTATCTGCAATAGTTTGGTCTTTGGCCAGAATCAATATTGAACCATCTCTTAATTGAGAGATTTTTTCGTATTGCGTATTGATCGAGTCAATCATTTTTTTCAAGAAATAAAAACACTTATGGAGGTCAAAGGCTTGGATTCATCTTTAGAGGTTATGTGCACAAAACGTGGATTTTTTAAGGTTGTCTTGATTGGTAAGTCTGGGAATTCGCTAAAAACATAGCTACAATGCTTAGGTCTTTTTTGGGGAGGGGAGGGAATAGGGTCAGGGGGTTCCGAAATATCGTATTCGTCGAGAATACCGAAACGGTTGCCCGACTGACGAACGGGCTTTGGAGCCATGTCGACGAAAATAATAACACACGTGAGGAATACCTTATTTACGCACTTTTATTTTGTCGATAGAGAGAAAAATATTAAGAGCCAAATAGGCGAAACGGGAGATAACGGAAGAGAGAAAACGAGAATCACGTTCTTTGTCTCAGTAGGTCTGTACGGCCCTGGAAGTTAAAAGCTTGGATTTATCATGAGGACAACATCATAAGAACAGGCAATTAATCAAAAATCTACCATGTTCAACGCATGGCATTATTTTCACATTTACTGTGCTAATTTTTAAAACTTGTGTTTTGTGTTAAATTGCCTCTAGTACTGCAGGTTTTTACCAATAACTTGCTCTTGACTCTAGATACAATAACAAGCTATACCAATTTGAAATTCGCGTTTAACACGCAATTTTTTAAAATGGTTGGCCACTTAGGTATTCACGCATTTTTTTATACCGGAGATGATTTAACTTTTTCAAAAATTATTTTCTTTCACATTTTGCATTGAAAATCAAAGTTAAATAATTTTTGTCTCTAATAAGTCCAACAGTTATTATAATTTTTTTCTACTAATGTTCTGGTACAAATAATGTTAAATATTGCTACAAAAAAAAACGGTGGAATTTATTCACTTGTAGTCGTGGTATTCAAAAATGTAAAATAAGGCAAAAACTAATGCACTGAACAAAAAAATGCATGTATCTTTTCTTGTAGTTGGGATAGAACTTTTTTTATCAGTTTTCAAGACGGCCATAAAATCTATTATAAGGCATTACAGGGTTATCCATTCTTTACGGGGCACAATATATTTTTGAAAGTGCATTGACTGCAGATATCAAATATGAAATTATTTTCTTTAAAAGTTGTCCGCGGGGTATGACAATTTCTTTATTGTTAATAGCAAGGTCTTTTTTTATGTAGGTACCTACAACATTGGTGAAGCAGTACTTACAGAATAGATTCAAAAACATACCTACATATCTACTTGGTTCATTTGTATCCGCAAAAGTTTCGCAAAACAAAGTTTCTATTAAGACAAGGCTTCGAAAACTATTTTTCGAAAAAAATGATTTTTATAAGGAAATTCTCAAAAATACAAGGTTTAGAAAAAAAATGTTGCATTCTTTTGATGCGAAAATGTATTAACTGTTATAAATTGGTATATTACTAGTTTCGTCAATGTATTAAAAGTACTCTTATCAAAGAAATCAATTAACAAATTCCGGAATAAATTATGAAAATAAAGCATTTTGGAATTTCACCACTGGCCTTGAAAAATTCTTAGTTTTCCCGTTTCGTTTTCATTTCGGAGTCTTAAAGTAACATAATAAGGAAACAGGTCTTAATTATTCATTAGTTTAACAGTATGCAAATGATTTATAAGTTGTGCTTAATTCTTACGTACATACTATTTCCTCAAACTGTTGTCCGGTATGCTTAGGAAAGGTGGGTGACTACTTTTTTCGAAACTGTTGAGTAACGGTATGGTTGATAACCGCCATTTTATGAATGGAGACAGAATCATCTTGTAGCTCCTGATTTTAGTGACCTGTGGTGAACCTTTTTAATAACATGAATCAACCACAATATGAAGATGTGCCACTTTTACTTTTTTTACATGAAGAAATACTGTGTTTTTAAAAATTTTAAATTGTCATATCCAGTCCCAGGGATAACTTTTTAAGAAAATGATTCCATATTTGTTGTCTACAATTAATTTACTTTCAAACCATGCATGACTTTTCTTAATCGACTCTGCGTTTTTCGCCCATACATTTTTGGGCATTCTCCTTTGGTATGCAATTTGGTACAATTTAACACAAAATAACAAAAATATTCATGAGCCCGTTTTCAAGATATTGAATTTTTAAACAAAAAATTTCAATGTTTTTTAAAAATCCAAAATTTATTTTTTTTTGAAAATTTCTATAATGCAAAATTATTTGAATTGTACAAGAAGAAGCTCTTGTATACAAATTTTGGTTGAAATCGGTGCAGCGTTACATTGGTTGTATGGCAGGTACCATTATTTTTTTAGCTTAAAAAATTTAAATTTCTCCTCTAGAGAATCCCCAAATACCAAAATACAAAGTCCAAGTTTAAAGAAAATCGCTTCAGTGTTTAATGCTGCGGTTCGAGTTACAGACAGACAGAATTGCGAGACCCCTTTTTCGCCTTCTCTATCATCGTAATGTTAATAAAAATTATTATCTCGGGTTCGACTGGCCCCATACTATGTATGCACGTATGTACATATATCGCAAGTAAAAATTCGTACGCGATAGAGTACTCCTATTACTGTGAGAGGGGCTGATTTCTAAAAACTAATTACATACTTATAACAAAAATACAATTTAAGCGTTTTTTATTATAAAAAAGATAATTATTACAAAAAGAACGGCAACACTTACAATATCATGATAGTTATTTTAAAGCCAGAAATGCATTATTTTACTTTATTTTATTATATTTTAAAATCAAGTTGTTTAGTGAATAGTTTTTGAATATTTAGTTTTCAAACTCAGAAATAAAAAAAGAAAATTTCAAACTTTTTTCATGAGTGTCAAGTTAGCAAAACAACATTCACGAAACAAAAAAATGGTTAATTGGATAATTTGCCGTTAATTAGTCGTTAATTAGTTGTAATGTTTTTAGTTTTGTCATTCTATGTTTTCTATGTTTCTTTTTGCTAATTTCCTAATTCGATGTCAAGTTAGCAAAACAACATTCGCAAATCGAAAAATGGTTAATTGGATAATTTGCCGTTAATTTTGTTGTTAATTAGTTGTGACAATTTCGAATTTGTCGTTTAAGGTTTTCAATGTTTTTGTGTTGCTTTGCTAACTTGATATCAAGTTAGCAAAGCACCCCCTCAGAAAAGTACTAACAACTCTTTACAGTGAATAGTTAGGGCGTTAAGGCCATATTTAAGGTCAAACTTTGCACTTCATTCTGACGGGATGAGCTTTGGTATACTAATAGTCCACATCTTAAGTTTACTTAAAGAAAGTGTTTCCACGGTGGCAACACTGGCAGACCGGAGATATAAGGGTTGCCTTCTGACCATGTTTTAACACGAAATTTCACATAAATTAGCCTATAAATCGAAAACCAGACATCGATTGATGTCGTAGAATGTCTCGTTGAATTTAAAATACTTAAAGCCATAGGAATATGTTAATTTTTTGACACCTCCCATACCCTTCTAAGCTGGGGGAGCAACATACCCTCGGCGGATAAGGGTTTTTATTTGTCAGAAAATAATGGTAATAATATTAATAATCAAAAAATTTTAAGATGAGCACCGATCTACGGCATATCCGAAGTCCATTTTTATACATGTATTAGTTTTTTGTATAATCGCTTAAAAAATGGGGACCACTATATATTTGTCTTGGTATAATTTAAGCATGTGGCACATGACCTTGGGGTAATTTTTAATTCCCAATCTTATGCATTAAAAAAATTCAATATAATTTCCCTAGAAAAAGTTATCACCTTTTTATAAAATGATGACTAAATTTTTATTGAAACGAGCATAATATTATCAAATTTCAATGGTATGGTGATAAAACTTGGCACACATTTCTCATTTGTCTTAAGAAATAAGAATCAAAAGAGTCCATAAAAATATCTGGGGCTAAAGGGTGTTTTTTTGAACGAAACATAAAAGGGTAAAACTATGCCCCGTAAACCCCCTCCAGAACTAGTGCGTTGCTGAAAGTCGGTAGGAATGTTTTGTTTTTTATTGTTGCCAAGAATAAAACAGAAAAATCAAATATCTATTGTCAAATGTGGTTTTTGAGGGAAAATGTTTTATCTGCTCTACCCAAAAAATACATTCATTTTTCCATTAAACGACGATTACTTTCGTAATGATGATTGTATCATCTTAATTTTACTAAAATTGGATTCAGCGTTAAAAAATATTTATATAGTTAAGTGCATATCATATTACACAATTCCTGTTAACCTTTTATTGTCATTTGACTGTTAAGCAAAACCACTTATTGATTTTGCAAACTAAAAAGATATCATGTTTCATATTTTTTGTTTATACTAAATAATTCATCTTCGATTCAATACTGAACATAAAACATTTGGAATGAGATCATATCCGCTGATCTGATTCACAGACATGGGAATGTTTACAATATTAAATCGACAGTCTTTTGAGCACTTCATCACTTTAAAATAATTTTGTAAGTCAGTCTTAAGTTGATTCCGGTAGACAAATGTCTTAATAAAAGTCCGATAATCTTTTTTAAAAAATAAAATATAAAACATTTTATTTAACTGGCGCCCAACGTGGTTGTTATAAGGAAATAATAGTAGTTGATCCTTATACAACAAGTTCTTTGTAAAAGTGAATCCGAGCCGTGAGTAGTATTACGTGATTATAAAAGCGTCAATACAAAAAGGACTAACTCGGCCTCTTCGGGAACGTACGGCAAAGAAAAAATCGGTAAAAGCTCCGCAGAACCGAGTGCCGAAAAATAGGACTAACCTTGCGCTGTCCCGCTAAGTTGCCCGTCGGCAATGAGGAACATTTTAATAATGTAAGTTAAAAACTAAAAGTGAAGAAAAAAAAAAAGAAATAAAATTGTGAAAAGAATCGATAAATTGAAATTGAAAAATAAATTTAAAAGTGAAACAAAAAATGAAAATTGTGAAAATTAAGTAAAAATTAAAAAATTAAAATATATATTGAAAAAATAATAAAAATTAAAAGTGAAAAAGAAAAAGAAATTAAAAATTAAAATTGAGAAACAAAAGTAACAATTTAAAATATAAAAACTGGAAAATTGAAATCTATATTAAAATAAAATTAAAATTTAATTTGGAATATAAAATTGAAATCTAAGAAAAAAACTAAATTAAAATTAAAATTTTAACTTTTTTGTTAACTGAAAAACGAAATATCAAGTAACAAAAAATAATAAAGACGAAATAAAAATAGACATTAAACAACGAAAATCAATAAAAACAACGAGAATCAATAAAAACAACAAAAATCAACAAAAACAACAGAACAACGAAAAAAACGCAACAACAATTCCGAATCTTCCCTCTGGAGATTGAAGCTGGTGAAATTTAAATTTTTTTATTTTTTTATTTTATTTAGAATTATATTTAATAATTTTACGAAAAACTTTTATAAAAAGTATAAATTTTGTGTGTGATACATTAAAACTTAGACACGCACGAGTTCCAAATTATAAATTCAATTCTAATTGAAAAAATAAGTCATTTGTGGAAATTCTAGATACATATTAATATAAAATCTAACATTCCTTATCCTTTTATCCTTAAATCAGTATAAACTTCAAAAATGTCTCTATCAGAAATATCTCATCAAATTACACAGCTCACAGGTGCTGTAAATGCGCATACAGATTTAATGAAAAAAGTCGAAGCAAGAATTAGTACACTTGGAACGCAGCTTCACTCTCCACAGCCAATTACTCCAAACTTGTCAATTCCCTTGACAGAACAAGATCTAAAGGAGGTTGCAAAACTTACAGATTGCGTTCGAGAACTTCGAGTTTTCGATGGAAATGCAGTCCAATATATATCTTGGATTTATATGGTTGAAACCATTTTAAGTGATTATGAATGTGTTAAAACTAGGCCCTTATACAGAGCAATTCTGCAAAGCATTAGGCAGACAATCAGAGGTCATGCCGACACAGCTCTGATATCATACAACATCTTTACTGAAGATTGGGCTATAATTAAGAAATGTCTTTCATTACATTACGCCGATAAAAGGACATTAGTACCCTCGAGCATCAATTGTCTTCCATGACACAAAAGAATTCTTCTTTAGATGAATTCTATGCTAGTGTAAACCATCAGTTTTCACTTATAATAAATAAACTTAAATCAGAAGATTATTCATCTGAAACCATAACAGCGTTGATTGAAAGCTATAGAAATAGAGCATTGGATGTCTTCATCCGTGGCCTTAACGGCGAACTTTCAAGAGTTTTAATAATACAAAAACCTCAGACACTTCCGGAGGCATATGCAACTTGCCTTGAGATACAGAACTTAAACTATAGAAACATTTCAATTCATAGAAGAGATATTACAAATGCAATTTCATCGCCTGTGAACCAAATTTTCCAACAACAAAGACCACAATATAGAAGAGATAACTTCACCCCTAAACCTTTACAAATCCCACAAAGAAATTTGGCATATAATCTGCAGCATCAATATAATCATCAAAGAATGCATAACAACCAAAATTATCAACCCAGAAAATAATCCACCTCCAAGACCTACACAGCCAAAACCTCCAGTCCCCATGGACATATCCGTTCAAAAACGTAATCTGAATTATATGAACAGACCCTCACAAAATAATGACAAAATTTTGCATTCTAAAGAATCAAGCAATATTCCCTTAAAACGACAAAGAGTATTCAACACAGAAACTCAAGAAGAAGAAGATTACTTGGATAAATATAATAACGAGTATGATGAAGAATGCTACGAACCATCATATAATGACCAAAATATTCAAGATAATCATAACATGGATGACGAGGACGATACTGAAATAAATTTTACAACAGAAGCCTCTCTAGCATACGATATATAGAATACAAAATCAAAACCGGCAACATTTTAAAATTTTTAATAGACACAGGTGCTGATAAAAATTTTATAAAAACCGATCTTGCACTCAATGTAATTCCAGCAACCAAACCATTTAAAATTTAATCTGCAGGAGGAGAAATCCAAATAGATAAAAAGATTAAAGTTAAATTTTTTGCATGTATTGGAAACAATACACCCATAGATTTTTGTATACTACCTGGTTTAAAATCATTCGATGGAATCATCGGAGATGATACTTTAAAAAAACTGGAAGCAGTTATAGACAGAAAATTAAATATTTTAAAAATAAAAAAGAACATTAGAATTCCACTTAAAGAAAAATTATCCGTACAAGTTAATAGTTTAGAAATTAAAGACAACCATTTACCTAATCATATTAAGTAAGAATTAAGGAAAATAGTTGAGGAATATAAATAAATATTTGGTCCAGTAAATAATAAAGAAGCAATTGAAACTAATGTTAAAGCCGAAATTAAAACGTCAAGCGACGAACCAGTTTATACTAAAACCTACCCTATCCAGTAAATATGAGAGTAGAGGTCGAAAAACAATTAAGGAAACTTTAAAATGATGGAATCATTCGTCCATTTAGAAGCCCTTACAATTCACCTATGTGGGTTGTTCCGAAGAAATCCGATTCTTCAGGAAACAGAAAATACAGAACGGTTATTGATTATAGAAAGCTTAACGCTATAACTATATCAGATTCATATCATATTCCGGATATGTCTAGTACTTAAGCAAGTTTGGAAAAATCCAAGTTGTTCACTACAATAGACCTGACTTCAGGATTTCATCAATTAAAGATGAAGAAGAGTGACATTTCCAAAACCGCTTTTTCAACAATGAATGGTAAATACGAATTTCTAATAAAGAATTCTTGACGATGTTCTGAGAGAATAAATTGGCAATATATGCTTTGTGTATATCGACGACATCATTGTGCTTGGTGAAACCTTAGAAGAACATTTTCAAAGTACAAGGACAATATTTGCAAGATTAAAAGAATCTTTCTTAAAAGTCAATATAGAAAAAACAAGATTTTTGAAAGGGGAAACTGAATTCTTAGGCTTTATAATTACAAAGGATGGAATTAAACCCGATCCAAAAAAAATTGAAGCAATAGAAAGATTGAATCCTCCAGACAATCTTATGGAATTGAAAGGTTTTATTGGATTAACATCCTATTACAGAAAATTTATCAAAGATTTTGCAAAAATTGCAAAACAATTAACTAATCATACTAGAGGAGAAAACGCTCAAATTAGGGCAAATCAATCTCGTAAGGTTAAAATTAAATTTGGAGAGCAGGATCTTCAAGCTTTTAATAAGTTAAAAAAACTCCTGATCTCATCTGAAATTCTTATATTTCCAGACTTTAACAAACCATTTATCTTAACGATAGACGCTTCAAACTACGCCTTAGGCGGAGTTTTGTCACAAGGTGACTTAGGTAAAGATAAACCTATAACGTTTATCTCTAGATCTCTCAATAAAACTGAACAAGGTTACGCAACTAACGAAAAAGAAATGCTTGCGATAATATGGGATTAGAGAACCTCAGGAACTACCTTTACGGTGCGAAAAAAATTAAAATAGTAACCGATCATCAACCCCTCACATTTTCGTTAAGCAACAAAAACTACAATTCAAAACTTAAAAGATGGAAAGCTAGACTAATTATGAATTAATATATAAGCCAGGACGAAAAAATTACGTAGCTGATGCACTTTCAAGAATGAATATTTGTCAGTGTAATCCAACAACAACACCTATGACACAAAATAGTGCATACGAAGACAGTACTGATCTAATACCATGTACAGAAGTTCCCATAAACGTCTTCAAAAATCAAGTTTTATTAATGATAGGAGAAGAGGAAGATAGAATTTATGAACTCCTGCATCCTGGATACCACAGAAAAACTATTATAAAGAATTTTTATAATGCACAAATAATAAAAGAAATATTAAAAAAATGAAATGCGACCTGGTGTAATAAATGGATTAAAAGCCCCAGAAAATATTATGCAAATAATTCAAGAAGTTTACAGACTGGATTTTGGACAAAACCTTAGAATACGTTACACTCAAAAAATAGTTACAGATTTAATTGATGAAGAACAAATCTTAGAATTGATTCATCAAGAACATAAGAAAGCACACAGGTGTATTAAAGAAAACAAAGAAAAAAAAGAAAAAATATTACAAGAATATTATTTCCCGCAAATGAACTCAAAAATAACAGAAGTTCTAAAAAATTGCAAAATATGTAAAGAAAATAAATATGACCGTCACCCAATTCAGAAGAAATTACAAGGAACCCCTATTCCAAATTACCCAACAGAAATAGTCCATATAGATATAATGGAATTAGATGGACAACTTTTCCTTACATCCATAGATAAATTTTCCAAATTTACAAAAATATTCCCCATAGAAAACAAGTCCGCTATTTAATTAAAATTAAAAATTAAATTAAAAAATTAAAAATTAAATTAGTGATGGACAGAGACAAATCCCTTACCAGCCCAATAATTACAGATTTTCTATCACATTTAGGAATCAATATTTATCTTACACCTTCAAGCAGAATCGAAGTAAATGGACAAGTGGAAAGAGTGCATTCCACAATTCAAGAAATAATCCGTTGCATTCAAAAGGAATATAATTTGAGCCCAATAAAGGAATTAGTAATCATAGCCACAGATAGATACAATAACACAATTCACACAACAGTAAAGGACTCCCCAGCTAATATATTTTTTGGAAGGATACCATCAAAATCTTTTGAGGAACTACAATTAGCCAGAGAACAAACAAATAATAAAACAAAAGATTAAATAGAAAGAATACAGCATCGAAGGTTGGAATACGAAAATAAACATCGCGAAAAACCGAAAAAAATATAAACCGGGAGATATAATTTATGTCAAAGCCCCAGGAAGAAAAGGGAAATTAACACAGAAATACATTAAAGAAATAGTTAAAGATGACCATAGAGTCACTATTACAACAATGACCGGACGAAAAATACATAAAACTAATATTAAGAATGATAAACCTATGTATTTTCTTTTCAGAATAGCCGCTTTTTGCGCTGCAAATGCAGACGTCAAAATATTCGAATATTCAAACTCACCAGTAATGACAGTAAGGATGGGACTTGGAAAAATAATAGAAGGAAGCTTTAAAATTGTTCATGTCATAAACTTAACAACTTACAGCGAAATTCACTCATCAATGAAACCCGTTATTCAATCTAAAGTAAACGAGTCATCACCTATAAAATTACAGATACAACATCTACAAGAAAAAATAGATAACGAACTAGAAGAATTAAAATTTCATCGAGAAAAACGATCAATAGATTGGATTGGATCTGCATGGAAATGGATCGCAGGATCACCAGATGCATATGATCTTGACAAACTCGTAGATGGACAAAATTCGCTGATAAAAAACAATAACCAACAGATGATTATTATTAACAGGGATATTATGATCAAAGCAAACAAAATAATACAGGACTATAATTTTATGTTAAAACAATTCAATGCTAACCCCAGAGAAAATTTTGCTCAGGCTATCTTTAATAAACTATACATGTTGAAAGAGGAATTAGAAGATATATCTAACGCAATACATTGGGCAAAACAAGGTATAATAAATTCAAATTTGTTAAATAGAAAAGAGCTTATTCAAATTATAGACAAACTTGAAAATCTTCCATATAAAAACGATGCACAAGCTTTAAACTTGGCAACACCCTCTATAGCTATGAAGAATGATTTAATTCTTTATATTATTTCCATACCTTCGGCAACTCCCCAATCCTATAATCATATACAAATCATTCCTGTTACTAACAACAATAAGCAAATAGTTATACCCATTAAAAAAAATCTTATCAAATACAAATGAGATATTTGGAATAAAAGAAAAATGAAATGTTATTAACGAAATTGTTTTATGTAAACCAGATCAAATTAAAAAAATAAGCGAAAGTTCATGCTTATCAGGACTCTTAAAGTCGCAAAATGCTAATTGTTCTTTTATATATAACATTGGAACTACTGTCAGACAATTGACAGATAATATAATTGTAATTGATAATTTTAAGGATAAAATTAATATTGAATTTGAAAATCAAACTAAATACATAAATGGTAGTTATATAATCCAAATACAAAATTGTACAATAGAATTTGCGGATCAAAAATATAAATCAAAAGAAATTGTAAACAATCAAGTGCCATTACCAATAATATTTCAAAGTAAAATAACTGAAACTGATATCAAAGTAAATATTAATCAATTAAATTTAAAAAATATTGAACAAATGCACAAAATACAAACTATCGCTAATCACTCCCTTACAGGCAATTCTATATTGTTTATTTTAATAATTGTAATTGTAATCATTATCTTTTTTCAAAAATGTAAGAATAAAAACATACAAATAATTAACGAAACACCTAAAATTGAAAATATTGCATTAAAAGAATTATCTCAAAAGAAAAGTAACGATTATTTATTTGTAACACTTAATTAAATTTTTGAGGACAAAAATTTTTAAGGAGGGAGGAGTTAAGTGCATATCATATTACACACTTCCTGTTAATCTTTTATTGTCAGTTGACTGTTAAGCAAAATCACTTATTGATTTTGCAAACTAAAAAGATATCATGTTTCATATTTTTTGTTTATACTAAATAATTTATCTTCGATTCAATACTGAACATAAAACATTTGGAATGAGATCATATCCGCTGATCTGATTCACAGACATGGGAATGTTTACAATATTGAATCGACAGTCTTTTGAGCACTTCATCACTTAAAAATAATTTTGTAAGTTAGTCTTAAGTTGATTCCGGTAGACAAATGTCTTAATAAAAGTCCGATAATCTTTTTTAAAAAATAAAATATAAAGCATTTTATTTAACTATATACATCATGTACCATATTGAATATTAGTACCCCGATTACATAAAAATAAAATATTGGGTTTATAACCCATAGCTCTTTCCGCCTAAAAAAAAAACACCCCTGCAACCAATATATTTGCATGGATCCTTTTAAGTCTTGGTTCTTACAAGAAATAAAACATTTCTATCAACTTTCATCAACATACCAGTTTTGGGAGGGGTTTACTGGTAATAGTAATTCACTTTTCCCTTTCACTCAAAAAAACACCCCAGATATTTTAATGGACTCTTTTGATTCATATTTCCTACGACAAATGAGATATGTGTGACAAGTTTCATCACCATACCATTGAAATTTGCTAATATTATGCTAATATTATGCTCGTTTCACTAAAAATTTAGTCATCATTTTATAAAAAGGTTATAACTTTTTCTAGGGAAATTATTTTGAAATTATTTTAATTGCATAAGATTGGGCATTAAAAATTACCCTAAGGTCATGTGCCACATGCTTAGATTATACCAAGCCAAATATATAGTGGTTTGATATACTTCCACCTTCCCCTCCCCCCATTTTGAAAGCGATTATACAAAAAACTAGTACATGGATAAACATGGACTTCACATATACTGTAGAGTATGATATTCTACGTCGACACTCATCTTAAAATTTGTTGATTATTGATTTTATTACCATTATTTTCTGCCAATAAAAACTCTTATCCGCCGAGGGTATTTTGCTCCCCCAGCTTAGAAGGGTATGGGAGGTGTCAAAAAATTAACATATTCATATGGCTTCAAGTATTCTTAATCTAACGGGACATTCCACGACTTCAATCGATGTCTAGTTTTCGATTTAAAGGCTAATTTATGTGAAATTTCGTGTTAAAACATGGTCAGAAGGCAACCCTGATATCTCCGGTCTTCACGTTTGCCACCGTGGCAACACTTCTTAAAAGTAAACATAGGATGTGGACTATTAGTGTACCAAAGCCCATCCCGTCAGAATGAAGTGCAAGGTTGGCTCCCCTAACGCCCTAACTAGAATGATTTATAGGTTAATTAGTCTTTAATTAGTTGTGATATTTTCAATTTTGTCGTGCTATGTTTTTTAAGTTAATTTGATTATTTCCTAATTCGATGTCAAGTTAGCAAAGCAACACCTCAAAAAATCAACGACAAATTATTAAGCAATAAATAATTCAATATAAGAAGTTTTTAACCCATTTGCTTTGCTAACTTGACATCAAATTAGTAAAACAGCAAAAAACATAGAAAACATAGCACGAAGTAAATGAAAATGTCACAACTAATCAAGTACTAATTAACGGCAAATTATTTAACTACAAATTATTTAATATTCTCTTAATTACACATAGGATGTGGACTATTAGTGTACCAAAGCCCATCCCGTCAGAATGAAGTGCAAGGTTGGCTCCCCTAACGCCCTAACTAGAATGATTTATAGGTTAATTAGTCTTTAATTAGTTGTGATATTTTCAATTTTGTCGTGCTATGTTTTTTAAGTTTATTTGATTATTTCCTAATTCGATGTCAAGTTAGCAAAGCAACACCTCAAAAAATCAACGACAAATTATTAAGCAATAAATAATTCAATATAAGAAGTTTTAACCCATTTGCTTTGCTAACTTGACATCAAATTAGTAAAACAGCAAAAAACATAGAAAACATAGCACGAAGTAAATGAAAATGTCACAACTAATCAAGGACTAATTAACGGCAAATTATTTAACTACAAATTATTTAATATTCTCTTAATTAATTTAATTTTAAGTCAAAGACTGAAAACTGGATGATTCTAGGAAATTTACTTTTCAAAATATAAAACAAATATAGGAACCAACTTTCTTATGAGTAAAAATGCCGCTATCTTATAATTTCAGAAACTGGTGGATTATCAACAGTTTTATATGGTCTTGTTTTTTATTAGGAAGTTGGTTCCTTTATTTTTAAACATTTTGAAAAGTAAAATCCCTAGAACTAAAACATTCCGTTTTTCAGTGTTTGGTTTTTAACTAATTAAGACATTGAAATATAAAATATAAATATTCAATTTAATTAATTTTGTTAATTAATTAATTTTGTAAAATTACTTAAATGACAATAAATTTGAGGTTTTTATCTAGACAAATTTGAATCAACCTGTACCTATAATCAAATTGTCAGAAGACTATTGTGGTTTTGTTCAGGATACTTGTTCAAAGGTCAGGTAATAGTCGTTATACCTACATAGTTTGTAATAGCATGTATGAATTTAAATATTTTATTGTTTTTTAGTTGCAGGAAATCTTCACTAACATGACTCTTCATAGAATTTTATAACAAGAATTATATCCATAGGTAGGTACGTCATTTATAATAATTCACACATTCACTGAACTCTGTTAGTTACTGATCAAACAATGTGTTCATAAGCCAATACACATGAACTTATTTTTGTTTAAATAACTATATCGATTTAACAGGTGTTCTTATTTTACAAACAAATAGAAACAAAAATTCGAAGCAAATCCAATTGTTGCAAGGAAACGTGTTTATTATTTTTATTTTCAACCACACCATGTTATTTTGTACCTACAATTATTATAACCAAAAGAAATCAAAAAGTGAAGGTTCCGATCACCAGAGTTTATTTCTTGAATACATTAATGAACAAAGCTTACTATAAAGCGGAAGAAACAAGTTATAAAAAAAATTAAAAGATACTTTTCGGTAAAAAAAATAATGAAAAAAGTTACCTACCGTTTCACATATAAGTAGTAGCAGCACTATAAGCTTTGTTATCGAAGACATTTTATGGCTCAAGAAGAACTTGAAATGTTCAACAATATCTCGATTCCTACTGTCAAATGTCAAACTGTCTTTAGCCAAGTAAAGTATACATATATAGGAAGCGCATGACACAATACGTATTATATTGATTGAGATATTTATTAGCACTATACAAAATTAGGTAAACGTTTTATTTTTTCAATTTAATTATGATTTGGAATATTTATCATAAAAAATTAAATTAATGTCCGCCGCGCCAAATTAGGTAAACACATACACAAGACACAACCTTGTCTGCTTTCGTATCAAAGCACAAAATCGACGTCAGGTCAGGGGAAACAAATTTCTTAAATAAAAATTGTTATTTTGCTTAACAATAGAAAGCGATCAAGACAAGAGTGTAAATGTAAACTGTGTGCTGAGAGAGACAATATCTCAGATTAAATTATCTTCTCATTCTCATTTGCATGAGGCCAGTGCTGTGAGATCGCGAGGGAAATTTGCTTTTATTAAAACAACGAAGGGGTTTTTTTTTTTATTAATTTGCTTGTTCTATAGCAGGGCAAATATTATTTTTCTGTCAACAAATTTGAGAGTTTAGTCAAATCAAACATTGCGCCTATAGAGAAGTCCTTTTCTTTTTATCATGACATATGACATCCGTCTTGTAAAAAATAATTAAAACTCACAATTTTTGTTGTTCAAAAATTCAATGAAATTGACGGAATAAAGAATGGTTAAGCCTAATAAGCTGACATTCTAGTACGAATAGTACAATAATAACAATAATAACTCACAATTTTATTTCGAAACTATAAAACCAAAATTTAATGAGTCCAACACCTAAGATAAAAGAATGGATTTCCGGGTTTGCAAAAAAGTATAACACGTTTTTGTTCTTCTACGTGTTACCGTTGTTTTTAATAATTTTGTTTCTGTTTTATGTCAATGTTTTTTGATAATTGCCCCTGCTGCCTCTACGGGGGTAATAGAATCCCCCTTTCTTATACGAATTTTTGACTGTCTCGACCCCAAATACGCGCTCTAACTTTTTGTTACACCTTAAGTGAATCACACTGTAGGTAAATTCTATTGATGTACGGAGACTTTTTTATTCTGGAATTTTAAAGTGTTAGATTCAATAAATTTTGGTTTTATTTTTTCGAAATAAAAATGTGAGTTTTTTATATTTTTTTTTTTTTTTTTTTTTTGTTTAACTAAAAGTTTTTCTTTCATTCATAGCCATATTCTCTCAAATGGGAGTAGTACTTTAAATAATATTTTATCAAACAATAAAAAGTTGAAGCTGTACGGACACTATTTTGATACAGTGTATGTAGGTCCGCTGTGAAAAAAGAAAGTAGTATGAACAAAATATAATATTCATTCCAAAACAGGCCGATAAATGTATGGCAAACATTTTGTCGGTAGGTACACAAAAATGTATAAATAACTGTTATTAACTTAACCTTTTATAGAAGCAGATATTTTGATTTTCAAATTTATCGTTAACGGCTGCACCGATTTCAATAAAATTTTTTATAGAGGAGGTCCTCCACAATCTTAACGATTCCTCACATACAAATTTTCGAAAAAATAGTTTTGGGTTAAAAAAAAGAATTAAATATTTTTGTTTTGAAAATTCAATATCTTGAAAACGGTTTAATGATTTTTTTTTTAACTTTGTATAAGATTGCATTTTGTTAAGTACTAAGAATCGGCATTTTTAAAAATTTCAAGAAAATTTTTACATATTTATCGAATCGGTTATAGCTGGCCTTAAGATCTTAAGGCCAGCTGTAACCGATTGCAAGGTTATCCATTATTTACTGGACACCCTGTATACAAAATTAATTTTAGGAAAACTCCTCTAACAATTTCTGAACTGTTTTTTTTTTGTTTCATAAATTCATATACAGTGTCGGACAAAACAAAAGCACTCAATTTCACTTGGTTACATTTTGCTTAATTAAATTCCTAAACTTAAATATATTTCAATGAAATTTATTTGGTTAATGTAGGTATACATTAGGTCTTCAATCGCAAAGAAACAAAATATATTAGTAACACAGTGAAGGAAATACAGCAAAAAAATTAAAAAATTATTAAGAGTAATTGCGACAAAACTAAAGCACATAATTAAATTCTGTAGTTGTTTTCCAATATTTTGTTATGAAGCCACTGTTTTTGATAACCGGCGCTTGACAACTACCAGGCATTGACTCAATCAAGTCTTTTATGATTTCCTGGGGGATACTTCCAAGAATATTTCTGTTCGAACAACAAGAAAATCCTTCTTTTTGCAGCTATAACGTTGAATCTGGCGATCTTCAATCTCTAATAGGTTTTTTTAAGGAGATGAGGTCAGGTGACTGTGCCGGCCACTTCAAAACGTTGATTTTATTTTCCAAAAATCAATTTTGCACTTATTTAGCGGTATGTTTTGGATCGATGTCATATTGGAATGTCCATTTGAAGGGCATTTCTACTTCTCTGGTGGCAGCATGATGTTTTGAAGGACGTTATCATACACAAAACGGTCCATTATACCATCTATTCTATGAGTTGGGCCGATTCTTTGACTTGAAAAAAATCCCCAGGCCAGTCGCGAATCCTCTCAGTTAGCAGGTTTATGAAAGCATAAGCGTAAGTATGATGCGATAAGGCACGATACATCAGGTATGCAAACAGCTCCAGGTACCTTCTTACTAGGGACGGGAAGAACCGAAACCGGTTTTTTTTTGTTTCGGTTAACCTGTTTTTTTCGGTGATTTTTTATCTCGTTTTAAACCGGTGTTTTTTTTTTAACAACCGGGTGGACGGTTTTTTTCTCTTTTGCTAATACTTCATTATCACGACTGACAGATTGGCAATGTTTTCTCAGTATACTGACAAAAGAATGAGCAAATTCATGCTTTTGTCAGTTTAATGACAGAAATACCTACTGCCAATTTGACAATCGTATAAATGGAGCATTAGACAATTCTATTCACATTCAGAGCTCCCATATGCAATTCCTTGTTATGGTCTTCTCCATTTCCAAGCGTAGGAATATAGGAAGGTGAAATCGTGAGTTGTTTTTCTTAGACACTCTTATTCACATTCACATCTACCACGGTTCCACACAATACATTTTTTTCTATAAAAAACCGAAAACCGGTTATTTGAAAAACCGGTTTTTCTGTCCGGTTAAAACCCGGCAGGTTAAACTGAAGGGGCAAAAAACCGAAAACCGGTTATTTTGACAAAACCGCCATCCCTACTACTTACATTTTGGGTTCGTTTTTTGTCATATCTTTTTTTACTTTCGTATTATGTTTCTAGGAAAATGCGGTAGGAAGGATGAATGCGTGTGCTTATTGTTTTATTATTAGTAATCTTTGATAGAGTAAACAACAAAAAAGTTCTTTTAGCACAGTCAATCATTCCAAAAACAAGCGCTCAATTGGCAAAGCGCGATGTAGTTCTGTATTTTTGATATGTTGTTGGGGCATGTTAGAGTAGTCTGTATCTAAGTTTGCAACTTCGAAAAACCTGTGCTTGCTGCAGGAAAAATGCAACAAGGAAAAAACGCTAAATTCATCCCATTTTTTCCGACATTTTCCTTTATAACTTTGGTAATATTCAACTAAGGAAAAAACCGTCCAACTATAGACTTATTTGTTATAAAATTTTCTACAAGACCACATAAGTATTTAATTCATGCATGTTATATTTGTCTTGCTATCTTACCATGAATTTAAAAAAAAATTCAGAAAAACTAAGTTATTTTGAAGCAATCCAAAAATAGGTCAAAAATTGTCCAATTCTGCTAAAAAATTGTAATCAAATAGTCTAGAGTATTACAAGATGAAATCGAAAATTCGATCCAAATTGGTCAAATAGTTTTCGCAAGAAACACGATGTTAACTAAGTGCAACAAGCAATGTGCATCACTGCTGTGGTCAAAGTAGGACACTTAAGTTGGCACTGATTTTTTTCTTCACATACTTGGAACCCTTAACTATGATAAAATACAGTTGATATTTATATCTTTTTTTTTGCAACTTTGGTATCGATTTTAAAACTTCAGAAAATTGGACACTTGGTATGTAAATATGTAATTTCGTGCACATTTTCGAAATTTTTAAATTCGGTACCAAAGTTGCTTAAAAAAGATATAAATATTATAACTATATTTTATGATAGTACGTGTACAAAAATCAGTGCCAACTTAAGTGTCCTACTTTGACCACAACAATGACGCAAACATTCCGTGTTGCATTTCGTCTTGTAATACTCTATACTATTTGATTCCAAATTTTAAGCAGAATTGGACAATTTTTGACCTATTTTTTGATTGCCTAAAAATTACTTTGTTTTTCAGATTTTTTTTCTTAATTCATGGATAACATGCATGAATTTAAAACTGATGTGGTCTTGTAGAAAATTTTATAACAAACAAGTTTATAATGGACGCTTTTTTCCTTAGTTGCATATGTCCAAAGTTATAAAGGAAAATGTCAGACAAAATAGGCTGATTTTAGCGTTTTTTTTTTCACTGTTGCATTTTTCCTGCAGCGAGCACAGGTTTTTCGAGCTGCAAACTTAGATAAAGACTACTCTGACATGCCCTAACAACATATCAGAAATGCAGAACTATATCGCGCTTTGCGAATTTATGGTCGAATTGACTGGGCTATTTGCGAAATAAACATAAACATATATATAAACATAAACATATATTTGTGGATTGTGGTGCTTTGAAATATGAGAGTGCGACATTGTTTTTTTTTTTTTTTTTTTGAAGTGAGATGGAAGTAATTTCATATACCTATGCTAGAAACTAGAAATAATATTATTTTAATCAAATAGATCATAGTTAAATAATCGTAAATTTCTTTTGGCATAAAGTCGCCAGAAGTATCTTCCTATTATCGGCTGACCGTAAACATGAAATTTGCTTACATAGCTTTGAACGTGAACTAAATTGTTAAATAGATAGGTACATACATACCTTCATACATTATTGAGTGTAGGAAAGGTTAAATTTAAGATTTTTTGCAACACAAAATCATATAAATATAGGATGTAGATATTTATATTTATATTGTAGTAATTTATTCAAACTGAAACTGCAATTAATTCACAAAATAAAACGCTTTTTATTTCAAATACTTTTTCTTTCTTCTTTTATTATAACCAAGCACAAGTATGCAACTCCTTATTCACACTGACATTTATTCATTCACTTTCAAAATCAAATTGCCGCTTTCGGACTGGTGCCCCTGTATTTATATCCGAAAATAAAGTGTTCTAGAATGTTCTAGGGTCTGCTAGATGGTGCTTTCCAAAAAGGTTTCGTCAATTATTCCAGTACAAACACCAACCGTGATGGATTCAATTATTGATTTCACTCAAAGATGGCGCGGAAAGTTGTACTAATGTGTTGTTGTTTACATAACTGGGCATATTCACCACATTGCCCCCCTCTTAGGATTGATCGTCCCGATTTAATCCATTATTCTCACCGTTCGGTCGCAGTGTACTACTTTAAGCTTACCCCTTACTCCTCTCTGAATGCGGTAAACCACATCATTGATTCGCTTCACAACGGTATATGGGCCTTCCCAGTTTTGTTGTAGTTTTGGTGACAGTCCCTTTTGTCGGTGAGGATTGTAAAACCACACCAGGTCTCCTTCTTGGAATCCCATCGTTGTTGCACGGGCGTCGTACCGTGTTTTCATCCTATCACTAGCGGTTTTTATGTTTTTCCTTGTCCGTTGATGAATGTCAATGAGTCTTTCTTTGAGGTTATCCACATATTCATCTGACCTTTCCGGTTCCATGGTATGGCATCCAAATTTGACTTCACTAGGCAGCCGTATTGTTTTGCCAAACAGGATATCCGATAGTGTATGTCCTGTTAAACTATGAACCGCACTTCGATAGGACATCAAGAACAATGGAATATGGCGGTCCCAGTCTCGTTGGTAGTCACCTATAACCTTGGACAGATGTTCTTTAAGGGTCCTGTTGAATCGTTCTACCATCCCATCAGATTGTGGATGAAGCGGTGTTGTCCTCGTCTTCTTGATGCCAAGGAAAGAGCAAACCTCCTGAAAGATGTTAGATTCGAAGTTCCTTCCTTGGTCAGAATGCAGTTCCAAAGGTACGCCGAACCTGCTCACCCAATTGAAGATAATCTGATCAACAACTGTTTTAGTTTCTTGATTTGGGATGGCAAATGCCTCAGGCCACTTGCTGAAGTAATCCATGACTACAAGGATGTATCGGTTTCCGCTGTTGGTCTCCGGAAACGGACCTGCGACATCTACTGCTATTCTTTTGAAAGGTGTGCCCACATTGTACTGTTTCATTTTACTTTGAAGCTTTCTACCTGGTCCCTTGGTAGCAGCACAAGTATCACATTTTCGGCACCACTTTTCGACATCATCTCTTGCATGTAGCCAGTAGAACCGTTGTCGTATCTTCTCCAGCGTTTTATTGACTCCAAATGACCTCCAGATGCTCCATCATGCATCTCTCGAAGAACGTCATTAACCTTTGACCTAGGCACTATCAACTGCATCAGATAAGACTTGCCATCTGCAGATTCCCATTTGCGCCTTAGTACTCCTTCTTGCACATGAAGTGAGTCCCACTGTGCCCAATATGCTTTGAGAGCTGGACTTCTATCGCAGATGTCACCCCATTCTGGTTTTTCTCCGTGTTCCTTCCATGCAAGAATGGGTTCTATATCCGAGTCTTCTTGTTGGGCAGTCCTCAGTTCTTCATTGCTCGCACCGTAAATGAGATCGGCTCTTATTCGTGGGATGGCAACCGCTTCCTTTTCTTCTTGACGCGTGCAATGCTTACAGTCCTGTTTACACGGTCCTCGATACAATGCATCTGCGTTTGAGTGCAGCTTTCCTCTTCGATGTTGAATTTCGTAGTCGTATGTCTGCAGTCTCTCGATCCATCTTGCTACTTGACCTTCTGGATTGTTTGAAGTTCAGAAGCCAATTAAGCGCACCATGATCTGTTCGAAGGAGGAACTTCTGTCCATAGATGTACTTATGGAAGTGCTTTGTTGCTAAAATCAAAGCTAGAAATTCCCTTCTGGTGACGCAATAATTGCGCTCTGGCCTCGAGAGCACCTTACTGTAGTAGGCGACGACTTTTTCTTCTCCTTCATGGACTTGCGACAGTACAGCTCCAATTCCGACGTTACTAGCATCGGCATCGATGATGAAAGGTTTTCCAGGAGTCGGATAGGTCAGCACAGGAGCATTACACAAACGAAGCTTGTGTTTCTGAAAACTTTTCTCGCACTCACCTGACCATTTGAACGGCTTCCCCTTTTCAGTAAGTTGATGCAAGCTCTTAGCGATTCCAGCAAAGTCCTTTACAAAGCGCCGATAATATGTGGCTAGACCAAGAAAGCTACGGAGCTGATGTTTATCCTGCGGTGTTGGCCAATTCTTCACAGTGTCAACTTTCTCAGGATCAGTCTTTACTCCTTGGGATGAGATGATATGTCCCAGGTATTTAACTTCGGTCTTGAAAAGCGCTCATTTATCTGGATTTAATTTTAAGTGTGCTTCTCGAAGCCTCTGAAATACAGCCTTAAGGTTTTCACAATGCTCGTCAAAAGTTTTCCCATAAACGATGACATCGTCCAAATATACAAGGCATGATTGCCAAGTAAGGCCTTGAAGAACACACTCCATGAGACGCTCAAATGTTGCCGGAGCATTGCACAGTCCGAATGGCATCACTTTAAACTGCCACAGACCATTTCCGGTTGAGAAAGCTGTCTTCTCTCGATCTTCTGAATGGATTTCTACCTGCCAGTAGCCACTCTTCAAGTCTAACGTCGAGAACCATTGAGCTTCTTCCATTGCATCCAATGTATCGCTGGTTCTGGGCAGAGGGTAGCTGTCTTTCTTTGTTACATCGTTCAGCCTACGGTAGTCCACACAAAATCTGGTGCTTCCATCTTTCTTTTTGACAAGAACAACTGCTGACGCCCAAGGGCTTTTGGAAGTTTCGATTAGACCATCTTTCTTCATTGTCGATATCATTTCTTCAACTTCTGCTTGTTTGGTTAATGGGAGACGTCTTGCTGGTTGTCGAATCGGTCTCGCATCACCAGTGTCGATTCGATGCTGTACCAGTTGTGTTCGACCATACTGCCCACTCGGTGAAGAAAATATATCAGCGTACTCATGAAGAAGGCTTCCAGCAACACTGTTCCGATCTGCAACCCATCGCGAGTGGACGTGTGCGAGAGAAAAGTGAAATACCGTGCCTAATACCCCCAACAATAATATTAACAATACAATACTATTAAGTGATTTCTAATATTTATCCCTCACCAAAATAAAATTAAAAATAAAAAAAAAAAATAGCCCATGACTCAATTCCCAAATAAAAATAATAAAACAAAAATAACTAAATTGCCCATATAAACCGCACCGCGAATAATAAAATCAATAGCCCAACTCATCTATTCAAGATCAAACAAAATAAAAAAAAAAAATTAGTGCAAGTGCCAGTGCTTTAAAAAAACAACAACAAAAAGTGCACCCAAGCTTGAAGATGATGATGTACAAACCACAAACAGCACAGCGGTAAATTTCCCTATCTCTCCTTCCCACATCACTCACAGTCAGTAGCGGATCTAGGGGGGTGGCTATAGGGGCTAAAGCCCCCCCCCACAGCCGAATCATAAAATAATTTGAAATATAGAAAGCAATATATTACAACGTGTAGAATTTTATATTCCGTCTAAAATATTGTTAAGATATGAAATTTGATGGACAAAATAACGTGGTTGCGGCTGACCTATTTGCATACATGTTATGTAATTTTTTTTTTTAGCCCCAATCTTAGGGGCCTGAAGCGAATTGGACAAAAACTAAGTTGGGGGCTATGAATATGGATATTTTTAATGCAACGACAATCTTTCCCTAAAAATTAAACCCAGAAAATTGGACCAAAAAAAAAAAAACAGCTTTGGTGCAATAAGGTCTGAGAATATTGGACAAAAATCCTAGCCAGGGTTAAGCAACTTACTTCTTAAAAACTAACCTTATGCCAGAGAGTTTTAGGGGCTCAAGTCTAGGGACTGTCAAAGCCCAAAGTTGGGGCTAAGGCTTGAAGAGATAAGTAAAAAGAGATAAAAATGGTCGGGGCCTTACATTAACGTGTCAAATGCCCCAACTGTATATACTAAAAACAAAGCTTATTTATCGTAAGAAACGCATTTCAGGCTTAAACCATTGGAGAACAACGGGATGTCAAGTTTAGTGTATGTTTAATACAACAGGAATTGTTTCTTACGGCCTTGGCTGGGCTTAGACGGGGCTACGTTTTCAAAATTTGAAAGGTCCAAGGCAATTGTACATACAAAACATAGAAATTCTCTAGTCAAGGAGCCAAATTTCAAAAGCGTGAGTTTTCTCTGTGCGCGCTCAGAAAATCATGCAAAAGCAAATGAATATTTGCAATCCCTCTAGACTCTAGAGTGACGTGCAAATTTGTCGACATATTTTCTTAGCATGAATACCTATAAAGCGTATGCAGCGCGTATACACGAAAACTCATTCACGCTGGCAGAATTGGGCCGTGGCTTATTTCTAAGAGCAGCTTTGCCTTATGTCGTAAAGTGTCAGTTTGAACAAAATAGTTTCTCTTTCATTTGGATAATTCAGGAAAAATGAGATCTTAGAGGACTAATACCGTGTCAAAGCACATATATGAGCTTTTGCCAGTACGAACACTTAAATATAATTTTTCTGAACTAGCCAATTAAAAACAGTTTTCAAATCTTGTCAAAATAGGAAATTCAAAACATACCCACAGCTAATTTAAAAATATAACTACATAATGTAGATACCTAATAAATTTTTAAATAATATAAATAAACGAATTTGTACGCGTGGTTCAAGCATATATGGCTTAAAATTATTGTGCGCCTTTGAATTTGCTTCTATCTCCGCTACAGCAAATTTGAATCATTGTTATTGTACTTTGTATTGAAAACATTTTGAAGCGCAACAGGAACGGATATAAGGGCACACAAAAAACGGATATCATTAAAGGAAAAGGAAAAAAAAATACTTGAACCTTAAAGGTTAGACCGCACTCGCCGGAACTGCACTGCATGGGAACTACACTTCACACGAATTCGTATGAATTTGTATGAATTTCAGTTGCCGCTTAGTGCCATATAGCTCCTTAAATTTCATAAAAAATAATGTTTTGCCGCGTTGTCGTGAAGTTTAGTTCGACTACAGTTGAGCACGGTCTTGCATTAAACCTAAACTGATCTCTTTTATTTGTTATAAATTATAAAATTTATCTTGGGACAAGCTAATTTTATTACTTAAGTTCTCAAAATGGATCTCCAAAGCCCCCCCCCCCCACAGCCAAATCCTAGATCCGCTACTGCTCACAGTGCTTTGGCTTCGTCATTATATGTAGTGTGTGCAACATTTCATACAATGCTCGTAATCGACTAAGCCAAAGCATATCAGATAAATTGCTGTTATTGATTTTGTGTATCCAGGGGCGGATCAGTACACTGCTTTCTTAGGCATAACACTAGTAGTATTGTACTGTGAAGTCATTGGGGGCCCAAACTTGATATCAGCATAGATAACTGTCTGATTTGTTTTTTTATGTCTGTTTATTGTAATGGTGGGTGAATTTAGGGTTGACTACAGCAACATTCGGGGACTGAGGCAGAATTTTTGTGCTGCATATGTCCATACTGTGAAAAACAGGCCAGCTGTTTTGGCACTAAAATGGTGTCAACCCAGGCCAACCCAAGACACTTCGTACCAACTCACTTCAACCCGCACGGTTGGTACCAAGACAAATCTCATCCCGAGACACCTCGTCCCGGAAACCAAATTTCGTCCCAAGAAAATCATACCGGAAATTAAAAAACTCCGAAATTTAATGGTTGGTGTATTTGTTTCGCTATTTTTTAAAAACGGTTTGTGAATTTGATTGAGAGGAAGCAGGACATAAGCCTTGTATATGAAATCCATAGTACTATCATGGTGAATGTCGAATGGACTGCCATCTTCAGATCGATTGTGAAAGAATCTCATCGAATTTCACAGTGGAGAAAATTGAGTTTTGTGTAGAATTTCTAGTAAGAATAAGTAAGGAATACTTATATTTATAATAGTTAGAGTGAAATAGGTAGAATGAATGTTTTTTGTTAGGTTTACATTTTTTTGTCGATTACTTTGCTATGCAAAGGTGCAGAGAATTAAAAAGTGTGAACAAAATTTGGGAATTCTCCTTGGTTTGTTGGGTCTTGTGCGCTTAAAGAGGAAGGGGTGGTTTTTTTTACAACTTGTGTGCAATGCAAGAAGACAATCGTGACGTCGCGTCGGCCGGCGGCGGCATGAAGTTCAAGGCATAGGTAGATTGTTTTTTTTTTTTGCTTTCTAGATATTTATGTATGTAGGTCTGTTGGCAAGAATATCAGTGATGCAATAATTCATGAGTTTCATGGCGATGATGTTTTTTGATGAGTATGGCTCATGGTAGGTAGTTAGGTTTGTCGCTTTTTTATTTTAACCTAGAAAGGTAGGTATGTTTGTAGATAATTTGTATTAATATCTAGGTAGGTACTAGGTACATGTAAGAAGGTACGTACCTTATTTGTATGTGAATGTTAATTTATTTATATTATAGATATAAATGAAAGAATACAAATTGCAACAGCTGAAACTAGAAGTATTAAAGAAGGTAGGTATCTATATACTAAAATTTATATAATAGCAAATTATATTCAGGGTTGCACTAAGAACGGAATTTTGGAAATTCGCACATTTAATAGGGTAAAACTGAATCAAAGTCAAAAAAACTTACTTCTAAACGCGACTTCGTAGAAACATGATTTTTGTATTTGAAAGATATTGAAAAATTAGGCAACAAAATATGCACAACTTTTTTTTATTAAAAATCTACAAACCGAGATATACCCGGTTTTACAACTGAAAATTGATAAATAGTCGTTTCGAAAAGTACTTAGTAGTTATAAGGGGGTACATTTTTTATTTTGTTTTTATTTTTTTTTTTATTTTTACATATTTTTATAGGGGATGATAAAAAAACTATCTATGTTTAAGCAATTTTTGACAGGATTTTTTTTTCATACCCAAAATGATTTTTGAAAAAAGGTTAATTATTTTGGTCAATTTTTCAATCTATATGATTTTTAACGGGTAGTTGGAAAAATCTAAAATTTTAAAATCTTGATGTATTTGATGGCAATTAAATGGTAAAAATGTTATCTTTCTAACTTATCATTTGACAGATTTATTTAAGAAAGGGTAAACATTTTGAAATTTTTTTTTTTTTTTTTGTTTTTTATTAATATCTTTTCAATAAACAATGGTAGAGGTTTCCAATATACTAATGAATTATAGCTATATGTTCCAGGAGTTTGTATAAAAAAATTATGTTTCTATTGTACTATTGAGCTGATAAATTAACAATATATAATTTTTACACATATTACTTAATACCATGTGAGTGTAGGCATGGATTGAATTGGTTTTTTCTTATATTTAATCTCAATAAAATAACCATTAATTTAATTACTCATTTTTTAATCTGTACCTCCTTTATTAGTGTCACAATTGATTTTTTAAAATTAATAAAAATTCAAATAAAATCCATAAGATTTACTTTGCTTTGTTCATTGTCAACAATCGTTTAATATTATAACTATTTTTCTGCCAATTTTCACAACTTAAACTTGACGATAATCAACTGGTTTCTGAAATGATCATTTACCCGGTTTCTTCTTAGTTTAATGTGAAAGTTGCTTCATTAATTTTTTTCATATCTTGAAAAGTAAAAGTCCTAGGTCCATACGGTTTCCAGCGTTTGACGTAAAATTGACAAGAGCATTAAGTTTTGAAAACAAAAATTATGCTTAATTACATACATTTTTGAAAAAAATTAGCTTGAAATTTTTTTTTCCAAAATTTTTACTTGGAAAATTTATTTTTCAAAAACTATTCACTCGAACAACTTAATTTAAAAATTATATTAAAGAATAGACTTTTGGCTTTTCAATATGCTATAGCGGCACTCTGTTAGTGTTACCGTAATTTTTTAATATTTTTTTTTCTGTTCTGATTTTTTTTTGGAAATTGCCCCTTCCGCCTAAACGGATGAAAATAGACCCCCCTCCCATACGAATCTTGTCTTGTCTAAGTCCAACCTACACGCTCTAGGCTTTTATGACACCTTATGCAAACCACCCTGTATAAACGTACTAAATACCTACTCAAAAAAATAATTTTGAAGAAAAAAGTACTTTCATAAGTTTCGATTTTCTCTTAAACTAAACTATATATCAGCTCCTGGTTCTTAGCGTTTGACTAAAAACTAATTACAGCAATCGTTTTTGGAACAAAGAATATTACGTAAAATTCTGAAGTAAAAAATGCAAATAAATTTTATTTTTCAATTTTTTTTTTCTAAATTTTGACTTTGAAAAATTTTGTTTCAAAAACTATTCATTGAACATTTTTATTTTGAAAACAATTTGAAACAAAATAGGCTGAAAAAAGCTATCGCATAATATTTTGAGTAATATCGTTGATTTTTAATAATTTTTAATCCATTTAAAGCAAATGTTTTATAAAATTGTCCCTCCCCACAAACGGAGAAAGGTAGAAGTTTTAAGCTTTAAACATAAAAAAACACTAACTAATTAAAATTATTATAAATTTCTAAAATTGTATTCCATTTAGAAATTTATAAAAAAAAGTTCACGAAAATAGGAACAATTTATAATTATTATTATTGTATTATTTATGCAAAAATTCATATTCAAGTTTTTCAAATTTATTTTACACTTAAATTTAAAAAAAAAGGAAAAAATTCCTAACGAAAAAAGTTATTGGTAGGTAGGTTTCTACATGTAGGTACCTACCTGTCTACAATAAAACATTTATTTTGTAAACTACCTGGAATCAAAAAATCGGAAATTAAAATTAAAATAGGTAAGTAGGTAGGTACCTACCTATTGGCACATTTTGCAATTGGTTGATTTGAAAAAAATAAAATAAAAATTTAGATCTAGGTTTAGTTAAAACAATTTTTTTTTAATGTAGACACCTACGTAGGTATGTATATATAAACCTACCTACCTACCTTGGTATATATAAAAATGAAATTGACCGTCGACTCCGCATAACTGGAGCACCACAAGTGCAGACCATTTGTTTCAGTAAAGCGGAGTTTTCAGTTAACCGAATACCGAACTATGGATAACTGAATTTTATTTCAAATAAGCGGAGTTTTTTTCAAAACAAATATTAAATTTCATTTAGCCTGAGAATCAAAAAAAAAATGTAGGTATGATTTTTTGTGTCAAAATATGTATGTACCTAATATGTCGTTATATTTCTATATGAAACAATACAAACAACAAAGGTATTTACATTTTTAATCACAAAACGAATATGAATATATAATAATTAAAAACAAAAAAAAATGATCGTTTCCCTTATACGGAGTTGAAAAAGTTAAAAATGTTCCTTTGAGGCACACAATTTTGTTTCAATTATCCCGAGATTGCAACTAAGCGGAGTTCAGTTATGCGAAGCAGTTTTTATCTTAAAAAAGCCTCCGGAATAAATGTCTTGTTTCAGATAACCGATGTTTTCAGTTAAGCGGAGTTGGCTGTACGACGACTGGCTGGACGACTGAAACTTCGTTTCTTCTTTTTTTTAACAATATTTATATAGGTACCTACCTACAAACCTATACGTACATACCTACCTACACCTGAGTATAATTCAATTTTTAGTGCACTGACCGTTTTGCAATTTACATTAATGTTCTCTCTCTCTGGTTGATTTGAAAAAATAAAAATGTAGGTACCTACCTAGGTACATACCTATGTACATACCTAGGTAGCTTTAATTAAACGAACAATGTTGTAGGTATGTACGTAGGTACAGTTACATACCCAGCTTTAGTTCAAACATTTCTGGGCACAACTAAAACTTATAAAACCAACCTCCTAGGATATTGCCCACTGGCTGAAATTCAACCACCACATTGACAGACTAGTGTCAAATAATAAAATCATACCTATACTTATATGCCTGCTTGTATAATAAATTGTGAATTAAAAGTAGGTAAACAAATACAACCTACCTACCACCAAGCACTTACCTACCTCAACATTGCATAGAAATACTCCCTTTTTTCATAACTTATTTTCATACCTACCTACATATAGTTATGCATTATGTATGGACCTACCTATATTTGTCGGCATAATTAATTCAAGTCAAACTCAAATCATGCAAACAACATTAATATTAATAAAACCTACCATTCATGATTTATACGAATATTATCTACCTATGTAGATGTTCCCGCAAAAGAATATGCTAAAAATCTTGCACTTGCAACAAATTTCACGGCAAATAAGAAATCTTTGCAAGACAATTTAATATCAAAACTACCCTCAATAACATACGATTGCATATATACCTACAAATATACTTACACGACATGAACATATATTTTTCTTTCACGCATTTAAATAAACCTACCCTTGATAATATAAGAATGTATACCTCCACGCATTATTCTTTCCCGCAAAAAAAAAACTATATTCCTTGCTTCAAGGTTGTTGACAACGACGACGCAAAAAGCTAACTTACATGTATGTATGTCCACTTCTCTTCTCGCATATAGCATAATCAGTAAATTAAGCAAAAAAAAAACTTTCCATTGCACATTCAATCAAAGAGGATACGAACATTTTTTTGCCATTCTCTTCACCTTTTTCTCATCATTGACGTTGAACAAAACCTTCGGTTGGTAATCTCGCTTACTCCATTTGATTCTTACCAGAATCGAAAAAAATACACTCCTCTTGCTCTAACTACTTAGTTTCGATTCTCTGATAAATGGAAGTCTCCCAAAAATTGAAGTCTCCGCCGACAATTGTCTCCCAAAAATGGAAGATTGTTTAAATATCCAAAGGTGTAGTTGTGCGATATTGCTTTTGCAAGGAAATCTTCTACAATCTCTTCTAATTGGGTGAACAAAATATTTCTGCAATGGATGTTTTGCTTAAAGGAGGAACCACGAATCTTTGTTGTTCTGTTTAGTTAATTGTGGACCCAATGTTGTTACACAAAATAAAATGTTCCTAAGAAGTATTCAAGAATTGCGGCCAGTAGAAATATAAAATAAATAGAAATAGAAATATATGTATGTATGAAGGGGGGAGTAGGAAATTAATTGTGAATTTTGTCGGCTATATAGATGAGTATCTATATAGGTAGGTAGATGAAGAACAAAAATGAATTAATTATGTAGATATTGAAGGGCTATACCTATGTTTTGTGTGGGTGTGAGGATAAGAAAAAATGGTGAAAGGTGAGTGGTAGAAATATGTAGGTGCCTAGGTATGTTGTAATTATTTTGAGTTGCTGATGTGATGAGGTAGGAAGGTAGGTACATAGGTAGATAATAGATATAAGATACTTTTTAATAAAAGTTAACCAGGAAGCTGCAAAAATTAAAAAGATCATCAGAACAGCTGCATCCAAAAGTATCCCTGTTACAAACCAAAAGAGGCATAAGTCGAATCCTATTTGGTTTACTAAAAACATTTCGATTCTTGTAAAAGAAAAACATGCTGCTTGGGCTAGAGTACGTAGAAGTCCTACAACAGCAAACTGTATTTATTACCGGAAAGCTTGTTCAAAACTCCGAAGGGACTCGGTTCAAGCAAAAAGATTATCTTGGGAAAATTTTATAAACACCATGGACCCCACCTTAGAGTCAAGAACATTATGGAACAGAATAAGGTCACTCCGAGCATCAAAACCACCTCAAGAATTTCCCTACATGTTTATGGAAGAAACTCTACAAATGGACCCAAAAGTGATAGCCAACACTTTTGCAAACAAATGGAAAGGATATAGCGCTGACACCACTTACTCAAACAATACTATTCAAAAAAAGATCAATTTTAAAATAGATGATCTCCCTAATCTGCTTTACGACTCCGAATTTTTAATGGAACCAATCACCTTTATCGAGTTCAAACTAACCCTGCAAGGTACAAAAGGGACAACGCCCGGAGAAGATAAGATTACATACAATATGATTAAATATTGTGATGATAGTCTAAAAAGAAGGATTTGTGCTTTGTACAACAACATAGTGGAAACTGGTATTTTCCCTCACGACTGGAAATGTGCACAACTTAAACCCATACCTAAAAAAGGACCAACTGCACACTCATACGAAGGATATCGACCAATCTCACTTCTACCAGTTCTCTCAAAGATTTTTGAGAAAATCCTTGCAAGGCGAATTGGTTGGACGATGGAAAAGAAAATGCATCCGGGACAACATGCTTTTAGACCCAACAGAGGAGTTCAAACACTTTTGCATCTACTAGAACATAAAATCTCCCAAAATTTGTCTCGAACAAAGCACAGCATGGTTATGTCATGGGATCTAGAAAAGGCATTTGATAGAGTATTAGCTTACCCAGCTATCAAGCAACTACACTCATGGGGGATTCCCCAAAAAAACCTGAAAATAATCCTTTCTTTTCTTTCAGGAAGAACTTTAAAAGTTAGCGTTGATGGTCATAATTCGTCATTAGCCAGGCTTGAAAACGGAATTCCACAAGGATCTCCACTATCGGTGGTTATATACAATGCCTACATTGACTCGTTGGTAACGGAATTGGCCCTTCCAACATACAACCTTGACTTCATCGGAATTTACGCTGATAATATTTACGCTTTAACTTCTGGTGACGCTACACACGCTTACCAAATGATTGAAAAAACCGACTCAGCAATACAAAGATGGGCTCAAGAAAGAGGTGCAATAGTCCCATCAAGAAAAACTGAAGCCCTTCACCTCTGCAGGAAAAGACGGTGTATACCCCCTCCGATTATTCTTCAAGGTAACACAATTTTGCCACAAAGACAACTTAAAATACTGGGGGTTAACTTCAGTGGCAATCTCAAATGGGATTTGCATACCAAACATGTCCTAAATCAATTAATATCACGCAATAACGCACTCAAAATGATTTGCTCTCGAAAACGAGGACCACATTTGGAAACTTCGGTAAAAATAGCTAAGGTATTAGTGGAAGGCACCCTGCAACATGGTATGACAGTTTTTATGTGGACAACAAAAAAAAATATAGAGAAAATTGACGCAGCAATCAATGAATGCTATCGCACGGCAACAGGGGCTCTAAAAACTACACCAATTGGAGCACTCCGAGTCGAAGGGAGATATACTTCCTTCGAACAACTTGGAAAAAAGAGGGCAGTTAATATAGCCAGTAAAGTATTGGCTGACATCATACATCCGCTACACACCACATTAAAAGAAGAGATCCTCAGCAAAAAAACAAACCGAAAGAATTCTACTTCAGCTCTGGTCAACATGGTGTCATTGTTACCCACGACACAAATAGCATTTCCTGAAATTAGTTTGAGAAGCAGTTTTAACCCCCCGCCACCTTGGAAGAGGAAATTGCTTAAAATCGACACCAGCTTAGCACAACATAAAAAAAATGAAACTCCAGATGAACAGTACCGTAAGATGCACATGGATATGATAGCTTCTTCTAACACAGAACGCATCTTTTACACCGATGGCTCGTTTAAAGACAACAATTCCTCATATGCAGTTATTGAGTTCAAAATAAATGGAGAAACAAAACTTGTCCACCAAGGACTCTTGTTGGATCTAGCTGGGAGCTATATCCCAGAAGTAACAGCTATTGAGAGCGCTATATCTTTAGCCCAACAATTGAAGGGGACAACCATTATCTTCACGGACAATTTAAGCATCCTTAACGGACTTCGCAGTGGACTAAACAAATGTCCATCCCTCGAAGCTATCAGAAGCAGTCTCAACTTAAGTGAAAAAATAACTTTAGCTTGGGTACCTGCACACGTCGGAATAAAGGGTAATGAGTTTGCAGACACATCAGCTAAGGAAGTTATCAAATATCCTTTGACAGTAACAATCCCAATCTCCTATCGACTAACGAGAAAAATTGTTAACTCAACCCAGAAGTCACACATGACGGAAGAGTGGAGAACTTCTCAAACTTTTCTTCGAAGGTACCACTCCTCTCCAAATCATATACCATACAACACGAATTTTACAAGGGAAATTGTATAAAACTGCTACGAGTAAGGGTAGGAAAAACCCTTTTCACGAGTCGACATCTGTATAACAAAGAAACACCTGAGGAATGCCAGAACTGTGGAACCGCATTAACAATTTGGCACATACTTGTTACTTGCCCAATATCCAAGCGAATAACAGATCCACAACAAACTCATCAACAACTTAGAGAAATGTTAGATCCAGCAAACTTAAGATCGCTAAAAAATATAAAAGAAGCAACTTCATTGCACAACAAGTTTAATGACATATAAATTCAAAAATATTTTTAAATTCACTTTCCATTAAATTTTGTTTTTTTTTTTTTTTTTTTGTTTTTCCTTCTTTATAAACCTTTACTAATTATATAAGTAAACATGTACGTAAAATACGGCACCATATGGCCTTGTTGCCCTGATGCCTTCTAAAAAAAATAGTTTATAAATTAATTTGTAAATTATTTAGCTTTAAATAAATAAATAAATAAATAATATTATGTTATGTATATTACCTAGGTACATAGGTAGGTTGTATGCAAATAGTTGACATGATTGATATGTGAGTAAGTGGTGGGTGGTAGAGTAAAATTTAATGTTTGTATTGATAGGCTCATATGTAAGTAAATATATACCTTCATAGGTAGGAACCTACACACACAGGGTACCTATAGGTTACCTATTTATTGTTATGTAGGAAGGTAGATACCTACCTATATTTTATTGTGGTAGGCAGGTAGATATATATATTTTATTTTTAGGTTGTTACCTTTAGATATAGGTACCTATGTATGTACATGCGTATGTTTATGTAGGTATGTAGGTACATACCTAAGTAGAGTTAGATTGGAATTTTTGATAATCTGTAGGTAGGGGTATAGATAGGTACCTATCTACTTAATTGACTATTTAGGTATACCTACCTACTAACCTACCTTCACTCATAAATTTCATAATAGGTAGGTATGTGGACATAGCAAAAAGCTCTTTTATAGTAGGAAGATAAATTGATAATTTTATTGGTCGCTTTTAAAGATACATATGTAGATACACAAGCATATGTTGTATAGGTACCTACCAAGTTACTATTTTAAAAAGTATGTAAGTATGTAGGTATACATTAAATAGACATTTTTTTTAAATTATTGGCCACTTATGTTTTCATAGGTAGGTACCTACATTTGTTCTTATTTTAGGTATGTTCAAACTTTTGGGACTTTAGGTACTTACGATTTTTGTAGGTTTGTAGGTTGGTATCAATCTTTTAAAAAATAATTAGGTATTAAGTAGGTAAGGTAGGTAGGTACCTACCTAGAATAAATAAAACTGCAACAGCAAGTAGGTAGTCTTAAATGTTGTGCAGGTAGGTAGGTACGTATAGGTACCTACCACCTGTTATTACAGTTATTCAAGAATGTGTAGATATAGGTATACTAGTAGGTGTTAAGATATATTTTTTTTTCTGAAAGGTTTTAAGGCCATCTAGGTATAACCGGTTGCAAGGTTATCCAATATTTACTGAACCCCCTGTATATATGTACATAGGTATGTACCTAGGCATATACTTTTATATGTAGGTAAATACGTAGGTATTTTGGTTAAGGAAAATCACAAAAAACACCTAGGCAGAGGTAGCATTGCTGGATCACGTTTAACGGTGATGAACAATTTTAAAATAGTTAGGTATATAGGTACCTATGTAAGTAGATACCTAATAGGTAGATAGATATCTACTTATATGAGGGGTAGGTTATAATTTCAAAACTCTTCTTTTCCATGCTTTTGAACATGTTGAGTTAAACGAATAAAACTGTTAAAAGCTTCTAAAATAATATAAGCAAGGTATTGGTTTTAACGATAAAATGTTTGGAAGTTATAAGTTTGAACCTATAGGATAAACCTAAAAATTATAAAAAATCAATAAAATTTGGAAAATAGGAGTTTTGAAAATTACGATGAGGTAAAGAACAGTTTTGAAAATATCATATTGTAACTGATGAGGAATAAGTAGTCGAGTTTTGAAGGTTCAGAAAACTTTTTTAACTTTAATTGTAATTTCAGTAGGTATATACCTACCTAATATTAAAAAAAAAGAGCGCGTGTAACTCAGTACTCGTGGCAGAAGTGAAACTTCTTTGGCGATCTAAAATTCTCGATATGCATAGGGATATTAAGCTTAAGCGTATAAGACGCAGTTATGTGTTCTATATCAAAATGATCGATGGGTTGGGGTTGTAAGCTTGAAAATTAAATAATAATGGTGAACATTTAAAGTAAAAAAAGGTGAATATTTAAAAATTGGTTTATTTACGTAGGTTTTCCGACTATTCCCAATAATTCCTACACTCAAAATCTCTGCATAATCAAACATTTGTATATGACAATTTTAATTTGGTTTTATGCATTTAGCAAACATAGGTACCTTTACTATTCAAATTTTTAGCGGACTCTCCTGATTTAATTAAATTTTTTGAAATTAGCCTATTTTGAAATAAAATTTTTAAAATATCTTACATCTCCATACCAATAGGAGATAGATAAAAATCTTAAACTAGGAAGATTCTTAGAATTTCATTATCTATCCACAAAAAAAAATTCAAAACTAGCATTATTATTAACGAAATCAGAAAAAAAAACATAAAAGGACATTTTCCCTTTTATCTGCTACAATAATATAGATTATCAAAAAATCCAAACTTATTGCACTATTATTAGCCTATCAATAAAAATTTTTACTTTTACTCTATCTCCCACCACTTAGCTCATCAATGATCTCAGCGTTGCATAGTGGCGTTACATATTTTCGTTTCACAAAAATTCAACCTTGAAATTTCACTCTCAACGCGCCCAAAGCCTCAAAGAAGTTTCACTTCAAAAACTTTTAAAGTAGAGTAGGGGGGTACCTAGGTATACCAACCTACCTATACAAAACTTTATAAAATAAGTCCCAGAAATCTTATTAAATTATTTACTTAAACAAAAAAAGAAAAGTCTAATAAATAAATCAAAAAGTTTCAGCCCATTGTAATAAGTGAGTAAGTATTGAAAACGACTAGGTATACCTATCTACTTTATTTTGCCTAGTAAAAGAGGAGTTTTTGTGCTTAATTTTGTCTATTTTTTCTGTATGGCAATACATATAAGTTTTGAATAAGTGACTGAAAGGAATATAGTGTATAGTTTTGAAAAAAAAACACATCTTAAAAGTAGGTAGGTGACTATATGAAGTAGATAGGTACCTATGTAGGTATATAAAGTTTTGATAAAATTTTAACTAAATACGGAGGGGAGAGGGGGGCAAAAAGGACTAAACTGTTTTTTGGCTTCGTTTTTAATTTTATCTTATTTTCAATGATGAGAACTTATTAAGAACCTCTTTAGGACCTCTTAAGTTAGTTTCATAGGTACAGTTAAGTTGGTTTTATTTTTAAAAATTAAACATTGAAAATAGACGTTTTACTAAAAAAAAAAACATCAACTTTTCAAAAGACATCCAACCACACAGCTTTGTTCTTGCGGGAATTTCGTTTTTAATCACGTGCTTGATTTTATTTGTTTTTGTTGGACTAATAAAAACAAAAACTAAAACGAACTTTGTTTTATAAAAAAAAATATTTTTAATAAAAAACTCATAGTGGGGCAAGCAAGACCAGAGCACCAGGGGGTAATAGCCTTTTCACACCAAACCCAAAACGCGGTTCTCGGCAATAGGTTTTCGAAAACCTGAAAATCGTTCAGACCGAAAATTTACAAGTTTTCATTTGACATTTCATTTTATTGCTCGAACGCAATGATCTCGAAGAATGGCCGCGCCGCTTTGAATATTTGCAGTGACACAGTAAAGGGAAAAATCAAGTGTTTTATGTGAAATTAAAAGACAATTTTTAAATATTGGAAGTTGAAAAAGGAAATGCAATGAATCCTGGTTCGTTATATTTAATTTATTTCTTAACCGATCAATTTCACGTAGTAGTAAGGATGCGCGACACTGCATCGCGGTCTCTTGTGTTCCAGCAGAAAAATTATTTTTTACCTGGCAGCAACCCGTCAGCTATTTATATGACTTTAATTGAGAGCTGAATGTTTCACAAGGTGTGTTTGTTTAGTTCATCTTGCAAATCCAACATGTTTTCGACAGGTTTTATTTAAAACTTGTGTTTTATCAAAACTTGTGGTTTAGCAAAAATGTATGGGAAAACTTGTGTTTTCGATTTAGGTTTTCAGCCAAAACCGATATTTTCGTGAAAACCGGGTTTTGGGTTTGGTGTGAAAAGGCTATAAAATGGACTATGATTAATTTACCTTATAGCAATTTTTTTTACGACACTTTCAGATCATATCTTATTTCTTCTTACGATAAATCCATATACTGTTTTTGTCATAGTTTCTTTTCGTCTAGCAATGCATTTTGTTAATTTTTGGTTAAAACTTACCTATTATTACTTTTCAGTTTAATAATAAGTTTATTTTCAATACCTAAATCAAATTTAAAACTTCATAGAAGAAATTTATTTGTTCATTATGCCTTCGATACAATATATAAGTACAAAATTTAGTTTTTTGTTTATATATTTCTTTTGTCAATGCTAAAAAAATATTGGTCTAATTTGCCCCATTCAAAATTCCGTTTTACCCCACTAGTGGGGCAAAGCAGACTTTTGAGATCGAGTTGTGATTTTAATTATAAATTTATATCATATATTTCTCTAACTATAATGATCTTTTACTTTGGTGTAGTTCAAATGTTAAGCTATTATTAGCAAAAAAAAAAAAACGGTCGATTTTTAACAATATTAAACAAATTAGGAATGTTTGAAGCTTAAGTAGTCCTTCTCGCCCCCCTCTCCTCTAGATATGTAAGATGGAGGGCACTTCTCCTCTTATCTAACTCATTTTTTATAAAAAGTGGAATAGAAGAGTTTTAAATGTACCCCTCATATAATATCTATACCTACCTTAGTATACCAGATACCTACATACCTATGTACCTAGGTATCTAAAATATACCTTTTGCAAACGATTTTTTACCTGCGATAGGTAGGTATTGATATGTACCTACAACATATCCACCTAGCACGATAAACAGAAACAAGGTATCTTTACCTATAAATATCTATCTACATATGCTTATAACTATATCTTTATGCGTGTGACGTCATAATCACATGCTTATGAAATACATAGATAAGGTACCTAGGTTTCTAAATATTTTAGTAGAAACAAAAATTTCCAATAAAACCTACATAACACCTACCTACTAACTGTCATAGAACCTGTTTCATTTGATTTTCAAATTTATCATTAACGGCTTAAATTTGCATACAACAGTTTTGCATATCTAAGTTAAGGTAGGTACACACATTTTCTAAATAAATAGTTTTTTGATTTTTAAAAATAGGTAGTAAGATATATAGGTGGCTGTCTATATATTTATCTAGGTAACTACCTATTAGTTTTTTTTTTAACTCCAATGTCTTGAAAACGGGTAGATGAATTATTTTTGAATTTTGTACAAAACTATATTTCATTAAATACTAAAAATTAACATGCTAAACTTAATTTTTATAAATGTTCTACAAGTTTTATACCTATATAAAAAATTAATAAAAAAAAACTCTCTAATGATTTATGATTTTTTTATCAACAAAATGGGATGGCTTCATATTGAGCTCCATGTTTTTGTTTTTTTTTTTATAGATTTTAAGTATCAAATTCATAAACATTTACACCACCTTATTTTATAGGTATTTTAACTTGTTTTTTTCACTTTCTTTTAAACGATATCATACTATTTTTATACTTATACGTTAAAATTGTTAGCTAACAGTGGTGCTTTTTTTAAGTTTCTTGAAAACTTTTCTAAATAGATAATATGTAGGTACCTACTTCTACAATTTTTAACTCTTTATTTAATTTATTAGGAAAAAATTACAACGGCAAATACTAGTATAGGTACCTACCTAGCGTCAAATTAAATTTAATCGATTTTAAAACAATCTTAAAAATTTACCTCACATCTGTCATCTAACAATAATGACAACCTACTTATTTGTGATGCGAAGTTAATATACCTACCTACATACCTACCTATCTAACAATAGATACAAAAACACGCTTGAGGCGGTAAATTGCAGTTTCATAGGGATAGTAACCCGAATACCTATGTACATACATATAATACTTATAACAATATAGCGTAAGCTGTTTTGTCGATTAACATATATCAAAGAACAAGTACCTATGTATACTTATGTATAATTAAATGAAACAAAAATAGGAAATACCAAAGTATTTTTATAATAAGTAAACTAATTATTATACAGATAAACGACTTGTTATAAATATAAAATGTAGCCGTTGAACCAAATTTTATATAAAAAAAAAAAATTTCGACTGAGTTCATTACAAAAATCATTTAAGTACCTATATATGTCTGTAGGTATATATTAATATTAGTACCTAGCAAATAAAATGTCGTTTTGTAAACAATTTATCTCTTCAACTTTCTCGATAATATTTAAACGGATTTTGATTAAAATTTGTATGAAGACGCTAACAAAAAGTTATAAATAATGGTTTTCGATAATTTAAAGTTAAACTAAATCACACTATTAAAATCAAAAACAAATCAATTTTCATTATAAAAACAATAAACCAAAAATAAGATCAAATAAGGATTTTTCTTTTAATGAAGAAGTCGGTTTAATTATTTTTTTTCATATTACATATTGCATATTTTGCAAATTCTTGCGTATTTTTCTACAAACAAAAATCAGAACTTTCGAAATATCATTTAATGCTTGTTTAAAAATAAATAAATATGTTTCGGCATGTACCTACCTATGTCCCGTTACATACCGTTTTTGTCAGTGTATTCCGGGTCTCATAAATAACCAAATTTAAAAACATTTTTTTAAAAAAAGATTTCGAGTATTTATATTGAAATAGTAGTGAAGGCAATAAAAAACATTAAAAAACAAGGTGGACAAACCAGTAAAAGAGAAGATAAATAGTAGTGTTGTTAAGAAATGTTGGTTTTCAAAAATTAAAAACGATTTGTTTGGCTTTGTTTTATAGAAAGCTATACACCTGCTGAAATATAAGCATTTAAATACCCCACAATAACATCTGTTGATGTTGAATGCAGCTTTTCGATGAAGACAAATGAATTTCGAAATATTTTCAAAGTTTTCTGTTCGAAAATATAATCGAAATGTCCCGCCACCGGTGACGTCAATTAGACTTACATCATTGGTGACGCAGGTCTCACGCACCGGGGTTTTCAACTTAAGATTTTTCAAATTGTGTTATTAACAGTTTAGTTTTTGTTTTTAATATATGATCTTTGACAGTTAAACAAAGATATTTCATCAATCTTAGCTCATTTATTTCACTTTTAATAATCAATACAAATATTTGCGTAGAGCATTACAAAAAAAGAGTTTTGAAAACATGGTGTTTTTTTTTAAATTAAGAAAAAAATAAAATATCGCATATTCATGTAATAAAATCAGTAAATACTGTTAGTCTTTTGACACTAGGAACTTTCATAAAATATACAAAAACTGACATTTTCGAAATATATATAATATTTATAATATGTAATTCTACTATGGACTATTTGACTTACAGTCGGTGACACCCGGTCTCACGCACCGAGTTGGTACCAAAAATACTTAACGTGACCGTGTTTAGACGTTTAAGCGTGAACTGAGGGTGGGGGACGTTAAATGCGGCAGCTACTCGAAATCACGACAAAAATCGATGACGGGGGATAAAGTTATTCAAATTTTTAAAAGCACCCGGTCTCTGAGACATATAGGTCACCGTTGGCGGGTTATAAATTATTGTACAATCAAAATTTCAAAATAATTTAAAAAGTTAAATTTCTTTTCCCTATAGCTTTTATAATTTTTTTCTTAAACTTTGTAGGTTGATTTCGTTTTTTAAGGGCATATAATCGTTTTTTAGAACAAATACTTGTTTTTTTTTCGAGAATATAATGGTTTTGCGAGCATATATCGTGCATAATATAAACGATTAAAACGGATTTTTTAGGGCATATTTTTGGTTGCCCTACATATTAATAATTACTTTAAATTGGTGTTCCTCATCTGCTCAGTGTAGGCTTGTTTTATTAGGACTACTCTATCGTTGAATTAGGGTAATTAGTAACAACAATCTACTCAACCTCGACCTGTCGACCATGAGTGGCCCTTCTGCGGAAATGAGTTCCGCGATCGCATAGCTCGAGGTTTAATTGTAGTTGTTGCCGTAAGCCCTTAAGGTCTTATATAAGCTCAGAAAGCATGCTACATTTTTTTTGGGGGGGTGCGATTAACAGGGGGCTCAAAACATCAAAGCGAAAAAACGGGCCCAGTGCGAGTCCATAAAAGAAAAACTTTCAAAAAAATGTCAGCCTTCTACGGTTTATGGTTGCTGAGAAATTTGAAAAAGAATATTATTCCCCCTTTTTCAAAATAAATATTAGTTCAATTAGAATTAATTTATATTTATTTCTTCACTCTTTTTCCAATTTTCGTTGATGACAGGAGTACCTACCTCCTTTTCCTGAGAAATAAATGTGCATTTTTTCAAAACTCTTTTTTTGTAATGCTCTACGCAAATATTTGTATTGATTATTAAAAGTGAAATAAATGAGCTAAGATTGATGAAATATCTTTGTTTAACTGTCAAAGATCATATATTAAAAACAAAAACTAAACTGTTAATAACACAATTTGAAAAATCTAAGTTGAAAACCCCGGTGCGTGAGACCTGCGTCACCAATGATGTAAGTCTAATTGACGTCACCGGTGGCGGGACATTTCGATTATATTTTCGAACAGAAAACTTTGAAAATATTTCGAAATTCATTTGTCTTCATCGAAAAGCTGCATTCAACATCAACAGATGTTATTGTGGGGTATTTAAATGCTTATATTTCAGCAGGTGTATAGCTTTCTATAAAACAAAGCCAAACAAATCGTTTTTAATTTTTGAAAACCAACATTTTTTAACAACACTACTATTTATCTTCTCTTTTACTGGTTTGTCCACCTTGTTTTTTAATGTTTTTTATTGCCTTCACTACTATTTCAATATACATACTCGAAATCTTTTTTTAAAAAAATGTTTTTAAATTTGGTTACTTATGAGACCCGGAGTACACTGACAAAAACGGTATATAACGGGACATAGGTAGGTACATGCCGAAACATATTTATTTATTTTTAAACAAGCATTAAATGATATTTCGAAAGTTCTGATTTTTGTTTGTAGAAAAATACGCAAGAATTTGCAAAATATGCAATATGTATATGAAAAAAAAAATAATTAAACCAACTTCTTCATTAGAAGAAAAATCCTTATTTGATCTTATTTTTGGTTTATTGTTTTTATAATGGAAATTGATTTGTTTTTGATTTTAATAGTGTGATTTAGTTTAACTTTAAATTATCGAAAACCATTATTTATAACTTTTTTTTAGCGTCTTCATACAAATTTTAATCAAAATCCGTTTAAATATTATCGAGAAAGTTGAAGAGATAAATTGTTTACAAAACGACATTTTATTTGCTAGGTACTAATATTAATATATACCTACAGACATATATAGGTACTTAAATGATTTTTGTAATGAACTCAGTCGAAATTTTTTTTTTTATATAAAATTTGGTTCAACGGCTACATTTTATATTTATAACAAGTCGTTTATCTGTATAATAATTAGTTTACTTATTATAAAAATACTTTGGTATTTCCTATTTTTGTTTCATTTAATTATACATAAGTATACATAGGTACTTGTTCTTTGATATATGTTAATCGACAAAACAGCTTACGCTATATTGTTATAAGTATTATATGTATGTACATAGGTATTCGGGTTACTATCCCTATGAAACTGCAATTTACCGCCTCAAGCGTGTTTTTGTATCTATTGTTAGATAGTTAGGTATGTAGGTAGGTATATTAACTTCGCATCACAAATAAGTAGGTTGTCATTATTGTTAGATGACCGATGTGAGGTAAATTTTTAAGATTGTTTTAAAATCGATTAAATTTAATTTGACGCTAGGTAGGTACCTATACTAGTATTTGCCGTTGTAATTTTTTCCTAATAAATTAAATAAAGAGTTAAAAATTGTAGAAGTAGGTACCTACATATTATCTATTTAGAAAAGTTTTCAAGAAACTTAAAAAAAGCACCACTGTTAGCTAACAATTTTAACGTATAAGTATAAAAATAGTATGATATCGTTTAAAAGAAAGTGAAAAAAACAAGTTAAAATACCTATAAAATAAGGTGGTGTAAATGTTTATGAATTTGATACTTAAAATCTATAAAAAAAAAAACAAAAACATGGAGCTCAATATGAAGCCATCCCATTTTGTTGATAAAAAAATCATAAATCATTAGAGAGTTTTTTTTTTTATTAATTTTTTATATAGGTATAAAACTTGTAGAACATTTATAAAAATTAAGTTTAGCATGTTAATTTTTAGTATTTAATGAAATATAGTTTTGTACAAAATTCAAAAATAATTCATCTACCCGTTTTCAAGATATTGGAGTTAAAAAAAAAACTAATAGGTAGTTACCTAGATAAATATATAGACAGCCACCTATATATCTTACTACCTATTTTTAAAAATCAAAAAACTATTTATTTAGAAAATGTGTGTACCTACCTTAACTTAGATATGCAAAACTGTTGTATGCAAATTTAAGCCGTTAATGATAAATTTGAAAATCAAATGAAACAGGTTCTATGACAGTTAGTAGGTAGGTGTTATGTAGGTTTTATTGGAAATTTTTGTTTCTACTAAAATATTTAGAAACCTAGGTACCTTATCTATGTATTTCATAAGCATGTGATTATGACGTCACACGCATAAAGATATAGTTATAAGCATAAGTAGATAGATATTTATAGGTAAAGATACCTTGTTTCTGTTTATCGTGCTAGGTGGATATGTTGTAGGTTTATATCAATACCTACCTATCGCAGGTAAAAAATCGTTTGCAAAAGGTATATTTTAGATACCTAGGTACATAGGTATGTAGGTATCTGGTATACTAAGGTAGGTATAGATATTATATGAGGGGTACATTTCAAAACTCTTCTATTCCACTTTTTATAAATGAGTTAGATAAGAGAAGAAGTGCCCTCCATCTTACATATCTAGGGGAGAGGGGGGCGAGAAGGACTACTTAAGCTTCAAACATTCCTAATTTGTTTAATGTTGTTAAAAATCGACCATTTTTTTTTTTTGCTAATAATAGCTTGACATTTGAACTACACCAAAGTAAAAGATCATTATAGTTAGAGAAATAAATTATATAAATTTATAATTAAAATCACAACTCGATCTCAAAAGTCTGCTTTACCCCACTAGTGGGGTAAAACGGAATTTTGAATGGGGCAAATTAGACCAATATTTTTTTAGCATTGACAAAAGAAATATATAAACAAAAAACTAAATTTTGTACTTATATATTGTATCGAAGGCATAATGAACAAATAAATTTCTTCTATGAAGTTTTAAATTTGATTTATAAATGAAAATAAACTTATTATTAAACTGAAAAGTAATAATAGGTAAGTTTTAACCAAAAATTAACAAAATGCATTACTAGACGAAAAGAAACTATGACAAAAACAGTATATGGATTTATCGTAAGAAGAAATAAGATATGATCTGAAAGTGTCGTAAAAAAAAATTGCTATAAGGTAAATTAATCATAGTCCATTTTATAGCCTTTTCACACCAAACCCAAAACCCGGTTTTCACGAAAATATCGGTTTTGGCTGAAAACCTAAATCGAAAACACAAGTTTTCCCATACATTTTTGCTAAACCACAAGTTTTGATAAAACACAAGTTTTAAATAAAACCTGTCGAAAACATGTTGGATTTGCAAGATGAACTAAACAAACACACCTTGTGAAACATTCAGCTCTCAATTAAACGTCATATAAATAGCTGACGGGTTGCTGCCAGGTAAAAAATAATTTTTCTGCTGGAACACAAGAGACCGCGACGCAGTGTCGCGCATCCTTACTACTACGTGAAATTGATCGGTTAAGAAATAAATTAAATATAACGAACCAGGATTCATTGCATTTCCTTTTTCAACTTCCAATATTTAAAAATTGTCTTTTAATTTCGCATAAAACACTTGATTTTTCCCTTTACTGTGTCACTGCCAATATTCAAAGCGGCGCGGCCATTCTTCGAGATCATTGCGTTCGAGCAAAAAAATGAAATGTCAAATGAAAACTTGTAAATTTTCAGTGTGAACGATTTTCAGGTTTTCGTAAAGCTATTGCCGAGAACCGCGTTTTGGGTTTGGTGTGAAAAGACTATTACCCCCTGGTGCTCTGGTCTTGCTTGCCCCACTATGAGTTTTTTATTAAAAATATTTTTTTTTATAAAACAAAGTTCGTTTTAGTTTTTGTTTTTCATAGTCAAACAAAAACAAATAAAATCAAGCACTTGATTAAAAACGAAATTCCCGCAAGAACAAAGCTGTGTGGTTGGATGTCTTTTGAAAAGTTCATGTTTTTTTTTTTAGTAAAACGTCTATTTTCAATGTTTAATTTTTAAAAATAAAACCAACTTAACTGTACCTATGAAACTAACTTAAGAGGTCCTAAAGGAGGTTCTTAATAAGTTCTCATCATTGAAAATAAGATAAAATTAAAAACGAAGCCAAAAAAACAGTTTAGTCCTTTTTGCCCCCCTCTCCCCTACGTATTTAGTTAAAATTTTATCAAAACTTTATATACCTACATAGGTACCTATCTACTTCATATAGTCACCTACCTACTTCTAAGATGTGTTTTTTTTTCAAAACTATACACTATATTCCTTTCAGTCACTTAATTCAAAACTTATATGTATTCCCATACAGAAAAAATAGACAAAATTAAGCACAAAAACTCCTCTTTTACTAGGCAAAATAAAGTAGATAGGTATACCTAGTCGTTTTCAATACTTACTCACTTATTACAATGGGCTGAAACTTTTTGATTTATTTATTAGACTTTTCTTTTTTTGTTTAAGTAAATAATTTAATAAGATTTCTGGGACTTATTTTATAAAGTTTTGTATAGGTACGTTGGTATACCTAGGTACCCCCCTACTCTACTTTAAAAGTTTTTGAAGTGAAACTTCTTTGAGGCTTTGGGCGCGTTGAGAGTGAAATTTCAAGGTTGAATTTTTGTGAAACGAAAATATGTAACGCCACTATGCAACGCTGAGATCATTGATGAGCTAAGTGGTGGGAGATAGAGTAAAAGTAAAAATTTTTATTGATAGGCTAATAATAGTGCAATAAGTTTGGATTTTTTGATAATCTATATTATTGTAGCAGATAAAAGGGAAAATGTCCTTTTATGTTTTTTTTCTGATTTCGTTAATAAGAATGCTAGTTTTGAATTTTTTTTTGTGGATAGATAATGAAATTCTAAGAATCTTCCTAGTTTAAGATTTTTATCTATCTCCTATTGGTATGGAGATGTAAATTATTTTAAAAATTTTATTTCAAAATAGGCTAATTTCAAAAAATTTAATTAAATCAGGAGAGTCCGCTAAAAATTTGAATAGTAAAGGTACCTATGTTTGCTAAATGCATAAGACCAAATTAAAATTGTCATATACAAATGTTTGATTATGCAGAGATTTTGAGTGTAGGAATTATTGGGAATAGTCGGAAAACCTACGTAAATAAACCAATTTTTAAATATTCACCTTTTTTTACTTTAAATGTTCACCATTATTATTTAATTTTCAAGCTTACAACCCCAACCCATCGATCATTTTGATATAGAACACATAACTGCGTCTTATACGCTTAAGCTTAATATCCCTATGCATATCGAGAATTTTAGATCGCCAAAGAAGTTTCACTTCTGCCACGAGTACTGAGTTACACGCGCTCTTTTTTTTTAATATTAGGTAGGTATATACCTACTGAAATTACAATTAAAGTTAAAAAAGTTTTCTGAACCTTCAAAACTCGACTACTTATTCCTCATCAGTTACAATATGATATTTTCAAAACTGTTCTTTACCTCATCGTAATTTTCAAAACTCCTATTTTCCAAATTTTATTGATTTTTTATAATTTTTAGGTTTATCCTATAGGTTCAAACTTATAACTTCCAAACATTTTATCGTTAAAACCAATACCTTGCTTATATTATTTTAGAAGCTTTTAACAGTTTTATTCGTTTAACTCAACATGTTCAAAAGCATGGAAAAGAAGAGTTTTGAAATTATAACCTACCCCTCATATAAGTAGATATCTATCTACCTATTAGGTATCTACTTACATAGGTACCTATATACCTAACTATTTTAAAATTGTTCATCACCGTTAAACGTGATCCAGCAATGCTACCTCTGCCTAGGTGTTTTTTGTGATTTTCCTTAACCAAAATACCTACGTATTTACCTACATATAAAAGTATATGCCTAGGTACATACCTATGTACATATATACAGGGGGTTCAGTAAATATTGGATAACCTTGCAACCGGTTATACCTAGATGGCCTTAAAACCTTTCAGAAAAAAAAATATATCTAAACACCTACTAGTATACCTATATCTACACATTCATGAATAACTGTAATAACAGATGGTAGGTACCTATACGTACCTACCTACCTGCACAACATTTAAGACTACCTACTTTCTATTGCAGTTTTATTTATTCTAGGTAGGTACCTACCTACCTTACCTACTTAATACCTAATTATTTTTTAAAAGATTGATACCAACCTACAAACCTACAAAAATCGTAAGTACCTAAAGTCCCAAAAGTTTGAACATACCTAAAATAAGAACAAATGTAGGTACCTACCTATGAAAACATAAGTGGCCAATAATTTAAAAAAAATGTCTATTTAATGTACTTACTACATACTTTTTAAAATAGTAACTTGGTAGGTACCTATACAACATATGCTTGTGTATCTACATTTGTATCTTTAAAAGCGACCAATAAAATTATCAATTTATCTTCCTACTATGCTATGTCCACATACCTACCTATTATGAAATTTATGAGTGAAGGTAGGTTAGTAGGTAGGTATACCTAAGTAGTCAATTAAGTAGATAGGTACCTATCTATACCCCTACCTACAGATTATCAAAAATTCCAATCTAACTCTACTTAGGTATGTACCTACATACCTACATAAACATACGCATGTACATACATAGGTACCTATATCTAAAGGTAACAACCTAAAAATAAATTATATATACCTACCTGCCTACCACAATAAAATATAGGTAGGTATCTACCTTCCTACATAACAATAAATAGGTAACCTATAGGTACCCTATGTGTGTAGGTTCCTACCTATGAAGGTATATATTTACTTACATATGAGCCTATCAATACAAACATTAAATTTTACTCTACCACCCACCACTTACTCACATATCAATCATGTCAACTATTTGCATACAACCTACCTATGTACCTAGGTAATATACATAACATAATATTATGTTGTAGGTATAGGTACCTAACTACCACACTTTTAGAATTAAAATCCTAATAACTTTTATTAAAAAGTTTCTTATATCTATTATCTACCTATGTACCTACCTTCCTACCTCATCACATCAACAACTCAAAATAATTACAACATACCTATGCACCTACATATTTCTACCACTCACCTTTCACCATTTTTTCTTATCCTCACACCCACACAAAACATAGGTATAGCCCTTCAATATCTACATAATTAATTCATTTTTGTTCTTCATCTACCTACCTACATAGATACTCCTCTATATAGCCGACAAAATTCACACTTTATTTCCTGCTCCCTCCTTCAAACATATATTTCTGTATAGAACCTACGCTACAAGTATAACCCTTTGACCGCAATTCTTGAATCTCTGTTGCGAAAATGTTATTAGGTAGGTATATCTCTATATATCTATTGTGTACCAACATTGGGTATCCACAATAGACAAAGCAATATAGGTACAACTATACTGACTTCCTGCTTCCTCTCATAAATATAATCTAAATCTAACAACCTCACACTTCATTATAACTCACTCCTCTTAAAGTAATTGTTGTTGCTAAATATCAACAAATCGCGTATCCCCTAGAAACAAAAACTAATTGTAGTTCCTCCTCCTTTCAACCAAAAAAATCACTCACATAAATATAATTATACCGAAACTATTAAATGCACAAACCATTGGCTTCCTTGAGTTTTATTTTCGGTAAAATATTTTTCGGAACGAAATTCTGTTTTTGGGTCGAGGTGTCTGGGTCGAGTTGTCCTGGGACCAAATGTCCAATGGTACCAGACCGGCGGGTTCATTTGAGTCGCGACGAAAGGTGCTGGGATGAACTATACCCAACCCGGGGAAAATACCGACCACTCGGAATTCAGCCTACATGGTTATAGCTTAGTGCCTCTATTTTTTCCACATCATGGTCTCGCCGTGTATGTTCGAAATGATGTTGCTTATCAGCTTCAACCACAATATGGTTCATGTTTGAATACGAACTTTAATTTCATGTGGTTTAAATTCACCATCCATAAGCGCATCATCCATACTTGTTTTATTAATCGTAGTCCTAGTTTGGATAGTAATTCGACTTCCAACGAATTCGATGCACTATCCGACTCCATCCAGAGAATTATTTCCCATTTTCCGCACAGTGAAATCGTTGTTACGGGCGATTTCAATGTACATAATTCTTCGTGGCTACGCTATTCGGGTCAGACAACACCCGAAGGAAGGTATGTCGAGATTTTTGCTGAGATAAACAACCTAAATCAGCTGGTCGACGAGCCTACTCGGATTCCTGACGTTGCAGGTCAATCCGCCAACACCCTAGATTCGTTTCTTACCTCTGACCCTGATAAATACACTATAAGTGTATTATCGCCTCTAGGCACATCAGACCATTGTGTCATATCTGCGAATTTCGTGTGCCACCAAAACACAGTTAAAGAAAAAACTCGAGAAAGCCAACTGGGACGGTCTCAATGTTTTCTTCAGGAACTTTAACTGGTCACTATGCTTCCTCGATAGTGACGTAGATTCCAGTGCAGATATGATTACAAACTTAATTCTTTGTGGAATGAGAAATTTTATCCCGAATAGGGTGAAATCTATCAAACCCAAAGAAAACTCATGGTTTGATTCGAGCTGTAAGGAGGTTATTAGGGTTAGAGAAGTAAGCTTCCGAAGTTATAAAGCCAACCCTACTGAGGAAAACCGGAAAAAGTTTCAACAAGCTAGAAAGACCTGTAACGTTCATATTCAAATCAAAAATTACGGCAAAAAATTCTACAATGTCCCAAAGGTCGTAAAAATTTTTGGTCATTTGTAAAAAACATACGAAATACCACCTCGTCCTCGGTTCCAACACTCGTCTCCAACGATACTCCTTTTGTCAGCTCAATCGATAAAGCCAATTTGCTTGCAGCACAGTTTGCTGTTAATTCATCGCTACCTGAAAGTGTTATGACTCCTCCTGTACTTGAGAGCGCAAATGATTCTATGGGACAAATCTTCTTCCGCACTCGTGCAGTTGCCAGAGTTCTGAAAGATCTCGATATACACAAATCCGCTGGCCCGGATAGTATCCCTCCCATTGTTCTGAAGAGGTGTTCTTCAACGCTGGCAAAACCACTGCGTAAGCTTTTCCATCTGTCCTACTCTACTGGTCTCTTTCCGAGTGGATGGAAAACAGCATTTGTCCAGCCTGTCCCTAAAAAAGGCGTGTCTTCTTCTCCCTCCAACTATCGGCCAATTGCGCTTACGTCCCTTCTTTCCAAGGTCATGGAAACGCTGATTAATTTTCAGCTAAAGAAATATCTCGAAGAACGAAAGCTTCTTAATGACCGGCAGTACGGCTTTCGTAGCAATAGGTCCACTGGTGATCTGATGGTATATCTCACCGAACAGTGGCACAAATCTTTACATCGTTTTGGAGAAAGTAAGATTATTGCGCTTGATATTTCTTAAGCATTTGATAGAGTTTGGCATCAAGCTCTCTTATCGAAAATGAGTGCATTTGGTATCGATGAATCTCTTCTTCGTTGGATTAGAAATTACCTTTCGGACCGTTCAATACAAGTTGTATTGGATGGTTTCAAGTCTGAAATTCACAAAATAAATGCTGGTGTGCCCCAGGGCTCCGTTCTGTCTCGGACTCTCTTCCTTATATTTATAAACGATCTTTTATCTGAAACTTCTAATCCATTAAATTGTTTCGCTGACGACAGTACCCTCAGCTTTTCATATTCGTTCTTCGATTCACATCCATGTCCTTTGTATGTGGAACTTGAACGGCAGCGTATGATAAGCTCATTAAATTCTGATCTCGACAGCATTGTCCAATGGGGAATAAAAAATCGTGTAGAATTTAATGCTTTAAAAACTCAATGCTGTCTACTGTCGTTAAAACAAAACCCACCCCCTATGCCACTATCCATGAGTGGCACTTGCATTGAGGAAACCGAAAAGCTTTCAGTCCTCGGTATGTGTCGAACCACCTTTTATGGAACGACCACATAATCGACATCGCCAAAAATTCTGCTAAGTGTTTAGGTTTTCTCCGTCGATGTAAGAAATTTTTCTCCCTTTCTGATCTGGCTGTGATCTACAAAGCCTTTGTTTGTCCAAAACTTGAGTATAACTCTCACATTTGGGCAGGTGCTCCAATAACCCACTTGAGTTTATTGGATAGAATTGAAAAGAGAGCTCTTAAAATGATAGGTGAAAGAACTATAACGGAAACATTCTCATCTCTTGAGCACCGTCGAAATGTTTCATGTCTTTCGTTATTTTACCGTTATTTCCATAAACAATGCTCAAGTGAAATAGCCAGTTGCATTCCTCCCCTTAAACAATTCAACCGTAATACTCGCGCTTCTAGGAATGCCCATCAGTTTACCCTTGAGCCCAATTTCGGACGTACTGTTAAGTACAGAGGTTCTTTCTTTAGTCGCACTACTCGAATGTGGAATGCTCTACCCAGCTCAATTTTCCCCTCCCATTGTGATCTACAGACGTTCAAAACCAATGTGCATCGGTATCTCCTTTTAAATCCCCTCAAATCTATCTAATCGCTCGTGCTGTGTATATCATCTTAAGGGTAGTCACAACCCCTTTTGCACGCGCTTAATATAAAAAAAAAAAAAAAAAAAAAAAAACTAAGCTGATGTTGACTTAGATTGGATGGCTTGAGAATTTTGGTTTTCATGGAGCTGAATTTTCCGGGGTCCATTGGTTCTTCTGTGTTAATTTCTGTGATTTTAGTTATTGCGGTCACAGATTCGCATTTTCCAATTACTTCTCCTTTCTTGAGCTTCACCTCGTACGGTTTGATGTTCAGAATCCGTACGGGTACCATGTTGTTCTTTGGTTCCACAAGAGTCTTCCCTAAGATGATGTTTTGGGAAGATTGCTCAGACTCTGGTTCCACCATGAGGTATCGATGGCTACCTAGATTGACCTCTATTTTCGTCCAAACAAAAACTTCTGAAGAGGCAGGCAAGCATATGTCTTCTTTGATGACAGTTCTTAGAGTTGATGAGTTTTCGTTGTCATAAACCATAGGAATCTCTACATTTTGGTACTTCAACACTTGCTTACCGATATCCAGAATCACTCCGTGCTCTTTCATGAAGTCGATTCCAATTATGCACTCATCACATATGTCTGCTACCAAAAATAGATGCGAAAACTCTAATTCTGCCAAACGGATTTTAAGACGAACTTCTCCATATACTCTTGCTGCCTCACCTGTCGCAGTTTTAAGACGGTAGCTAATGGTGTTATGTAGCCACGTCATCTTGACCAAGTCTCTCCGCACAATGGAGGCTGTGGCACCGGTGTCAATTGTAGCCACGTGTTTCTTGCCATTTAATGTTGTGTCCACTGTCAGACTCTTATTGTTTCGTTTAGTCTGCGAGACTTGGATTGTGGTTCTGGGCCCATCGATACCAGGGCGAGCAGGAGCGATGATGTTATTGCTTACCTGTTCGCGGTTATTATTCCTGTTTCCACAATGTTGACAGGCGCTGAAGATGTCCGGTTCTGTTGCAGTTCCAGCATCGAGCAGGTCCTTCTCGCTCACTTCTATGGAATTCAGCTTTCTGTCAAGAACATTCCTCAACTTCAAGTTCTCTTACCCGATGAACTCCAAAGGAAGCCTGTTCTGATGCTTCCATAGTCAGAGCGAACGCCAATGCTTCAGAAACCGTGCGTTTTCCAGCAGTTCGAATTGCTCGCTGGAGGTTGATGTCGGAAACTGCACGGACAAAAGCCTCCGTTGCTAGCTGGTTGGTAATTTCATCTCCTGCAGTCGGGTATGCTAGGTGTGCCAACCGTTCGATGTCTGCTTGGAGTTGTTGCAGACTTTCACCTCTTTTCTGGACTCTGGTATTGAGCTGGACGCGGAAGACTTCTTGCATATGGCTATCGCTGAAGCGTTTGTCAATAGCCTGAACAAGAGCACTGAAGTTGCCGTTCTGGTCTGCTGGTATGGTTTGCAAAAGTTCAGCAGCAGAACCTCTAAGGGCAAGCTTCAGGGCAATAAACTTGACTTCGTCATCCCAGCCATTTGTTGTTGTGGCTGCCTCAAACTGCTTCTTGTAGATTGACCAAGAAGACTGTCCATCAAAGGTTGGTGGATACATTTCTTTCTTCTTAGGAAAATCGCAACTGCCCTCTCTTACCTTCATTTTCCTAACCTTATCTAATTCATTGGCAAAGTTCTGCATTTTGTGTTCAAATTTCTCGAACTGTTTTTCGACGTTTTCAACACGTTCATCAAGAGCCATGAATTTATTTGCAAATTGCGTTGCGTTGTTCCTCTAGAAGATTCTTTTGCTCTTTTCGTTGGTCTTCAAACTGGGCGAGCAGCTGAGCCATCATACTAAAAATGTCTAAGCTTGTACTTACTTGCTCTTCCGGCATTTCAATTTCAAATAGAAACGTGTCTGGATTTTCATCGTGTTGCCTTAAATCTTCCTGCAGACGGATAATGGGGTCGTTTTTTGTTCCAGCAGTAGGAAGGCCTCGTCTGTTTAGTTCTGCTTTAAGTTCAACACAATTCAATGCATTCATAATTTTACCCATTTTTTTCTATTTTGTTCTTATATTTTTGTGTGTCACTTTTCACAAACACCTTTCTTATTTGTTCACTAATATACACACTTTATCAATTTTTTTTTTTTTTTTTTTTTCACCATCAATTATCTGAATTCACAGATTAAATAAGTTTTATTCCACTTTTTCTGACACCAATGTAGTATTTTACTAAGGGTTCGCAAATAAAACTTATTTCCTTTATTCAAATTGAAACTGCAATTAATTCACAAAATAAAACGCTTTTTATTTCAAATACTTTTTCTTTCTTCTTTTATTATAACCAAGCACTAGTATGCAACTCTTTATTCACACTGACATTCATTCATTCACTTTCAAAATCAAATTGCATCTTTCGGACTGGTGCCCCTGTATTTATATCCGAAAATAAAGTGTTCTAGAATGTTCTAGGGTTTGCTAGATGGTGCTTTCCAAAAAGGTTTCGTCAATTATTCCAGTACAAACACCAACCGAGATGGATTTAATTATTGATTTCACTCAAAGATGGCGCGGAAAGTTGTACTAATGTGTGGTTGTTTACATAACTGGGCATATTCACCACAATATATTTGTTACATAATTGTTATAGAAAGTGACGATTTTTATGATAAAGTCATCGATAATTTTGTTTCCTTCGAACGACGAAGCGAATTTATGTATCTATAAATTTTCGTTATCAATAAAATTTAAAAAAAAAATTAGATTGTTATTTTTTTAACCTTCCATAGACCACGTTGCTAAACCAATACTAAGGACCAGGATTCGCCACTGCCCCAGGCCAGAACATTTCCTCCTCCGTGGTTTATTGTGCCTTTGTGAAACGTTGGCTTAGCATTTTGCCTTTCGGTATGCGGACTTGCTTCATTCCATCGGTCTCATAGACTGGACTGTTGCCAAATAGAAAGCAGTGTTATTTTCGGAGGATTTCAAAAGTTTAATCTGCAATGTTCTGATGAAATGACGCAAAAGGCTAAACCCACGTTTCACAAAGGCACAATAAAACACGGAGGAGGAAATGTTTTGGCCTGGGGATGTCTTTCAAGTCAAAGAATCGGCCCAACTATCATTTCTTAAGCTTTTTTCTGTATACTGTCCAAAAGATTCAAGTATGTTGAAGGAGCACCTGCCCAGATATTCGAATTGTACTCAAGCTTTGGACAGATGTATGCCTTATAAATCGTAGCCAGATCAGAAGAGGAACAAAATTTCTTGCATCGCCTTAGGAACCCCAAACATTTCGCAGCGTTTATAGCGACGTCGAATAGGTGGTCATTCCACAAAAGGTGGTCTGTGACGCACATACCGAGAATCGAAAGCTGTTCAGTTTCCTCGATGCAAGTGCCACTCATGGATAGCGGCAAGGGTGGGTTTTGCTTTATCGACAGGAGACAGCATTGAGTTTTAGAAGCATTTAATTCTACGCGGTTTTTATTCCCCAATGGAAAATGCTGTCGAGATCAGAATTAAATGAGCTTATCATACGCTGCCGTTTAAGTTCCACATCCGAAGGACATGGATGTGAATCTAAAAAGGAAAATGAGAAGCTGAGGGTACTGCGTCAGCGAAACAGTTTAATGGATTAGAAGTTTCAGACAAAAGATCATTTATGAATATAAGGAAATGAGTTGAAGACAAGGCGGAGCTCTTGGGCACACCAGCATTTATTTTGTGAAAATAAAATGTAGAATACCAGAGTTATGAAAGAAGATGTCCAGAGATTAAATAAAACGACCACGCTAAGTAAGGTACAAGTAAGAAGTATATTACAGGTAAAAGAAAAAAAAAGGTTACAGGATATGAATATCAAAGTAAAGTGAATTTAGACTTAATATTAATTAGTTGTGTTAGGAGGCGTTGAGTGTAATCAGTGTTGACACTTATTTATTGTTATATTTAACACACCCTCTCAACACTTTTGAATTCAAAATTTTAATTAATTCAATATTTATAAAGTAAAAACTTCTTCACTTATAATAGTATATAAAATGTAAGTTATAAACAAATTCAATAAATATTCAAAAAAAAAAAAATTTAATTTTCAAAAATTATACCAAGATTTTTAAAGCAAAAGCGATGTTTTGGTAACGGCGTACATTTAGTTAGAGCATCAGCTAACATCAATTCTGTTTGCAGGTATTTTAGTTGGATAGTTCCATCTGATACAGCCTCTCAAGTATAGTGATATTTGATGTGAAGGTGTTTTGTTCTGGCTCGCTTTCCCTGATAGTGTGCAATATACTGAGCACTTTGACTATCAGTATATAATTCGATAGACTGCTCTTCAAGTAAAATTCCTAGTTCAACCAGCAGAAGTTTAAAGTATTTGGCCTTCTTAGCAGCAGATGTTAGTGTTACATATTCGGCTTCAGCGCTTGATGTTATTACTATTGATTGTTTTTTAGATTCCCAGTCGATAGGAGCCCGTAGCGTAATGGTTAGTGCGTTCGACTGTCACGCTGGAGGTCTGGGTTCACTTCACTTTTTTCAGAGCTACTGCCTCTTGCGAGGAATTGACAAATTCTCCAAGAGTATCACTTGTCACGAATAAGTGCTTCTCGTCTAGCCGTTCGGATTCGGCATAAAATTGTAGGTCCCTTCCATTCCTGTCGACAGGCACACACAGGAATGGTTGCGAGTTGTTAGTCACTAGGCCCTGAGCCGTTGTGCCACCCGATTTATTTTTTATTTTTTTTAGTCGATAGGAACTCCAGCAAAAACAAATACGATACCAGATTGAGATTTGCGGTCATTGACATCTTCCGCCCAATTGGAATCGGAGTAGGCAGAAATTGGTGCACCTGTTCCGGAATAAAAAAACTTAAGAATAGATAAAGCTAAATTCCAGTGTTGCTTTCTTGGATCATTATTAAATTGAGACAACATGTTAACATTGCAAGAGATGTACGACTAAAAGTAGAAAGATGTAACAGACTACCGATGAGCTCCTGGTGTGATTGTTTATTAACCGACTGTCTTTCTTCATCCTGTGAAGGCTCTTTTTCCATTTTAGTTTTTGGTAGCATTGATAAGGTATTGGGTTTGCAATTAGAGAGATTATGTTTCATTAATAGGCTTCTCACATAACCGGGCTGGCTTATTTCGTTTAAAATATTGTGGTGAATATGCCCAGTTATGTAAACAACCACACATTAGAACAACTTTCCGCGCCATCTTTGAGTGAAATCAATAATTAAATCCAGCACGGTTGGTGTTCGTACTGGAATAATTGACGAAACCTTTTTGGAAAGCATCATCTGGCAGACCCTAGAACATTCTAGAACCCTTTATTTTCGGATATAAATACAGGGGCACCAGTCCGAAAAGGCAGTTTGATTTTGAAAGTGAATGAATAAATGTCAGTGTGAATAAAGAGTTGCATACTTGTGCTTGGTTATAATAAAAGAAGAAAGAAAAAGTATTTGAAATAAAAAGCGTTTTATTTTGTGAATTAATTGCAATTTCAGTTTTAATAAAGGAAATAAGTTTTATTTGCGAACCCTTAGTAAAATACAACATTGATGTCAGAAAAAGTGGAATAAAACTTATTTAATCTGTGAATTCAGATAATTGATGGTGAAAAAAATTGATAAAGTGTGTAGATTAGTGAACAAATAAGAAAGGTGTTTGTGAAAAGTGACACACGAAAATATAAGAACAAAATAGAAAAAAAAATGGGTAAAATTGTGAATGCATTGAATTGTGTTAAACTTAAAACAGAACTAAACAGACGAGGCCTTCTTACTGCTGGAACAAAAAACAACCTCATTATCCGTCTGCAGGAAGATTTAAGGCAACACGATGAAAATCCAGACACGTTTTTATTTGAAATTGAAATGCCGGAAGAGCAAGTAAGTACAAGCTTAGACATTTCTTGTATGATGGCTCAGCTGCTCGCCCAGTTTGAAGACCAATGAAAAGAGCAAAAGAATCTTCTAGAGGAACGACGCAACGAGCAAAGGAACCTTCTAGACGAACAGAAAAATCTAATCGAAAGTAAGCTAAGTTCATTTGAAAATAAATTCATGGCTCTTTATGAACGTTTTTAAAACGTCGAAAAACAGTTGCAGAAATTTGAATACAAAATGCAGAACTTTGCGAATGAATTAGATAAGGTTAGGAAAATGTAGGTAAGAGAAGGCAGTTGCGATCTTCTTAAGAAGAAAGAAATGCATCCACCAACCTTTGATGGACAGTCTTGTTGGTCAATCTACAAGAAGCAGTTTGAGGCAGCCACAACAACAAATGGCTGGGATGACGAAGTCAAGTTTATTGCCCTGACGCTTGCCCTTAGAGGTTCTGCTGCTGAACTTTTACAAACCATACCAGCAGACCAGAACGGCAACTTCAGTGCTCTTGTTCAGGCTATTGACAAACGCTTCAGCGATAGCCATATGCAAGAAGTCTTCCGCGTCCCGCTCAATACCAGAGTCCAGAAAAGAGGTGAAAGTCTGCAACAACTCCAAGCAGACATCGAACGGTTGGCACACCTAGCATACCCGACTGCAGGAGATGAAATTACCAACCAGCTAGCAACGGAGGCTTTTGTCCGTGCAGTTTCCGACATCAACCTCCAGCGAGCAATTCGAACTGCTGGAAAACGCACGGTTTCTGAAGCATTGGCGTTCGCTCTGACTATGGAAGCATCAGAACAGGCTTCCTTTTGAGTTCATCGGGTAAGAGAACTTGAAGTTGAGGAATGTTCTTGACAGAAAGCTGAATTCCATAGAAGTGAGCGAGAAGGACCTGCTCGATGCTGGAACTGCAACAGAACCGGACATCTTCAGCGCCTGTCAACATTGTGGAAACAGGAATAATAACCGCGAACAGGTAAGCAATAACATCATCGCTCCTGCTCGCCCTGGTATCGATGGGCCCAGAACCACAATCCAAGTCTCGCAGACTAAACGAAACAATAAGAGTCTGACAGTGGACACAACATTAAATGGCAAGAAACACGTGGCTACAATTGACACCGGTGCCACAGCCTCCATTGTGCGGAGAGACTTGGTCAAGATGACGTGGCTACAAAACACCATTAGCTACCGTCTTAAAACTGCGACAGGTGAGGCAGCAAGAGTATATGGAGAAGTTCGTCTTAAAATCCGTTTGGCAGAATTAGAATTTTCGCATCTATTTTTGGTAGCAGACATATGTGATGAGTGCATAATTGGAATCGAAAGAGCAGGGCGTGATTCTGGATATCAGTAAGCAAGTGTTGAAGTATCAAAATGTAGAGATTCCTATGGTTTATGGCAGCGAAAACTCATCAACTCCAAGAACTGTCATCAAAGAAGACAAATGCTTGCCTGCCTCTTCAGAAGTGTTTGTTTGGACGAAAATAGAGGGCGATCTAGGTAGCCATCGACACCTCATGGTGGAACCAGAGTCTGAGCAATCTTCCCAAAACATCATCTAAGGGAAGACTCTTGTGGAACCAAAGAACAACATGGTACCCGTATGGATTCTAAACATCAAACCATACGAGGTCAAGCTCAAGAAAGGAGAAGTAATTGGAAAATGCGAATCTGTGACCGCAATTACTAAAATCACAGAAATGAACGCAGAAGAACCAATGGACCCCGGAAAATTCAGCTCCATGAAAGCCAAAATTCTCAAGCCATCCAATCTAAGTCAACATCAGCTTAGTGTTGCTGGAAGCCTTCTTCATGAGTACGCTGATATATTTTCAGCACAACTGGTACAGCACAAAATCGACACAGGTGATGCGAGACCGATTCGACAACCAGCAAGACGTCTCCCATTAGCCAAACTAGCCGAAGTTGAAGAAATGATATCGACAATGAAGAAAGATGGTCTAATCCAAAATTCCAAAAGCCCTTGGGCGTCACCAGTTGTTCTTGTCAAAAAGAAAGATGGAAGCACCGGATTTTGTGTGGACTACCGTAGGCTGAACGATGCGACAAAGAAAGACAGCTACCCTCTGCCCAGAATCAGCGATACATTGGATGCAATGGAAGGAGCTCAATGGTTCTCGACGTTAGACTTGAAGAGTGGCTACTGGCAGGTAGAAATCTATCCAGAAGATCGAGAGAAGACAGCTTTCTCAACCGGAAATGGTCTGTGGCAGTTTAAAGTGATGCCATTCGGACTGTGCAACGCTCCGGCAACATTTGAGCGTCTCATGGAGTGTGTTCTTCAAGCCCTTACTTGGAAATCATGCCTTGTATATTTGGACGATGTCATCGTTTATGGAAAAACTTTTGACGAGCATTGTGAAAACCTTAAGGCTGTATTTCAGAGACTTCGAGAAGCACACTTAAAATTAAATCCAGATAAATGTGCGCATTTCAAGACCGAAGTTAAATACCTGGGACATATCATCTCATCCCAAGGAGTAAAGACTGATCCTGAGAAAGTTGACACTGTGAAAAATTGGCCAACACCACAGGATAAACATCAGCTCCGTAGCTTTCTTGGTCTAGCGACATATTATCGGCGCTTTGTCAAGGACTTTGCTGGAATCGCTAAGAGCTTGCATGAACTTACTGAAAAGGGGAAGCCGTTCAAATGGTCAGGTGAGTGCGAGAAAAGTTTTCAGGAACTCAAGCTTCGTTTGCGTAATGCTCCTGTGCTGACCTATCCGACTCCTGGAAAACCTTTCATCATCGATGCCGATGCCAGTAACGTCGGAATTGGAGCTGTGCTGTCGCAAGTCCATGAAGGAGAAGAAAAAGTCGTCGCCTACTACATTAAGGTGCTCTCGAGGCCAGAGCGCAATTATTGCGTCACCAGAAGGGAACTTCTAGCTTTGATTTTAGCAACAAAGCACTTCCATAAGTACATCTATGGACTGAAGTTCCTCCTTCGAACAGACCATTGTGCGCTTAATTGGCTTCTGAACTTCAAACAATCCAGAAGGTCAAGTAGCTAGATGGATCGAGAGACTGCAGACATACGACTACGAAATTCAACATCGAAGAGGAAAGCTGCACTCAAACGCAGATGCATTGTATCGACGACCGTGTAAACAGGACTGTAAGCATTGCACGCGTCAAGAAGAAAAGGAAGCGGTTGCCATCCCACGAATAAGAGCCGATCCCATTTACGGTGCAAGCAATGAAGAACTGAGGACTGCCCAACAAGAAGACTCGGATATAGAACCCATTCTTGCATGGAAGGAACACGGAGAAAAACCAGAATGGGGTGACATCTGCGATAGAAGTCCAGCTCTCAAAGCATATTGGGCACAGTGGGACTCACTTCATGTGCAAGAAGGAGTACTAAGGCGCAAATGGGAATCTGCAGATGGCAAGTCTTATCTGATGCAGTTGATAGTGCCTAGGTCAAAGGTTAATGACGTTCTTCGAGAGATGCGTGATGGAGCATCTGGAGGTCATCTGGGAGTCAATAAAATGCTGGAGAAGATACGACAGCGGTTGTACTGGCTACATGCAAGAGACGATGTCAAAAAGTGGTGCCGAAAATGTGATACTTGTGCTGCTACCAAGGGACCAGGTGGAAAGCTTCAAAGTAAAATGCAACAGTACAATGTGGGCACACCTTACGAAAGAATAGCAGTAGATGTCGCAGGTCCGTTTCCGGAAACCAAGAGCGGAAACCGATACATCCTTGTAGTCATGGATTACTTCAGCAAGTGACCTGAGGCATTTGCCATCCCAAATCAAGAAACTAAAACAGTTGTTGATCAGATTATCTTCAATTGGGTGAGCAGGTTCGGCGTACCTTTGGAACTGCATTCTGACCAAGGAAGGAACTTCGAATCTAACATCTTTCAGGAGGTTTGCTCTTTCCTTGGCATCAAGAAGACGAGGACAACACCGCTTCATCCACAATCTGATGGGATGGTAGAACGATTCAACAGGACTCTTAAAGAACATCTGTCCAAGGTTGTAGGTGACTACCAACGAGACTGGGACCGCCATATTCCATTGTTCTTGATGGCCTATCGCAGTGCGGTTCATAGTTCAACAGGACATACACCATCAGAGATCCTCTTTGGCACAACAATACGGCTGCCCAGTGAAGTCAAATTTGGATGCCATACCATGGAACCGGAAAGGTCAGATGAATATGTGGATAACCTCAAAGAAAGACTCATTGACATTCATCAACGGACAAGGAAAAACATAAAAACCGCTAGTGATAGGATGAAAACACGGTACGACGCCCGTGCAACAACGATGGGATTCCAAGAAGGAGACCTGGTGTGGTTTTACAATCCCCACCGACAAAAGGGACTGTTACCAAAACTAAAACAAAACTGGGAAGGCCCATATACCGTTGTGAAGCGAATCAATGATGTGGTTTACCGCATTCAGAGAGGAGTAAGGGGTAAGCTTAAAGTAGTACACTGCGACCGTTTACATCGTTAAAACGGTGGGAATAATGGATTAAATCGGAACGATCAATCCTAAGAGGGGCGCAATGTGGCGAATATGCCCAGTTATGTAAACAACCACACATTAGTACAACTTTCCGCGCCATCTTTGAGTGAAATCAATAATTAAATCCAGCACGGTTGGTGTTCGTACTGGAATAATTGACGAAACCTTTTTGGAAAGCATCATCTGGCAGACCCTAGAACTTTCTAGAACCCTTTATTTTCGGATATAAATACAGGGGCACCAGTCCGAAAACGCAGTTTGATTTTGAAAGTGAATGAATAAATGTCAATGTGAATAAAGAGTTGCATACTAGTGCTTGGTTATAATAAAAGAAGAAAGAAAAAGTATTTGAAATAAAAAGCGTTTTATTTTGTGAATTAATTGCAGTTTCAGTTTGAATAAAGGAAATAAGTTTTATTTGCGAACCCTTAGTAAAATACAACAATATATACATCTGTCATAGCCATCTTGTTTTAAAATCGTGTCTTATTTTTTATTCCACTGATGACCAGACTGTTTTAAGCCGTAAATAGACGTTTTTAACTTACAAACTTTATTATTATTGGTAAAAAATCCTTCACGCAACTCCATATATATTTTCATCCAAGTGTCCACAGAGAAAAAGCTGTAGAGACATCTATATGACAAAGGTCCAAGTCCTTTTCGGTAGCAATAGCGTATAAAAGTCTAATTGAACTTATTTCGGCAACCGGATCGAAAGTTTCAAAATAATCCACTCCGAACTGCTGAGTATATCCCTTAGCAAACAGTCTAGCCTTCCTGTGTTCGACTGAACCATCCGGATTAAATTTGGTCTTAAAAAACCCATCTGCAACCGATGATGTTGGTATCATTTGGGCGATCTACAAGCTCCCATGTCCCGTTTTTGTTGAGTAGCTCCATTTCCATTTTCATCGCGTCTTTTCATTCGTTTACATGTGCAGATATTTCTATTTCTTTTATTGTTTTTGGGTCGGTTAAATTCACAAGGTTAGCAGATTCACTAAGCGACATGTTGAAATCTTCGTTAGCATCCTCAAATGTTTCCTTCTCTTCAAATTTCTTCAAACTTAGGCAGATCGGCTCCTATCATGAGACAACGTGTCATTTCTACGAGGGTTTTAGTTGCACGTTCTGTAACACCGTTTTGCTGGGGAGTGTACGCGGATGTAAATTCTTGTTTAATTCCACTCGCCTTGCAGATTTTATTAAAAACCCAACTCGTATATTCAGAACCATTATCTGATCAAATTCTTTTCATTTTTAAGCTAGTTTGATTCTCGACATAGGTTTTAAACTCAATAAATTTGTCAAATAGTTCAGACTTTTTACGTATAAAATATACAAATACTTTCCGAGAATAATCATATACAAACACAATGAAATAAAGTGATTTACTCAGGGATTCAGTGCGCATCGGTCCGCATATGTCCGAGTGGATGAGTTCCAAACACTGCGTCGTAGACTTTTCCAGCTTTTCTGTAAAAGGCAGTCGTGTCTGCTTCCCGCGTATGCATGATGTACACTTCAACTCGAAGGAATTGAAATTTGGCAAACCAGTCACATTTCCTCTCTGCTGTAGTTGCTTCAGAGATTCACCATTTAAATGGCCCATTCTAATAAGCAACAGCTCGAAACTATTGGCCTCTCGTGAAGAATTTTGTTCCTTAATTCCATAAGCTGTACCTTCTTTCGGGCTAACGATCAAAAGTCCATCCTGCTTTCTCGCACTCAAAAGCACTTTTCCAAATTTGTTTGAAATTTTTGCAATTTCGCCTTCAAATGTAACCTGGCCTCCACAATTGGTTTCTTTATTAATGGAGATAAGATTTTCTTTTAGATCTTGAACGTATAAACTATAAAGTATTATAAAATGTACACTTTTGAGATGGGCATTCCTAGTAGCGCCAGTATTGCGGTTAAATTGTTTAAGGGGAGGAATGCAACTAGCTATTTCACTGGAACACTGTTTGTTAAAGTAGCGATAAAATAAGACAAGACATGAAACATTATGTCGGTGCTCTATAGATGTAAATGTTTCTGCCCAGTGAAGTCAAATTTGGATGCCATACCATGGAACCGGAAAGGTCAGATGAATATGTGGATAACCTCAAAGAAAGACTCATTGACATTCATCAACGGACAAGGAAAAACATAAAAACCGCTAGTGATAGGATGAAAACACGGTACGACGCCCGTGCAACAACGATGGGATTCCAAGAAGGAGACCTGGTGTGGTTTTACAATCCCCACCGACAAAAGGGACTGTTACCAAAACTAAAACAAAACTGGGAAGGCCCATATACCGTTGTGAAGCGAATCAATGATGTGGTTTACCGCATTCAGAGAGGAGTAAGGGGTAAGCTTAAAGTAGTACACTGCGACCGTTTACATCGTTAAAACGGTGGGAATAATGGATTAAATCGGAACGATCAATCCTAAGAGGGGCGCAATGTGGCGAATATGCCCAGTTATGTAAACAACCACACATTAATACAACTTTCCGCACCATCTTTGAGTGAAATCAATAATTAAATCCAGCACGGTTGGTGTTCGTACTGGAATAATTGACGAAACCTTTTTGGAAAGCATCATCTGGCAGACCCTAGAACATTCTAGAACCCTTTATTTTCGGATATAAATACAGGGGCACCAGTCCGAAAACGCAGTTTGATTTTGAAAGTGAATGAATAAATGTCAGTGTGAATAAAGAGTTGCATACTAGTGCTTGGTTATAATAAAAGAAGAAAGAAAAAGTATTTGAAATAAAAAGCGTTTTATTTTGTGAATTAATTGCAGTTTCAGTTTGAATAAAGGAAATAAGTTTTATTTGCGAACCCTTAGTAAAATACAACAATATATACATCTGTCATAGCCATCTTGTTTTAAAATCGTGTCTTATTTTTTATTCCACTGATGACCAGACTGTTTTAAGCCGTAAATAGACTTTTTTAACTTACAAACTTTATTATTATTGGTAAAAAATCCTTCACGCAACTCCATATATATTTTCATCCAAGTGTCCACAGAGAAAAAGCTGTAGAGACATCTATATGACAAAGGTCCAAGTCCTTTTCGGTAGCAATAGCGTATAAAAGTCTAATTGAACTTATTTCGGCAACCGGATCGAAAGTTTCAAAATAATCCACTCCGAACTGCTGAGTATATCCCTTAGCAAACAGTCTAGCCTTCCTGTGTTCGACTGAACCATCCAGATTAAATTTGGTCTTAAAAAACCCATCTGCAACCGATGATGTTGGTATCATTTGGGCGATCTACAAGCTCCCATGTCCCGTTTTTGTTGAGTAGCTCCATTTCCATTTTCATCGCGTCTTTTCATTCGTTTACATGTGCAGATATTTCTATTTCTTTTATTGTTTTTGGGTCGGTTAAATTCACAAGGTTAGCAGATTCACTAAGCGACATGTTGAAATCTTCGTTAGCATCCTCAAATGTTTCCTTCTCTTCAAATTTCTTCAAACTTAGGCAGATCGGCTCCTATCATGAGACAACGTGTCATTTCTACGAGGGTTTTAGTTGCACGTTCTGTAACACCGTTTTGCTGGGGAGTGTACGCGGATGTAAATTCTTGTTTAATTCCACTCGCCTTGCAGATTTTATTAAAAACCCAACTCGTATATTCAGAACCATTATCTGATCAAATTCTTTTCATTTTTAAGCTAGTTTGATTCTCGACATAGGTTTTAAACTCAATAAATTTGTCAAATAGTTCAGACTTTTTACGTATAAAATATACAAATACTTTCCGAGAATAATCATATACAAACACAATGAAATAAAGTGATTTACTCAGGGATTCAGTGCGCATCGGTCCGCATATGTCCGAGTGGATGAGTTCCAAACACTGCGTCGTAGACTTTTCCAGCTTTTCTGTAAAAGGCAGTCGTGTCTGCTTCCCGCGTATGCATGATGTACACTTCAACTCGAAGGAATTGAAATTTGGCAAACCAGTCACATTTCCTCTCTGCTGTAGTTGCTTCAGAGATTCACCATTTAAATGGCCCATTCTAATAAGCAACAGCTCGAAACTATTGGCCTCTCGTGAAGAATTTTGTTCCTTAATTCCATAAGCTGTACCTACTTTCGGGCTAACGATGAAAAGTCCATCCTGCTTTCTCGCACTCAAAAGCACTTTTCCAAATTTGTTTGAAATTTTTGCAATTTCGCCTTCAAATGTAACCTGGCCTCCACAATTGGTTTCTTTATTAATGGAGATAAGATTTTCTTTTAGATCTTGAACGTATAAACTATAAAGTATTATAAAATGTACACTTTTGAGATGGGCATTCCTAGTAGCGCCAGTATTGCGGTTAAATTGTTTAAGGGGAGGAATGCAACTAGCTATTTCACTGGAACACTGTTTGTTAAAGTAGCGATAAAATAAGACAAGACATGAAACATTATGTCGGTGCTCTATAGATGTAAATGTTTCCGTTATGGTTTTATCACCAATTATTTTTAAAGCTTTTTTCTGTAAACTGTCCAATAGGATAGCGGCAAGGGAGGTGGGTTTTGCTTTAACGACAGGAGACATCATTGAGTTTTAGAAGCATTAAATTCTACGCGGTTTTTTATTCCCCAATGGACAATGCTGTCGAGATCAGAATTTAATGAGCTGCCGTTCAAGTTCCACATCCGAAGGACATGGATGTGAATCTAAAAAGGAATATGAGAAGCTGAGGGTACTGTCGTCAGCGAAACAGTTAAATTGATTAGAAGTTTCAGACAAAATATCATTTATGAATATAAGGAAGAGAGTCGGAGACAAGACGGAGCCCTGGCACACCAGCATTTATTTTGTGAACTACAGACTTGAAACCGTCCAAAACAACTTGCATTGAACGGTCCGAAAGGTAATTTCTAATCCAACGAAGAAGAGATTCATCGATACCAAATGAGAGCATTTTCGATAAAAGAGCTTGATGCCAAACTCTATCAAATGCTTTTGAAATATCAAGCGCAATAATCTTACTTGCTCCAAAACGATGTAAAGATTTGTGTCACTAAGAAGAAGATAAACAATAACAATAGAAAAATTGTTTTTGTTTTTTTGTTAAGTGCACTTTTTAATATGAAATATTAATTTAAAAGGTTTTTGCGACCTATAGTGCAGATGTGTTTCGCTCTGACAACAACAATTGAGCTCTTCAGTAAGAATTGTTGTTGCCTTTCTTAGACACATGTTTTTAGTCGATGGCTACCGACGTATTTATAAAATAAGCTGCACTGATTTGCTGCAAATTATATAATTTCCAGGGGAAGTTGGTTAAATTCTTGCACCCAGATAGTTGTTGTAATTGCCCGTGGTCTGGCATATTAATAAGAAGAAGATAAACAATAACAATAGAAAAATTGTTTTTGTTTTTTTGTTAAGTGCACTTTTTAATATGAAATATTAATTTAAAAGGTTTTTGCGACCTATAGTGCAGATGTGTTTCGCTCTGACAACAACAATTGAGCTCTTCAGTAAGAATTGTTGTTGCCTTTCTTAGACACATGTTTTTAGTCGATGGCTACCGACGTATTTATAAAATAAGCTGCACTGATGTGCTGCAAATTATATAATTTCCAGGGGAATTTGGTGAAATTCTTGCACCCAGATAGTTGTTGTAATTTGTGTCACTGTTCGGTGAGATATAACATCAGATCACCAGTGGCTCTGGCAGCGTCGAATTAACAACAAACTTTGCTGCAAGCAAATTGGCTTTATCTTGCGAGCTAACAAAAGGAGTATCATTAAAGACGAGGACGAGGTGGTATTTCGTATGTTTTTTACAAATGACCAACAAATTTTACTACCTTTGGGACATTGTAGTATTTTTTGCCGAAATTTTTGATCATGTAAAAATTTGGTTCGTCGAATATGAACATTACAGGTGTTCCTAGCTTGTTGAAACTTTGTCCGTTTTTCCTCAATACGGTTGGGTTTATAACAACGGAAGCTTACTTCTCTGACCCCAATTACATCTTTATAGCTCGAATCAAACCATGCGTTTTCTTTGGGTTTGATAGATTTTACCCTATTCTGGATAAAATTTCTCATTCCACAAAGAATTAAGTTTGTAATCATATCTTTGCTGGAATCTACGTCAATATCGAGGAAAAATAGTGACCAGCAGCGCATCGCTGCACGATATACTATTTCTGATGCACTATTTCAAAATTTGCTGCGCAGCATCATTGCAGCCACAACAGCTACGAAAAAAATCTTAAATAATTGGTATTTAGTATTACTCATTTTGGCATCACCTGTCATTCTTAAAAAAAAAATTGTTTCGCTTGGTGATTTTTTTTTTGAAGAATCCATGAAGCCAGCGTTGTCGCTCGAAGAAATATTTTGGTGCCACGTAAATTTCATTTTCGTGCAACTGGAAAAAACTCAAGTTCTTCTATTTTTTCTAAAAAAAATCAATTTAAGAACGTGCTGAAGTAGGTACATACAACAAAAAAAAATACCACTTAAACCATTCGAGTCTTGTCCACAAATAGAAGTTTCTACTAATTTGTAAATTATTTAGACAAATTTTCATATAATTTCATCAAAGTTCGCTTATTTTGTTAAAAGGTAAATTATCCTCAAAGTCAAATAATTATTTAACTGCTATATTGAATTTCGTGCCACCTTCCAACGAAGAACATCTCGTGAAACATCAACATCTTGTCACATCGGCAACGCTGTGTTTTCATGTTTTGACTCGACATAACTATGCATCAAGAAAGTCAAAAATTATGCACATGTGTTTTGTGTGCAGTGCTGCATGCATATATGCGTGCAGACTTGCAGCACATCTGTTTTAGCCATTACAGTTGCTTTTTTATTCAACTTATGCCTTCATACATATGTATTATGTATTAGACCAGTCAAATTCTCATATAATGTTATAATTATTGGGGAAGTTTTGAATTTTTGATGTTGTTTGGGTTGTTTATAAATCAAAGTTTTCTAGTTCCCCCACCACCACCGTGAACTACCTACACAATCTTAAAAAAAAACGCGAAATTTTTCTACATAACCAATTAATTCTACCTGAGCGTTGAACTTTTCGAATTGTAGAAGCTGAGTAAGGTCAATGAGTCTCGAGATTAACTCTCCAGATGAGTCCTGAAACCAAAGGGCGCTTCAACTTCCCCGCACCCTTCCTTTCCTTTTCTACCCCTCCCTCCCCTCCCGTACGGCGGTACGGCGATGATGCTGTCCGGCGCTACTACCTCTCCCTTCCTTAAGCTTCCAGACGGCGGCGATGACGCTGTTCAGCTTTTCCTTACCCGATAACATCCCTCTCTCGACAGTTCGGCTATGAAGCTGTCTGTTGCTCTCTCCCACTGACGGTACGGCGAAAAGCTGTCCGGCATCCTGCAACCATTCCTTCTTCTTCAGTATGGCGATGACGCTGTCTGAAATCCTTCCCCTTCAATTTCCCACCATCACCCCCTACCCTTCCTATTGGGCTGGATCAATGGTGTTATACGACCCGTGCCGAGGATCAGCCTGGCTGAGGGCCCAATTAAAAATACTAGCTCAGTCTTTAACGGAGTATCCGGATACCTGGCGACCTCCGGAATACCTAGCCTTATCTGTACATGCGAATCTCTGTACAGATGGACCACCCTTTCTTCGCTTCTCGTGGGAACAAAATGAAAAAAAAAAAACAAACAAACAAGGTAGATATTTTTGAGACCGGTTCTTCTTCTAAACCGGGCGGCAGCACGGCGTCAACGCTGTTTGCCGTTTCTCCTGTGTTGTGTTGTGCAAATGCACATGGCGCAACATTCTGGGGGCGCATTACCAGGAGCAAGAAAATGTAATCTGATCTTGCGCAAACAAATATGTACTGCCATTTGTATTTTAACCACAAACATTCTTCAAATAATCCCAAAATAACATCCATCACAACCGTGCTAAGTTATTTCTTGCACACTAACTAAGGGCCCAGTTATAGCTATCATTGGAAACCATCATTGAAAATATTAATTGTCAATTTTGAGAGATTTTGAAGAAAAAATTGGTGATTATTTTGATGCCAAAGTAAAGCTTATTTACTCAATATTTATTTCTAGTTAAAACAAAATTCAATTTTGCACAACTTTTCTCATAAAATGATTTTTAATTTTTCAATGATGAACTGCTTTACCAATGATCATTGAAAAAATTCAAAGTTACGAAGTGGGGAAGATATGGGTCAAAATTAATTTTTTTTGGAGGAGAAATAATTTAGAAGTCGTAAGGTATATTTCTGCATTAAAATATTCAATGATTAAACTTTCCAAGTGTCTCAAAATCAACAGCTAACTTTTTCAATGATGGTTTTCAATGATAGCTATAACTGGCCCCTAAGGTGCCAGTTATAGCTATCATTGAAAAATATCATTGAAAATATTAATTGTCAATTTTGAGAGATTTTGAAGAAAAAATAAATGATTAATCTGACGCCAAAGTAAAGATAATTGACTTAATAATTATTTCTAGGTAAAACAAAATTCAATCTGGCACAACTTTTCTCATGAAATGACTTTTTATTTTTCAATGATGAACTACCTTTCCAATGATCAATGAAAAATTAAAAGTTACGTTATGGGGAAGATATGGGTCAAAATGAATTTTTTCCGGAGGAGAAATAATTTTGAAGTCGTAAGCTATATTACTGCATTAACATATTCAGTGTTTTAACTTTCGAAGGGTCTCAAAATCGTAACTTTTAATTTTTTCAATGATCATTGGTAAGGCAGTTCATCATTGAAAAAATAAAAGTAATTTTATTAAAAAAGTTGCGCCAAATTCAATTTTGTTTTACATAGAAATAATTATTAAGTCAATTAGCTTTACTTTGGCATCAAAATAATTATTTATTTTTTCTTCGAAACCTCTCAAAATTGACAATTAATATTAATAATAATAACTGGCCCCTAACATCACTTTCATTGTTGCATTCAAGGAAAACTTAACTCAAGTTATCGTATAACTAAAAATCCAACTAGACCCATGCAAGTTCCATCCTACCTACCTAATTTCCAAATAATGGGTGATTTTTTAAGAGGTTTAGAACTTTAAAAAAAAAAACACAAAAAATCCGAAAAAATGAATGAAATATTTATTTGAATCGATAGTTTGAACCTTGCAATTTAATGTTTAAAGATAATTTCATGCAAATGTTGACCGCGGCTGCGTCTCAGGTAGCCCATCCGCTGAGTCCAATTTTGGCATACTCTTTCACACATATCGGCCGGTATCTCATGAATGAATGCATGGATGTTGGCTTCCAGTGCGTCAATCGAAGCGGGCTTGTCCCTATAGACATTAGCCTTGACATACCCCCACAAAAAATAGTCTAATGGTGTCAAATCGCACGATCTAGGCGGCCAATTGACCGGCCCGAAACGTGAAATTAACTGTTCACCAATCTCGCCTCGCAATTGCGCCATTTTTTCGCGTGCTGTGTGGCATGTGGCACCGTCTTGTTGAAACCACATATCATGCAAGTCAAGAACTTCCATTTCGGGCAAAAAAAAGTTTGTTATCATCGCTCGGTAGCGTTCACCATTGACAGTAACGCTGCGATTCGCATCATCTTTGAAGAAATATGGCCCAATAATGCCGCCGGCCCATAAACTGCACCAAACAGTGGCTTTTTCGGGATGCATTGGTAGCTGTTGCAATGCTTCTGGCTGATCTTCACTCCAAATGCGGCAATTTTGCTTATTTACGTACCCATTCAACCAAAAATGAGCCTCATCGCTGAACACAATTTTTCGATAAAAAAGCGGATCCTCGGCCAGCTCTCCAAGAGCCCATTCACCAAAAATTCGGCGTTGTGGTAGGTCGGCTGGCTTTAGTTCTTGCACCAGCTGTATCTTAAAAGGCTTTACGCCCAAATCCTCCCGCAAAATTTTCCACGTAGTGCTGTAACAAAGGCCTAACTGCTGGGAACGGCGCCGAATCGACATTTCGCGGTCTTCTGTCACACTAACTGATACGGCCGCAATATTTTCTTCAGTACGTAAACGTGTTGGTGGTTTAATGTCCAACAAAGTAAATTTGGTGCGAAATTTGGTCACAATCTTCCGAATAGACTGCTCAGAAGGTCGAGAATGCCGACCATAAAATGGAAGCAGCGCGCGATGAACATTTCGAACCGAGCACGAATTTTGATAGTAAAATTCAATAATTTGCAAGCGTTGTTCATTTGTAAGACGATCCATGGTTAAATTGAAAACCAATCTGAAGCTGTTTGACAGTGACACAAGGTACTAAACACACGTCAGCTATCAAAACCAGTGTTGCCAAAACAAACCAGCTAAAAAATCACCCGTTATTTCACACTGTTCGTACAAAAGAAAAAAAAGAAAAAATCTTAACACAAAAAAGTTCCATGCCCCCTCATGGTGATTTATTTCATGCACACTGAGTCCCAAAATTAACATAGAGAATATGACAACGAAATATACTTATTCATTCAGGGCTAGAACGTGCAGGTTTTGTTTTATGCACCGTACCTCTGTATGTGACTTCTCATCTACGAAAAAAACAACAAAAAAGGGTTGCAGGGTTTCTTAAGACACACTGCTTACACAGGAGATGAAAATTTTAATAGAATGGAAAAGGTTAGGTTGGTTAAGATTAAATAAATATCTATCAGTTTTTAATAGAAGTGAAGTATTTTGTGAAAGTGTTTATGATGAAAAAAGCTTTCGGGGCAGAATTTAGAAAAAGGTGAAGGCTTGTTGAGGCCGAAAATAAAGAACAGAGCAAAAATTTCGCAACATTTTTAAAACGCATATGGGGAAAATGTAAGTATTAAAATAAATATTTATGCTCATCCCTGATTCACTGACTGTATAACGCTGCAAAAAAAAACTTTGTTACAAAAAAAATAAACTTTTTTACAAAAAAAATTTCCACTTTTTACAAAAAAATAACTTTTTTACAAACAAAAATTAACTTTTTTACAAAAAAAAAAAAAAATAACTTTTACAAAAAAAAAAATAACTTTTTTACAAGCAAAAATTTACTTTTTTACAAAAAAAAATTTTACTTTTTTTTTCCTAAATAAAATTAACTGAAGTTCCTATTTATTTTATACGACCCTAATGCAAAATAGTTGGCCTACTCGTCAATTAACACATTAATCCTCTTTATATTTTCTGTCCCAAGCAGTTGGTGATTAAATTTTTTTTTGTCAATGTAATAAATTACATTTAATGAGAAAATAAGACACCAAACAGAACTTAATTTGAGAAAACACACATGGCTTCAGGTTGTATTCTCTTAAACCAAGATAAGAGCATAATAGTTGGACTACTCTCTATGGGATGCAAATAAGTTGGCCTATGACGATTTAAATAGATGTTCAATTAACCGTTATTAAAAAAATTACATGCACTTGTTTTGTTGTTTATTGATCTCTTGTTTTAAGTAAGCCAGCAACAGTTTAGTGTCAATAATGGTGCGTGGTGTTGCATTATCACGAGACCTTAGGGAATCTATAGTTAAAGCCTTCGAAACGGGATTTTCGAGCTACAAGATAGCAAACCAATTTAATTTACCACGCCCATCAATTCGAAACATTATCATAAAGTTCAAAAATAGTGGAAATGTGCAGGTTGGTAAAAAACGGGACGCCCACCAATTGCGAAACCTCGAGATTGTCGAGTCTTAAAAAAAATAATAAAGGAAAATCGACGTCAAACTGCCACTGCAATAACTGTTCAATGGAGAGAAAGAATCCAAAAAAGTGGTTCAGTCGATACTTGTAAGTGGACAATCAAAAAAATTGGATATAAATACTATAACGTTTGTTTTAGATTTATTTAAAATAGAGCTATTTTAATCCGTTAAAACAAATTTTTAACACCTAAATAAAAGAAAAGGCGCCTATAGTGGTCCAAGCAACGTAAGAACTAGACTTTAAGTCAACGGCGGTCCGTTATTTGGAGTGATGAGTCGAGGTTTGAAGTTTGCGTGGGCGAGGAACGAAAACGTGTCATAAGAAACTCCAAAGAGGCCCTTCACAAAGATTGCCTTAAAAAAACAGTGAAGTTTCCAGCATCTCTAATGATATGGGGATGCTTGTTTGGGCAAGGTTTGGGCAATTTACATTTTTTAAATGGAACTGTCAATGCTACAAAGTACCGGGATATTCTGGAAAATGAGCTACTCCCATCAATACCACGATTTCAAACTAGTGATGTAGATTTCATTTTCCAACAGGATGGTGCTTCCTGCCATACAGCAAGGTCTACAATGGCGTGGTTATCTGCTGAAGCAATTCCTTTACTGGAATGGCCTTCTAAAAGCCTTGACCTTTTGCCAATTGAAACTGTCTGGCATAAAATGAAGCAAAACCTTCGAAAAGAACCATGTCGGACTATTCAAGGCCTAAAAGCTAAAATCATAAATATTTGGGAATCTTTTGGTACCGAAGAATGTCAAAAATTAGTTGACACAATGAAGCAGTTATCAAGGCCAGAGGCGACGCGTTTGATAATTTCACAACAACCCTAAGCGGAGCGACGGAGTCGCGTGAGCGGGACAGAGGACCCAAAAAGGGAGTTAAAATCCTTGAACCCGCGAAGCTGTCCAGGCAAGGTAGTTTTAAGGCTCTCCCAATCCGACGACGCAAAACATTTTTTGTCCAATTGTAATTTTATTGTTGTTGTTGGTTCTTATACTAATTTTATGGCAATTTTTCATTTAGTGTTTGGGGCTATTTTCATAAGTTTGGGGCTATTTTTCAATTTTGAAAATGGACTCATTTTTCATTATGAAAAAAAGCCCTGAATTTGGAGCCATTTTTCATTTTTCGTTTGGGTCCATTTTTCATTGGGGCCAAATTTCATGTAGCCGTACATACATAATGTATGTACATTAGGATGGTCCTTATAAAGGTCATTGTCTTATTTTAAATGACGCATCCCCCTAATTTGTTCTAAATAAATTAAAAAAAAATCCTGTAAAATTTTACCTCATTATATTTACGTTAACCCGTTCCAAAAGACGTCTGAAGTTTTATATGGGAAATCTCATGTATATTTCTAAATTCAAATTTGAAAAATCTTAACTTTGGTTATTATTGATAAAAAAAAATTGAATTTTTGGAACACATGTAGTCACTTTTGTCATATTTATAAAAATGTATCAGACAAAAATTTACAACAGTTATTTCAGCCATTTAAACAAAATGATCCTTTTTATTTAATTTTTAGGGCTTGTTTCACAATATCTGAGTAAAGTTTCAATTAAGCTACTTTGAACTTACTCGTCAAGTAACATCCTTATTAACGTTTCACAACATCCGAAGTCTTAAATAATAATTAAAGTTCTGAGTATTTTACTGGGCAGATGAAGTACTGATTTAAAAACTAAACTGGCAATGAAAATGTTTTCAGCTGTTATTGCTACAATAAGGGTTTGTTTCACAATGTCTGAGTAAAGTTATAATTAGTAACTCGACAGTTAAATTATCCGTAAAGTAAATCCTCCCAGTAACAAACTTTGCGTTTCACAATTATCAAAATAATAAATGTATGTGTCAATTAGATACTCGTAAGTTATTCCAGTTTTCCAGTGGAAATTGTTTTGACTGATTAAAATATTCATAAAATTGTGCAAAACTGCACTGAGGGAAGGAATCGTTTGCGGCAAACAAAAAAATTGCCCAAACGACTTTTTCGTTTGCCAGCCAGTTTTGACAGTTCGTTTGCAGCAAACTCTTAAATTCGTTTGAGACAAACAATTCATACTGTTGTACCAAAATTCTATCGTTTGTTTCAAACGAATAGATTGTTTGTGTCAAACGAATGTAGTGTTTCCGTCACACGAATAGTGGTGTTTTGTAAACATATTTACTGTTTGTGGCAAGCGAATGGTGCTTTTAGAGTAAACGTTAAAGCTATGATTAGACGGTCAACGAAAATGGTCAACGCATTGACTCTCTGACGTCAGAATGACGTCGAATTCTGTCCCACGGCTTTCAAGTCGTGTGATTGTCATTGCAAAACGTTGTCAACGCACTGACATCAGCGTTGACACTTGCGATGACATGGTTTGAAAAGTCAACGCGTTGACTGTTTTCATTTATCGTGTAATCAGAATTTTTCGGACACATTGACAGATATTTCCTGACTGCCCATCAACGCGTTGTCCAGGTACCAACGTTAACACGCTATAATTTTCTGTTGTGTCAAAGCAGCTGGCGTTGACATATTCTTTCATTGAAAGAAACAGCAACAAAAAAAACAAAACAGCAACATAAAAGAAAACAAAACATTTCCAAACAAAATTATTTAAAGTTAAATTAGTTTGAGTTAAAAAAATGAGCCAAATCACCAGTGAGTCGGATAAGTAAATGCGCGTCCTGCTGATGAATCGAAGGAAAAGTTGTCGGAGAAACGTAAAAGAAAATTACTTTACTCGTGGACCAAACAATACGAGGTCTCCGCTTTGATTGCGGCAGTAGAGAAACGACCAGCGCTTTGGGATGGAGGGGAGTCAAATAAGGGCAATCTGAAACAAGTTTTGACGTCTGAAAAGTTTGAACGCAGTTTTGAAGAGGGGTTGCTTCTTAGCATAAATCTCGATTTGCGGGATTTTTGGTCGTGTGGGGCGTCCGCCATCTTGGAAAGAAGAAAGAATTTTAAGTTTGAAAATTATTTTCTCAAAAACTATTTGCTCAAACAACTTGGTTTAAAAAGTTAATTTAAGAAAAGGTTTTGGCTTTCAAAAACGCTATAACATGATATTTTGAGTGTTGCCGTAGATTTTAATAATTTTGTTTATATTTTAAGTAATTTTTTTTTTAGAAAATTGCCCCTTCTGCCTTAACCTAAATTGCCATTTCCATTTCGTTTGCTTTTAACATTTTTCCATGCCTTAAAAAAATTTAAACCGAAATACATAAATTTATTTGACTGTCTCACAGCGCGCCACTACTATGTGTGAGCGTCAACTCGAAAAATTACAGATTTGAACTTTTGTCAACGGTCAAAGCGCGTGGACATGGTCAAGCCGTGTGATCGTCAACGATTACTTGTCAGCGCGTTGACACCGATTTGTATAAATCTCGTTGACACATATTACCTGTCAACGCATTTTGGGACAACATTGACGGACTTGTGTCATTTGTGTGATCGTCAATATTTCAGGTGTTGACACGGTGAGCGTTGACGTTGCCATGTCAGTGCTTTGACCGTTTTTTTGATGACGTCAGAGAGTCAACGCATTTACAATTTGCGTTGACCGTCTAATAGTAGCTTAATACTTAGTGATAGTAGCTAAATGGGCTTCAGGTCAATTGAAACAAATCAATTATTTCACAACGTTTCGTCCATGAATATGGACATCATCAGGTGCGAGCAATGATGGTTTCTATATTTGCGTATTTTTAAATGATTAATATGTTACAAAATCAGTTTTACACATTGAAACATTACAAACTTACAATTATTACATTTATATTGCACTTAAACACGAACAGAGATGTTTCCAGTAGCAAGTTTAACTGACAAGTAACTATCTGTAAATATTTGTCTTATCTTCATATTATATAAAAAAAAAAAAAAAAAAGAAAACATTTTGATCATCTGATACATATGTCAGAGCTTTTTTCCTCCCCTCTTCTCCAGCAGGTACTTGTAGTGTGGACTTACGTTGTCCATGTCTGTACGTCGGTTCATTGTTTTATCATGGTTGATTATATGAAGAGTCTCTATCATCATTCTTTTGTTTTGGTGCTCTTCCCGTTGTAATATTTGAACATCATCAAAGTTCGGAGAGTGACCAAGTGAGATGCAATGCGAGGCCAGTGCTGTCTTCTGATGCGCACTACTTTTTATGTCGGATTTATGTCCCGAAAGTCTATTTTTTAGTTTTTGTTTTGTTGTCCCTATGTAAATCTGGTTACATATTTCGTCTGAATTTCCACGGCAATTTATTTTGTAGACCAAGTCTGAGTGTTCCAGTTTGTCGGTTTTGGTTTTAAGGTTTGTGTAAAGTTGTGAGGCTGTGTTTGTTGATTTCATGGCTATTTTGTATTTTTCCATATCTAAAAAGTTTGCATCTTTAAACCGGTCCGCTATTTCTTTTACGTAAGTGAAGGATTTGTAGATTGTATTTTCATTTTGTTTTTCTATTTCAACTCTTTGGATGTTTCTGTTTTCATACTGTGTTATTAACGTTTTAATTATTGGTATGGGAAAGGCATTTTTTTGCAGTATTTCTTTTATTTTGATTTTGTTGCTTTTGTGGAACTCAGTGTCGCTAATCGAAAGGACTCTTTTTATCAGGTTGTTTGCTGTGTTGAAGACGATTTGTTTTGGGTGTTGGGAGAAGAAGTTTAGAAGTCTACCGGATGAGGTGGGTTTTTGGAACCAATCCATTTTCAGCTGTCCTTCTTGACGGATGACAACTGTATCCAAGTAAGACAACCTGTTGTTGGCTTCAACCTCAACTGTAAATTGTAATTTCCTATGGAAACTGTTGAGAGTTGTAAGGATTACTTCAATATCGTCTGCTTTAACAATAGCGAATATGTCATCAACATACTTTGTCAAAAGTTTTGGTTTATTTGTCAATTTCGCCAGGCAGTTTTCTAAGAGATCCTCCAGTATGATATCCGCTATTATGGGTGAAGCTGGGTTTCCCATAGGCATCCCATCTCTTTGCTGGTAAGTCTTGTCACCATGGACCAAATAATTATTATCAATGATACAGAACCGTACAAGTTCAAGGAATTTTGTTTTTTTGATAAGTGTATGTTCCTTAATTTTTTACCAGTTTTTGCCTATCAATTCTAGTGCCATTTTTAGCGGAATGTTTGTAAAATGAGATATTACATCGAAAGACACTAAAATTTCGTCATTTTCTGTTCTCAATACACGCAATTTGGATTTAAAATGAAGGGAATCCTTAACATTGAAGTCCGAGTTCAATGTGAGGTTTTTCAAAATTCCAATCAGGTACTTTGCCAGCTTGTAGCAGGGGACTTTTGAGGAAGAACAAATCGGGCGTAGGGGAATACCTTCCTTGTGGATTTTTGGGAGACCGTAAAGTCTGGGGGCAACAGAGTTATAAGTTGTCATAATTTGTTTTTGACGCTGGTCAATTATTTTGTTTTCAAACAAATACTTAATAAAATTGTTATTTGTATCTTGTAATTTGCTGGTGGGGTCGGACCGTATAGGCCAATATACATTTCGATCTTCCATCATTGTTTTCATCTTTATGTCGTAGTCATGTTTGTATATTGCTACCGTAACATTGCCTTTGTCCGCTGATACAATGAATATTTCTTTATGTTTTTTAAGAAATTGTTTTGTTTCGGTGAAAAGGTTGGTAATGTATTTGTTGAAGTCGGAAAATTTCCTTTTTTCCATGCAATTATCTAACATGTTTGCAAATTTTCCACGTGCCTTTTCTCGTTCATCGTTGTCGGTAATGGTTTGGATACAATCCTCACCGTCTGCGATAATTTTGAAAAGGGAGTTAGAAGTTGACTGAATTGTACTAGGAAAAGCGTACTTTGGACCGAGCGAAAGTAAGTATTGGATATCGTCTGGTATGGGAACACTGGTTTTATTGACAAACCAATTTTTATTTAGATGCATGCCATATTTCTCTTTTATTCTCTCTTTTAACACCGCTAGTTTTTTGTCGTGTGTTTGTTTTAGTTTTTCTTTTCTATTGACGATATGTTTTTGTTCGTGGTAAAGAAAGCTAGAGTGTTCTTGGTCAGTCATTGTCGATGCTATATAACTTTCTATATCTGTTATTATTTTTACTGAGGAGGTTAGGTTTCGGTGTTTTGCGGAAATAAATAGATTCAGGATTTTGCAGTGGAAATTGTACTTTGTTTTTTGAAAAGATACTAATAAAGAATGATTTTTACCAATATCCTGTTGAAATAAATCTTCTAAGTGTGCTGTTGTGTTTGTGATGAAGTTTGGTGTCAGCCCAAGTTTTCTACATTTTAGAAGAAAAATTTTGCTTGCTGTTGTTTTCACTCTCTTCGTGCTCAGTATTCTGTATTGTTTTAATGTGTTGCAAAATTTGTTGCCATACTTATCCCTCATACTGCTGTAGAAAGCCATTTTGTTGTTCGTTAAACCAGGATGGTTTTTGTTTGGTGGAAATTAATTCGGGGTGCCCTCAGATAATTATACTTGTGGAATTTGTGACCTTTAAATCTTCTTAGTGATAGTAGCTAAATGGGCTTCAGGTCAATTGAAACAAATCAATTATTTCACAACGTTTCGTCCATGAATATGGACATCATCAGGTGCGAGCAATGATGGTTTCTATATTTGCGTATTTTTAAATGATTAATATGTTACAAAATCAGTTTTACACATTGAAACATTACAAACTTACAATTATTACATTTATATTGCACTTAAACACGAACAGAGATGTTCCCAGTAGCAAGTTTAACTGACAAGTAACTATCTGTAAATATTTGTCTTATCTTCATATTATAAAAAAAAAAAAAAAAAAAAAAAAAAAAAAAAAAGTTTCAATTGACCTGAAGCCCATTTAGCTACTATCACTAAGAAGATTTAAAGGTCACAAATTCCACAAGTAGCTTAATACTTTAACGTCAAGCGAATGGGTCAATTGTTATAGAAGATCAAAGTGGTTATGACAAATGAATAAAGCTACTATTAGACCGTCAACGCAAATGGTCAATGCCTTGACTCTCTGACGTCACCAAAAAAACGGTCAAAGCAATGACATGGCAACGTCAACGCTCACCGTGTCAACACCTGAAATATTGACGATCACACAAATGACACAAGTCCGTCAATGTTGTCCCAAAATGCGTTGACAGGTAATATGTGTCAACGGGATTTATCCAAATCGGTGTCAATGCGCTGACAAGTAATCGTTGACGATCACACGGATTGACCATGTTCACGCGCTTTGACCGCTGCCAAAAGTACAAATCTGTAATTTCGAGTTGACGTTCACACATAGTGGTGGCGCGCTGTGACACAGTCAAATTAATTTATGTGTTTCGGTTTACATTTTTTTTAAAGCAAGGAAAAATGTTAAAAGCAAATGAAATGGAAATGGCAATTTTAGCCACGTATTTAATTGATACAACCGACTTAGTACAGGCAATGTTGAAAAATCTGAAAAAAGTTTTGACGTCTGAAAAGTTTGAATGCAGTTTTGAAGAGGGGTCGCTTTTAGCATAAATCTAGATTTGCGGCATTTTTGGTCCGCCATCTTGGACAAACTTTTGTTTGATAATTTGCATTTTTCTCACTTCCATTGTTTTTTTCTGAAAAAAATATTTTAGACATTTTTGTTTCAATTTAAATATCCTACACATCGGTATATAATTCAAAAGTTATTGATGAAAAACGAGTACAAAATTAGACCTTACGGGCTTAGTCTTAAATACTTTTTTGAAGATAATACAGTGTGATTTGCATAAGGTGTAGGAATAGGCTAGGGCGTGGAGGTTGAGTTTAGATAAGAAAAAAGTCGTACGGGAGGGGTCTATTTCCCCCCGTTTAGGAAGGGGCAATTTACTAAAAAAAATTACTTAAAATATAAACAAAATTATTAAAAATCAACGGCAACACTCAAAATACACTGTTATAGCTTTTTTGAAAGCCAAAAACCTATTCTTAAATTTACTTTTTAAATCAAGTTGTTTGAGCAAACAGTTTTTGATAAAATAATTTTCAAACTCAAAATTAAAAAAAAAAAAACTTAATTTTTTTCTTCTTTCCAAGATGGTAGACGCCCCACAAGACCGAAAATCCCGCAAATCGAGATTTATGCTAAGAAGCAACCCCTCTTCAAAACTGCATTCAAACTTTTCAGACGTCAAAACTTTTTTCAGATTGCCCTTATTTGACACCCCGTTGCCTGTACTAACTAGTTTATAGTCGCTGCATCCTCCATCCCAAAGCGCTGGTCGTTTCTCTACTGCCACAATAAAAGCAGAGACCTCGTATTTTTTGGTCCACGAGTAAAGTAATTTCTTTTACGTTTCTCTGACAACTTTTACTTCGATTCATCAGCAGGACGCGCATTTACTTATCCGACTCACTGGTGCCTTGCCTCATTTTTTTTAACTCAAACTAATTTAACTTTAAATAATTTTGTTTGGAAACGTTTTGTTTTCTTTTATGTTGCTGTTATCTTTTTGTTGCTGTTTCTTTAAATGAAAAGAATGTTGACCATTTTCGTTGACCGTCTAATCATAGCTTAAAGCTATGATTAGACGGTCATATTTCCTGACTGCCCATCAACGCGTTGTCCACGCTATAATTTTCTGCTGTGTCAAAGTAGCTGGCGTTGACATTCTTTTCATTAAGAAACAGCAACAAAAAAAAAACAGCAACATAAAAGAAAACAAAACATTTCCAAACAAAATTATTTAAAGTTAGATTAGTTTGAGTTAAAAAAAAATGAGCCAAAGCACCAGTGAGTTGGATAAGTTAATGCGCGTCCTTCTGATGAATCGAAGGAAAAGTTGTCGGAGAAACGTAAAAGAAAATTACTTTACTCGTGGACCAAACAATACGAGGTCTCCGCTTTGATTGCGGCAGTAGAGAAACGACCAGCGCTTTGGGATGGAGGATGCAGCGACTATAAACTAGTTAGAACAGGCAACGGGGAGTCAAATCAATCTGAAAAAGTTTTTGACGTCTGAAAAGTTTGAACGCAGTTTTGAAGAGGGGTTGCTTCTTAGCATAAATCTCGATTTGCGGGATTTTTGGTCTTGTGGGGCGTCCGCCATCTTGGAAAGAAGAAAGAATTTTGAGTTTGAAAATTATTTTCTCAAAAACTGTTTGCTCAAACAACTTGGTTTAAAAAGTTAATTTAAGAATTGCTGCAATAATTAAAAAAAAGGAATTGAATTAAACCTTGCAGATTTACCTACTCTTTGTGCGAGTACCTACTCACATATGTATGCCTCCATCCACTACCCGTGCTATATTTCCATTTTTATTGTCTTATTATCGCCTATTATTATAGCAAACGAATTTCGTTTGCTGTAATTGTAATACATTTGCTGGAAATGTTATACAATCCCTGCAAACGTATTTCAATTGTAGCAATTGTATTACAGTCGCCACAGAAAGTAATTCCATCGCATCAAACATATAACAAATAACCCATTCGTTCGGAGCTCAATTTGCCTGGGTTGATTACGATAAATGACAATGTTTCCCAAATTCAAACGACATGATGTTTGCAAGCAAGTGTAATTGTTTATGGCAAACGAATGAATCGATTGCGAATTAAGCATTTGAAATGCATAAATCTCGATTTGCGGGATTTTTGGTCTTGTGGGGCATCCGCCATTTTGGAAAGAAGAAAGAATTTTGAGTTTGAAAATTATTTTCTCAAAAACTGTTTGCTCAAACAACTTGGTTTAAAAAGTTAATTTAAGAATAGGTTTTTGGCTTTCAAAAACGCTATAACATGATATTTTGACTGTTGCCGTTGAGTTTTAATCATTTTGTTTATATTTTAAGTCATTTTTTTTAGAAAATTGACCCTTCTGCCGAAACCTAAATTGTCATTTCCATTTCGTTTGATTTTAACATTTTTCCTTGCATTAAAAAAGTTTAAACCGAAATACATAAATTTATTTGACTGTGTCACAGCGCGCAACCACTATGTGTAGGCGTCAACTCGAAAATTAACAGATTTGTACTATTGTCAACGCTCAAAGCGCGTGGACATGGTCAAGCCATGTGATCGTCAACGATTGCTTGTCAGTGCATTGACACCGATTTGGATAAATCTCATTGACACATATTAACTGTCAACGCATTTTGGGACAACATTGACGGACTTGTGTCATTTGTGTGATCGTCAATATTTCAGATTGACACGGTGAGCGTTGACGTTGCAATGTCAGTGCTTTGACCGTTTTTTAGGTGACGTCAGAGAGTCAACGCATTGACCATTTGCGTTGACCGTCTAATAGTAGCTTAACTCGTTTGTTGCTAATGACTTGTACGTTTGTCACAATCAATACAGTGACTGCTGGTTTTCCCTTAATTCTGAAATTATATTATTTTATTTTAATTAAAAAAAATGTCAAGCTTTCCTTACCTGGATTTGAACTGGTATCCTTCCGTATCAAGAGCGAGCATGCATCCAGTGAGCTAATTTGCAACACTAAAGCCTGCGGCAAAATGTTAATCAGTTGAAAACTCCACACATTTTCCTTTTATTTAGTTGAGCAGAGGAAATTTACTGATTAAGAAATGTGGCTTAGACAATTTCATGTATTTTAATTATTTTAACTATGACGAGGAGAACCGAAGTATTTAAAATATTGGGTCAGTTTTTGTTTTAAACTATTCCTACGTAGATGTGCTTCTAGGACTGAATCAAAACTTTTAAGAAAATTGTTTTTTTTAACACAATAATTGTTTTTATGCGTTGTAAATTAATTATATATTGATGGAAGGTTTAATTCAATTCCTTTTTTTTAATTATTGCTGCAATAATTAAAAAAAGGAATTGAATTAAACCTTGCAGATTTACCTACTCTTTGTGCGAGTACCTACTCACATATGTATGCCTCCATCCACTACCCGTGCTATATTTCCATTTTTATTGTCGTATTATCGCCTATTATTATAGCAAACGAATTTCGTTTGCTGTAATTGTAATACATTTGCTGGAAATGTTATACAATCCCTGCAAACGTATTTCAATTGTAGCAATTGTATTACTGTCGCCACAGAAAGTAATTCCATCGCATCAAACATATAACAAATAACCCATTCGTTCGGAGCTCAATTTGCCTGGGTTGATTACGATAAATGACAATGTTTCCCAAATTCAAACGACATGATGTTTGCAAGCAAGTGTAATTGTTTATGGCAAACGAATGAATCGATTGCGAATTAAGCATTTGAAATGCAGTTTCCTGCAAAAAGTTTTGCGTTTACTATAGTAATTACAATTCTTTGCAACTAATGAATCGAACATTTGGGACGAATGGTTAATTCGTAGAAAGTAATCTAATTTGTAGCAAACGATCGAATGATTGCAGGGTATATATTTTTAAATCTTATTTTTACAAATTAATTTATTGCTTGTGATAAACATTTCATGCTTTTGAGGCGAAAGAATTTTTGATTTTAGGTTTCTTTAAAAGAAATTCGCTTGCAGCAATAAATTTCCTATTTCAAAAAAGTATTTTATTTGTTTAATTCCTATCTAACCAATTTCAGGTAATCTATAGGGCAAGTATTCGGTACGTTTCAATACATGTTCTGCCTTATCAATTTGGTATTGTTCTGAAGTTCAGCACTACTTGTACAAAAAATCAAATTTCAATTGAAAATATGTTGCATTTAAAAAGAATGCGACTCAAACTTGAAAATTTGTTGCATTATTTGCATTAAAAAATAAAATAAATGCTAGTTTAAAAATCTTTGCATTAAAAATAATTGTTAAAATAATTACATTCAAAATTATAGTTCAATTTTAAAAATAAATAAAAATTACCAACATCTCCGTTGTTCATTTCGAAAAACAATGGCGCAAAATTTTAGATGATTAAGTACGATGTTTAATCAATTTTAGTATGATACTAGGTTAAAAATTGTGTTTTGCTAATTTTAAACGAGTTTAGCATCGTACTTTTCCCTTACATTTTACTAAAGTTAAAATCACATCTTTTTAGTATTGTACTAAATCCATATGACTGGAGAATGGAAAATTTTGCTCCAGGTATAGCATAGACCCGAGGGTTGCCGGTTCGATCCCTGCTGGTTCCCAACTTTTTTTTTTTTTGTTGTAATAATGAAGTTAAAATGATAAAAATATAAACATTGAATACTTATTTAAAGCACATGTTGGGTTTCCATCAATATATAATTAATTTACAACGCATAAAAACAATTATTGTGTTAAAAAAACAATTTTCTTAAAAGTTTTGATTCAGTCCTAGAAGCACATCTACGTAGGAATAGTTTAAAACAAAAACTGACCCAATATTTTAAATACTTCGGTTCTCCTCGTCATAGTTAAAATAATTAAAATACATGAAATTGTCTAAGCCACATTTCTTAATCAGTAAATTTCCTCTGCTCAACTAAATAAAAGGAAAATGTGTGAAGTTTTCAACTGATTAACATTTTGCCGCAGGCTTTAGTGTTGCAAATTAGCTCACTGGATGCATGCTCGCTCTTGATACGGAAGGATACCAGTTCAAATCCAGGTAAGGAAAGCTTGACATTTTTTTCAATTAAAATAAAATAATATAATTTCAGAATTAAGGGAAAACCAGCAGTCACTGTATTGATTGTGACAAAACGTACAAGTCATTAGCAACAAACGAGTTAAGCTTCTATTAGACGGTCAACGCAAATGGTCAATGCGTTGACTCTCTGACGTCACCTAAAAAACGGTCAAACTACTGACATTGCAACGTCAACGCTCACCGTGTCAATCTGAAATATTGACGATCACACAAATGACACAAGTCCGTCAATGTTGTCCCAAAATGCGTTGACAGTTAATATGTGTCAATGAGATTTATCCAAATCGGTGTCAATGCACTGACAAGTAATCGTTGACGATCACATGGCTTGACCATGTCCACGCGCATTGAGCGTTGACAATAGTACAAATCTGTTAATTTTCGAGTTGACGCCTACACATAGTGGTGGCGCGCTGTGACACAGTCAAATAAATTTATGTATTTCGGTTTAAACTTTTTTAATGCAAGGAAAAATGTTAAAATCAAACGAAATGGAAATGACAATTTAGGTTTCGGCAGAAGGGTCAATTTTCTAAAAAAAATGACTTAAAATATAAACAAAAAGATTAAAACTCAACGGCAACAGTCAAAATATCATGTTATAGCGTTTTTGAAAGCCAAAAACCTATTCTTAAATTAACTTTTTAAACCAAGTTGTTTGAGCAAACAGTTTTTGAGAAAATAATTTTCAAACTCAAAATTCTTTCTTCTTTCCAAGATGGCGGACGCTCCACAAGACCAAAAATCCCGCAAATCGAGATTTATGCTAAGAAGCAACCCCTCTTCAAAACTGCGTTCAAACTTTTCAGACGTCAAAAACTTTTTCAGATTGATTTGACTCCCCGTTGCCTGTTCTAACTAGTTTATAGTCGCTGCATCCTCCATCCCAAAGCGCTGATCGTTTCTCTACTGCCGCAATCAAAGCGGAGACCTCGTATTGTTTGGTCCACGAGTAAAGTAATTTTCTTTTACGTTTCTCCGACAACTTTTCCTTCGATTCATCAGAAGGACGCGCATTAACTGATCCAACTCACTGGTGCTTTGGCTCATTTTTTTTTAACTCAAACTAATCTAACTTTAAATAATTTTGTTTGGAAATGTTTTGTTTTCTTTTATGTTGCTGTTTTTTTTTGTTGCTGTTTCTTAATGAAAAGAATGTCAACGCCAGCTACTTTGACACAGCAGAAAATTATAGCGTGGACAACGCGTTGATGGGCAGTCAGGAAATATGACCGTCTAATCATAGCTTTAAGCTATGATTAGACGGTCAACGAAAATGGTCAACATTCTTTTCATTTAAAGAAACAGCAACAAAAAGATAACAGCAACATAAAAGAAAACAAAACGTTTCCAAACAAAATTATTTAAAGTTAAATTAGTTTGAGTTAAAAAAAATGAGGCAAGGCACCAGTGAGTCGGATAAGTAAATGCGCGTCCTGCTGATGAATCGAAGTAAAAGTTGTCAGAGAAACGTAAAAGAAAATTACTTTACTCGTGGACCAAAAAATACGAGGTCTCTGCTTTTATTGTGGCAGTAGAGAAACGACCAGCGCTTTGGGATGGAGGATGCAGCGACTATAAACTAGTTAGTACAGGCAACGGGGTGTCAAATAAGGGCAATCTGAAAAAAGTTTTGACGTCTGAAAAGTTTGAATGCAGTTTTGAAGAGGGGTTGCTTCTTAGCATAAATCTCGATTTGCGGGATTTTCGGTCTTGTGGGGCGTCTACCATCTTGGAAAGAAGAAAAAAATTAAGTTTTTTTTTTTTTAATTTTGAGTTTGAAAATTATTTTATCAAAAACTGTTTGCTCAAACAACTTGATTTAAAAAGTAAATTTAAGAATAGGTTTTTGGCTTTCAAAAAAGCTATAACAGTGTATTTTGAGTGTTGCCGTTGATTTTTAATAATTTTGTTTATATTTTAAGTAATTTTTTTTAGTAAATTGCCCCTTCCTAAACGGGGGGAAATAGACCCCTCCCGTACGACTTTTTTCTTATCTAAACTCAACCTCCACGCCCTAGCCTATTCCTACACCTTATGCAAATCACACTGTATTATCTTCAAAAAAGTATTTAAGACTAAGCCCGTAAGGTCTAATTTTGTACTCGTTTTTCATCAATAACTTTTGAATTATATACCGATGTGTAGGATATTTAAATTGAAACAAAAATGTCTAAAATATTTTTTTCAGAAAAAAACAATGGAAGTGAGAAAAATGCAAATTATCAAACAAAAGTTTGTCCAAGATGGCGGACCAAAAATGCCGCAAATCTAGATTTATGCTAAAAAGCAACCCCTCTTCAAAACTGCATTCAAACTTTTCAGACGTCAAAACTTTTTTCAGATTTTTCAACATTGCCTGTACTAAGTCTGCTACTATTAGACGGTCAACGCAAATTGTCAATGCGTTGACTCTCTGACGTCATCAAAAAAACGGTCAAAGCACTGACATGGCAACGTCAACGCTCACCGTGACAACACCTGAAATATTGACGATCACACAAATGACACAAGTCCGTCAATGTTGTCCCAAAATGCGTTGACAGGTAATATGTGTCAACGAGATTTATACAAATCGGTGTCAACGCGCTGACAAGTAATCGTTGACGATCACACGGCTTGACCATGTCCACGCGCTTTGACCGTTGTCAAAAGTTCAAATCTGTAATTTTTCGAGTTGACGCTCACACATAGTAGTGGCGCGCTGTGACACAGTCAAATAAATTTATGTATTTCGGTTTAAATTTTTTTAAGGCATGGAAAAATATTAAAAGCAAACGAAATGGAAATGGCAATTTAGGTTAAGGCAGAAGGGGCAATTTTCTAAAAAAAATGACTTAAAATGTAAACAAAATTATTAAAATCTACGGCAACACTCAAAATATCATGTTATAGCGTTTTTGAAAGCCAAAACCTTTTCTTAAATTAACTTTTTAAACCAAGTTGTTTGAGCAAATAGTTTTTGAGAAAATAATTTTCAAACTTAAAATTCTTTCTTCTTTCCAAGATGGCGGACGCCCCACAAGACCAAAAATCCCGCAAATCGAGATTTATGCTAAGAAGCAACCCCTCTTCAAAACTGCGTTCAAACTTTTCAGACGTCAAAACTTGTTTCAGATTGCCCTTATTTGACTCCCCTCCATCACAAAGCGCTGGTCGTTTCTCTACTGCCGCAATCAAAGCAGAGACCTCGTATTGTTTGGTCCACGAGTAAAGTAATTTTCTTTTACGTTTCTCCGACAACTTTTCCTTCGATTCATCAGCAGGACGCGCATTTACTTATCCGACTCACTGGTGAATTGGCTCATTTTTTTTAACTCAAACTAATTTAACTTTAAATAATTTTGTTTGGAAATGTTTTGTTTTCTTTTATGTTGCTGTTTTGTATTTTTTGTTGCTGTTTCTTTCAATGAAAGAATATGTCAACGCCAGCTGCTTTGACACAGCAGAAAATTATAGCGTGTCAACGTTGGTACCTGGACAACGCGTTGATGGGCAGTCAGGAAATATCTGTCAATGTGTCCGAAAAATTCTGATTACACGATAAATGAAAACAGTCAACGCGTTGACTTTTCAAACCATGTCATCGCAAGTGTCAACGCTGATGTCAGTGCGTTGACAACGTTTTGCAATGACAATCACACGACTTGAAAGCCGTGGGACAGAATTCGACGTCATTCTGACGTCAGAGAGTCAATGCGTTGACCATTTTCGTTGACCGTCTAATCATAGCTTTAACGTTTACTCTAAAAGCACCATTCGCTTGCCACAAACAGTAAATATGTTTACAAAACACCACTATTCGTGTGACGGAAACACTACATTCGTTTGACACAAACAATCTATTCGTTTGAAACAAACGATAGAATTTTGGTACAACAGTATGAATTGTTTGTCTCAAACGAATTTAAGAGTTTGCTGCAAACGAACTGTCAAAACTGGCTGGCAAACGAAAAAGTCGTTTGGGCAATTTTTTCGTTTGCCGCAAACGATTCCTTCCCTCAGTGCAGTTTTGCACAATTTTATGAATATTTTAATCAGTCAAAACAATTTCCACTGGAAAACTGGAATAACTTACGAGTAGCTAATTGACACATACATTTATTATTTTGATAATTGTGAAACGCAAAGTTTGTTACTGGGAGGATTTACTTTACGGCTAATTTAACTGTCGAGTTACTAATTATAACTTTACTCAGACATTGTGAAGCAAACCCTTATTGTAGCAATAACAGCTGAAAACATTTTAATTGCCAGTTTAGTTTTTAAATCAGTACTTCATCTGCCCAGTAAAATACTCACAACTTTAATTATTATTTAAGACTTCGGATGTTGTGAAACGTTAATAAGGATGTTACTTGACGAGTAAGTTCAAAGTAGCTTAATTGAAACTTTACTCAGATATTGTGAAACAAGCCCTAAAAATTAAATAAAAAGGATCATTTTGTTTAAATGGCTGAAATAACTGTTGTAAATTTTTGTCTGATACATTTTTATAAATATGACAAAAGTGACTACATGTGTTCCAAAAATTCAATTTTTTTTATCAATAATTACCAAAGTTAAGATTTTTCAAATTTGAATTTAGAAATATACATGAGATTTCCCATATAAAACTTCAGACGTCTTTTGGACCGGGTTAACGTTAATATAATGAGGTAAAATTTTACTGGATTTTTTTTTATTTATTTAGAACAAATTAGGGGGATGCGTCATTTAAAATAAGACAATGACCTTTATAAGGACCATCCTAATGTACATACATTATGTATGTACGGCTACATGAAATTTGGCCCCAATGAAAAATGGACCCAAACGAAAAATGAAAAATGGCTCCAAATTCAGGGCTTTTTTTCATAATGAAAAATGAGTCCATTTTCAAAATTGAAAAATAGCCCCAAACTTATGAAAAATGGCCCCAAACACTAAATGAAAAATTGCCATAAAATTAGTATAAGAACCAACAACAACAATAAAATTACAATTGGACAAAAAATGTTTTGCGTCGTCGGATTGGGAGAGCCTTAAAACTACCCTGCCTGGACAGCTTCGCGGGTTCAAGGATTTTAACTCCCTTTTTGGGTCCTCAGTCCCGCTCACGCGACTCCGTCGCTCCGCTTAGGGTTGTTGTGAAATTATCAAACGCGAAATTTAGGATGAGTTTAACTTTAATTTTATGATGGTGGATTTACTATCCACGAACCACAATTGGATTTACCGAATCCAAACAATAATTTATTTAAAAGAACAAATGCACTGTGACCGGTGTGCGTCGCGACGAAAGAAAATTAAAAGTGAATGACAGCTGTCAACTGGACGATGGGCGCGTTTATTGAATTCCACAACAGGTAGCACAAATGGTGCTGCCACCACGGTAGCTCAGCGATGAGGTGGGTTCAGCGAAGCGTGGGCTTTTAATTATCGAATAAACTATTCGATTAATAAAAACAAGGATAAAAAAAATTATGTGAAGTACAGGGTGTACTTTCACAAAATGGGCGCCAGTGATTTTCTTTTTTTGAAAGAAAGGAAATCACAAACCTTTTGAAGCGAACAACAACGACGAATTTTAAAATGAATTTAAAGAGCAAATTTATTTTTTCAAAGATTTTTTAATGAATTTAAAATAGCTTGGGAAACCTTTACGTGTAGGATTAAAACCCAAGATCTTTTCAGTTAAAATTAATATACATGAATAATTTAAAAGGCATAAATTATAACAATTTATTCCAATTCGATTTCTGTACTTATCAAAATAGAAGTTTATTAAACTATTGAAAGTCGAAAATAGTGCATTGACAAAACTTTTTTGAGAAGATTGTCTACTTCTGATACAAGTTTCGAAATGTCATCAATTGACTCTCAGCTTTCTTAATGCCTTGTGTCGTAGCATTAGAAATAACAGTCTGCTATCAAAGTTTTTGTTGTTAAAGTATTTTGGTTTAAGAATAAAAGTTTGGGCCCATTTTTCATAATGAAATTTTAGCCCAAAATTTACAACGAAAAAAGGCCCCAAAACAATGAGAAATGGCCCCGATTTACAAATTTTAAACTATTTTTTGTTTTTGTTGTTTCCCATAAAATTTTTTGGGCCCATTTTTCATTTTTTGCTTGGAGCCATATTTCATTGAGGCCAAATTTCATGAAGCCCATATGTATCCCAAGAAACAAATTTAGCTGTTCAAATGCTCTTACAGCACTTCCAGAGCAAGTCTTAAAGCTCGTCACTTCGAGAATTAGGTCTAGTTGCGCATTTAGAGTAATTTTAGAGCTCTCATACAGGGAATTCTTTGACATTAAGAGCAAATTCCTGTTCGTAATCAGCTCGTTATCAGGGACTTAGTAGAATTTTAGCTCTTTAATTATGCATTGTGTATCTACTAAGGAGCACCTTTGACAGCTTTTTGTTGGTATAAGTGTGCATAATACAATCGAAGAATAGTATATAATAGTTGAACAATATATTTTATGTTTGTGTAATGGATTATTTTATTTGAAGTATTTATACCTAAGTATTGTAAAACTTCATTAAGTGCGTAATGTCAACAAGAGAAGTTATTTTGTATATTCGAACAGAATAAGGGTATTATTATATTTTTCGGTAAAATAATTGCGAATTTTAAGTGCGCGTTTTGTTTTATCACAAATGTGTTGGAGGTACTTCGCGAAATTACAACGCGCCTCCGGAATTATAATTATTACGATGAGATTTTGAAAAAAATTTAATCTGAACAAAACAAAAAATCTTAAAAACTTTTGTCAATTATTAATAAAATATTTTGTTTAAAAATTACTTAATGTGTTGTGTTTTTTTAATCGAAAATGGAGACCTTTTCTCTTTCAAAATTGAAAAAAACAAATGGTTATTCGAATCATTTTTCTTTTTATCGCCATATTTTTATTAGGGTAAAAGTTTCTTTTCCATAGAACTGTAATAGCGCTTCAGAGCTGTAATAGCGTTATTTCAGAGCTAGTAGCCACAAGGCGACAGATTTGCTTTCAGTGCTTTATATAAAATAGGGTGTTTTAGAAAATAAAAGAAAGAGTGAATATTCTGCACAGCAAATACCTAGTATATTTTTATTTAAAGAGTAGGTGTCCCTGAGATGCACTTTGAACTTAACGAGCAAGTGTTTTTTTGTGATTCAACTTTAGTTAAATTTCGATAAGTTTTAAAGCTTTCTTAGGGTATAGAAAAAAATAATAAAAAATTATAATTAATACAACTTCCTTCTCTAAATTCCTTTTATAGGAAAATTAATTTAAGCCGTGTTTTTGAGAGAGTGAATAGAAACTCAGCAACATGCTTACACGCAAAACAATAACAAAACAAATTACTATAGAAAATTTTTTTTGTGTTTTCCGTGTAAAACTTTGAATTAGTTGCTAGTCACTCTCTCAAAAAACACGGCTTTATTTATTTTCGACTCATGGTTATTTTTTGTTGAATTTATAAAAGTTTGTAACACCCTACAAAATCAGTGGTGGTTTTACAATAGCTCTGTAAATGTTTTTTTTTGACACTTTACAATGCGCATGAGTAATATTTTTATTATGTACCATTTGTGTGAAAGTATTAGTATTCAGCTCTATACGCACTTTTTGTGTGGTTCTATTAGAGCTATGTTTCAACGTTTTGGTAGGCGCATGCGTTAATATTTTGTCCATATGTTGTTGAAAGCTCTATAATAACTCGTTGAGCGCTGATATTTAGACAATGCTCTATTTTGAATGTTATAAACTCCAGTAAGGAGCATACTTTTGAATCTTGAGACGTTATTAGTTGGCAGAGCTGAAACCATTCCAGAACCTCTGTTATAGAGCACAATTTTTAAAAGAAATAAAGAGAGCTGTATTATAAACTCTTACAGAGCTATAGCCTTAGATTACTATATATAAGAGCTGTAGAAGAGCAGTTTTGTTTCAACTAGCTCCAACAATGTTACTTGGGATGTATGTACATTGTACATATGTACATAACCTGCTTTTAAGAATGTTTACGAATTAAATAAAAAAAACTATGCCTGATTAAATTACCTCAAAAATAGAAAAAAGGCAATTCTTTTTATGATTATCATTTTCTAAAAACCTAAGGAAATGACAGATTTGCATTTTTCTTATCATTTTCCAATGATTATCATTTTCAAAACATGAGCAAATGACAAAAGTGAACTTTTCGTATTTATTTGATAAATTCTAAAAATTCATAGAGCTCTATTGTTAAAAATATTACAGTTACAAATTTTGGTCAAATTATATAATTTAGTTAGTAAAAATGTGTTTAAATTAATTAGGTTAGGTTAGGTTGAAGTGGCTGCCAGCAAGAACTGACACACTTAGACCATAAGTTGGTCCGTTGTGATACCACGTGAATCTTGAAAGATTTTTCCCCCCCTCGTTAAAACCAGTTGGAGCTTCTTATGAAGCGAGCAAGACTGCTTATGTCTGTGTTTGTCAGAACACTAGGATCATTGAAGAAGAAGTCTCCGAGATGGAGCCTTCGTCTTTGGGATAGGGCAGGGCATGTGCAGAGAAGATGAGGAACAGATTCTTCGTCCTCCTCGTCCATACAGCTTCTGCAAAAGTCGTTTGCGAAAACTCCAAGCACGGTTGCCACTCTTGGAAATAAATCTTGTGACCAAAATTGAAAATAAAAAGACCAAAACGAGTAAAAAGTGACCAAAATAATTAAAATCTGAAAACTTCATAGCACACAGAAAATTAAAGTAACCCATATTTTCTCATTTATGTATTATCATAAATAATTAATTAGAAATTAACAAAAATAAATAAAAAAAAGTACAACATAATTCACAAAATTACTTTTAGACCAATGTGATCACTCCTTCTTCATAATAAAGTTAAGACCGCACAAGATGGAACTGCACTGCAGCGGAGCTGCGATTCACAATAATTTGTATGAAATTTTATGAAGTTCAGTTGTCGCTTACAATTTCATGCAAATAATGTTTTGCCGCGTTGCGTCGCGTCGTGAAGTGTAGTTCCGCTGCAGTTGTGTGTGGTCTAACCTTAAAAAACATAATCACATAATCACATTTTTTCACAGCATTTTATATTAAATTCACAATATTTTTTTAAATCAATCAATGCGAAATTGCGTATAGTTAAATTGAATCTACTAAAATGTACACACATAGGGGCGTATTTATAGTCATTTTAGAGCTGGTTCTAAGTTAAACATAGGTTTAGTTGAATTTTCGGACGTTTGTACTAAAATGTACACACATATGGGCGTATTCATAGTCATTTTAGAGCTGGGTCTAAGTTAAACATAGGTTTAGTTGAATTTTCGGACGTTTATTTTATTTTTTTTAGTTCATAATTTCAAAATATTTGAAGCTATTTGTGTAGTATTATACCAAGTTAATTATCTTATACAAATATAAAACCAACAATTTGTAATTAAAATCGGTCTGTATTCTTTGAGCCAAATTGACTTAAACTGTAGTTTAGTTAAACCTGGGTCTGTCTGCGACTATGAATATGCCCCATAATATCTACTTATTTAAAAAAAAAGGTTTCTGCCGGACAAACGCTATGTCACATGTTTTTTATCCTGAAGCTCTTTGGACAACATAATATTATTAATGGTGTCAAAGTTAAGTCTGTTTCTTAACTTAGGTTTAATTAAACTTAAATTATAAAACTTTCTTTCAGCAGCAGCTGAGCTGTGTGGTAACGGCTATAACAAACCTTTAGCAATGTTGTTTTAATTTTACAAGAAATATTTATTAATATATCTTATTACTTGCCTATCCATTTTGTATGTTTTTTGTTTTCAACAAGAACCAACAAAACCAACAAGCGAAATAGAAGGAGACGCTTAAACCAAAAAATATTTCAAACTTTCCATCTGTCAATAAATTGTCAAACGAAGTGGTCGTGGATGGGTTATGCAGTGCGTTCAATTTAATACATGCAACGTTTACATAGGAGATGAAAAAAAAATTGCACTTCATTTTGAGAAAATGAAAATTAAAAGTCGAGTTTTTTTTTAATTCAATTCCTTTTTTTTAATTATTGCAGCAATAATTAAAAAAAGGAATTGAATTAAAGCTTGCAGATTTACCTACTCTTTGTGCGAGTACCTACTCACATATGTATGCCTCCATCCACTACCCGTGCTATATTTCCATTTTTATACATATAACAATTGGAGAGAATGGCAAGGAAATCTTTATGGAACACCTAGAAACCAAACAAAAAAAAAAAAATAATGTCTAAATATGTGCATACTATATGGGTAAAAAGAATAAAAAAAAGAGAAATTTAGATAAAGAAAAAAAAAATACTAAAAAAATAAATGTTCATAATATTTTTGACTAATTTATTTAGTACAACTTGCATTTTGTGTTATGATAATGAAGCAGTCATTTATTTCTTTGTTCGTACAGTAAAATTTGAAAAGAGTTAAGAACTTGATACTAGTTCATACTTTTCATTATGATACCGATGTTAATTCATTGTCGTTCAGATCAATTAAAATTGTATGCAGTTCTGCGTATGCAAATACAATGGTTGTTGGCTGCACTTATGTAACGTTACGTATGGGTTTCTGGAGAGTAATATATAATAAAAACATAGGTATACACAACACAACTTCATTCAAAAATTGCATTACAACATTTAAAAAATTATGAAATTCCTCCCTAACACAACTGTCAAGCCCAGAACATTATTTTTATTTGTTTTATTGGTCGCAATAACAGATGAAAATATTTAAATTGCCAGTTTAGTTCTTTAATCAGTACTTCATCTTCCCAGTAAAATACTCAGAACTTTAATTATTAATTAAGACTGTTCGGATATTGTGAAACGTAACTAAGGAAGTTACTTGACGAATAAGTTCGAAGTAGCTTAATTGGAACTTTACTCAGATATTGTGAAACAAGCCCTAAAACAATTAATAAAATGTTCTGGGCTTGAAAGTTGTGTTGAGGACAGATTTCATAATTTTTTAAAAGTTGTAATGCAATTTTTGAATGAAGGTGTGTTGTGTATACCTTTGTTTTTATTTTATTTTAAAATAAACGTATTTCAATAGTGCCAATCTATAACACATTATATAATATCACAATCCAAAATAAAATTTGCTGCATTTTACTAAGCATTAACATACATACATAGGTGGTATGGGTTACGATACGATCTACTGCACTTTTGGTACAAGCAAATATTAATTTATACGCAACGCGGATGGTCAACGAGTTGACAAAACAAAACTGACACCTACATACACCTAACCTTCGGTAAACGGTTGAAATACCATACATTCGCGCCGAAACGCTTATTACAGAATTTTTTTTTGAAACCACGTTTGTATGTATTAGAAAAGATACCATATCAAAAACACTTTAAAAAGGACAACGACGCTTAAAATCAACACTCCGACAACTATTATACATAGATAATTTTTGAATAATTTCATTTTCAATCTGTCAACACAATAATATTTTCTGGAAAACTGGAATAACTTACGAGTAGCTAATTGACACATAAATTTGTAATTCTGATGATTGTAAAACGCAAAGTTTATTACTAGGAGGATTTACCTTACGGATGGTTTAATTGTCGAGTAATTAATAATAACGGGTCGGTAACTAATCTTCGCAAACAACATCGTCGCACGACCCATCTTCGCAAGCAACATCTTCACAAAACAACATACCCACAACAACACATCCTCGCAAGGACACATCTTCGCAAAGCAACATCCCCGCAACGACACATCCTCGCAACGACACATCCTCGCAACGACAAATCCCCGCAACGACACATCCTCGCAACGACACATCCTCGCAACGACACATCCAAGCAACGACACAACCTCGCAACGACTAATCCCCGCAAGATGATATTTCTTCCCTCGGCAGGCGGCGCTTGAGTTGGCAAAAATCAGGACTAATGATGTTGTATGTATAGCAGTGGGTTAGGTGGTTTAGTAGAACGCGAGTGGAATAGCCAATCTGAAAATGTGGGGCCGGTTTTATGTGCTGGTAAATTACTGTTTTTGGACCGATTTATATAAAATTGAAATATGTTGTAGCTGACACACAATTATGGAAGAAAAAAATATTTTTAAGTTAGGGTGGTGCAAAAAAATTGTAACTTCGTTGTTCTTGGACCGATTTCGATAAAAGGAAATATTTTACAGCTGACACACAATTATGGAAGAAAAAAATATTTTTAAGTTAGGGTGGTGCAAAAAAATTGTAACTTCGTTGTTCTTGGACCGATTTCGATAAAATTAAAATATGTTATAGCTGACACACAATTATGGAAGAAAAATATGTGTTTAAGTTAGGGTGGTTCAAAAAAATTGTAACTTCGTTGTTTTGGACCGATTTCAATAAAATTGAAATATGTTACAGCTGACACACAATTATGGAAGAAAAAAATATTTTTAAGTTAGGGTGGTACAAAAAAATTGTAACTTCGTTGTTCTTGGACCGATTTCGATAAAAGTGAAATATGTTATAGCTGACACACAATTATGGAAGAAAAAAATATTTTTAAGTTAGGATGGTGCAAAAAAAATGTAACTTAGTAGGAATGGAGGCGACTGGCGGTGGGAACCAAAATTAACATGGCGTTATATAGGAATAAGTGGGTGGAGGTGGGCACGCCCCTTTTCTGTTGTTTTTGAAAAATTTTTGTGTGCACGTGTGTATGCGTCATTGGGGCTGGGGGCGGGGGGCTGGGGGGTGTTGGTGAGGCTTGAGAGTGTATTTAATTAGAAAAAAACAATGATGTTGAGAACCTTTGGGGATTGAACCAAGAACCTTTGGATTGCCGTCGGGTGACAGTTCCACTAGGCCATTGGAGCTTATAGAAGTTGAGGTGTTAAATGTGTATTTAAATAGCATTTAAAATCGTACAAATGTGTTTGTGGATAAGGTGATTAAGTGTTGGGTGGAAAGCTTGGAAATCATATAAAAATATAATTTAAAAGCTAATTTAGTGTTGGGTGGAAAACTTTGAAATCATATAAGAATATAATTTAAAAGCTAATTAAGTGTTGGGTGGAAAACTTCGAAACACTACATAATGTGGTATGTTGAAATGGTTTGTGGATAAGATTGTAAAGTGGTGGTTGGTTAACTTCGAAATCATATAAAAATATAATCTAAAACCGTACGAAGCTATATGGTATGTTAATATGACTAAGCTAATTGAAGTCTATAAGTGTCAATCAATCAAACAAAAAAAAAATCAAATTCCACTGAGCCATTAGGTTATTCGATGAATCTGAATGAGAAAGAAGAACAAATTTTTATTTTGAACAAACGAAAAAAAAAATATACAGAATTGTTTGAAGATTTGAACTGGCACCTCTGGCTTATAGTCTGAGTGACAATTCCACCGAGCCATCGTTGCTCTTAGCAACATACATGCTAAAAATGTATTTATGCGTTTTTATTTTTTGTGGTTTGTTTTGTTTTTAATGCAAGTATACCATCTAATGTTGGTATGAAAACTTATTGTATGATTTTGTTTGATTATGACGGTAAGAGTAAAAATGATGACGTTGGTATTTGTATCTTGGCACGTGAGGGTAGTTCAGGTCATCTACTTATGCATTGCAACAAAAGCTTTTGACCGCCAGTAACCTGAAAAAAGTATTTTGGTTTCATAGTATCCAAAGAACTAAATGCTTATGAATATAAACGCATTCCATGAAAAAAAAAACATGAAGCCTTATAACCAAAGATAAGATAATAATGAAAGAAATGCAGTGCGTTTTCAATTGCTTTTCGTTCGAAGTCAATATACATATATGCTCAAAAATCGAATAAAAGCCCGAAACATTTTACTATATTAAGTAGTATCATTACAATTTTATAATGGAGTTCTTAAATAAGTTAAACAGATTTTCACAAGAAAAGGCGCTTCTACCTCTGAAGGATATGCCTTCAGAAGATCAAAGAATTTGCGGTGCTAAACGCTGCAACACTAAATACGGGGAGAAGATATTGGTGGAACTTGACACCGTCAAATGTTTTCTCCCCATCAAATTCAATTCGCTGAGCAACGAAGAGGTGATTCAAATGACGGGGCATATGATGAGGGTGATCCAGCCTTCTAGAGGAAGCTTCGGGGCAACAATAAAATTTCTTCCCAAACCAGAGCAAGTTGTAGAAAAACAATATCTTCAGGAGCTAGAAGTCTTCGAAATGAACGAGGAAGAAGATCATCAACCCTACTCGCGCAATCGAATGCGAACATCAAATTAAGTGTATACACCGTACTGTATTAAAAAAAAAAAAAAAAAAATATTGAAAAATGTACAAATTTACTTTTTTTTTATTTTTTCCTGATTAAAGTTGTCGTTTTTTTTTTTACTTGGGCTTGCTACTTTTGAAATTGTTCTTGATGCGAAGTCATCCTTTTTTCAAGATACAAAAAAACACATCACATGCATTAAACATACATGTGCTATTTTGTTTTATTTTTAGGTTTAGTGGCACCTTAATTTTTATGAACTTGTCACTTAAATTTAAAGTTCAAAAGTATATTAACGTGTTGAGAATGAGTTCTAACAGTTCCGTGAGTTTTTTAAATAAATTAAATGAGTTAGGGATAGAAAAACCTTTGGTTAATATCAAGGATCTTTTATCTATTCCCAACATAATTATTAGTTGTAAAAAGTGCCAAACGATTTATGGCGAAAAAGTTATTGTAGAACTAGAAAACAAAAAAGTTTTTCTCCCATCTAAATTTAATTCATTGACTGACGAAGAATTAAATGAAATGAGTGGGTTACTCATGAAATTCCGATCTGCAACCCATCGCGAGTGGACGTGTGCGAGAGAAAAGTGAAATACCGTGCCTAATACCCCCAACAATAACATTAACAATATACTACTATTAAGTGATTTCTAATATTTATCCCCCACCAAAATAAAATTAAAAAAAAAAAAAAAAAATAGCCCATGACTCAATTCCCAAATAAAAATAATAAAACAAAAATAACTAAATTGCCCATATAAACCGCGCCGCGAATAATAAAATCAATAGCCCAACTCATCTATTCAAGATCAAACAAAATAAAAAAAAAAATTAGTGCAAGTGCCAGTGCGTGCAAAAAACAACGACAAAAAGTGCACCCAAGCTTGAAGATGATGATGTACAAACCACAAACAGCACAGCGGTAAATTTACCTATCTCTCCTTCCCACATCACTCACAGTGCTTTGGCTTCGTCATTATATGTAGTGTGTGCAACATTTCATACAATGCTCGTAATCGACTAAGCCTAAGCATATCAGATAAATTGCTGTTATTGATTTTGTGTATCCAGGGGCGGATCAGTACACTGCTTTTTTAGGCATAACACTAGTAGTATTGTACTGTGAAGTCATTGGGGGCCCAAACTTGATATCAGCATAGATAACATAGATTTGTTTTTTTATGTCTGTTTATTGTAATGGTGGGTGAATTTAGGGTTGACTACAGCAACATTCGGGGACTGAGGCAGAATTTTTGTGCTGCATATGTCCATACTGTGAAAACAGGCCAGCTGTTTTGGCACTAAGTGAAACCCAGGTAGGGGAAAATACCGATCACTCGGAATTCAGCCTACATGGTTATAGCTTAGTGCCTCTATTTTTTCCACATCATGGTCTCGCCGTGTATGTTCGAAATGATGTTGCTTTTCAGCTTCAACCACAATATGGTTCATGTTTGAATACGAACTTTAATTTCATGTGGTTTAAATTCACCATCCATAAGCGCATCATCCATACTTGTTTTATTTATCGTAGTCCTAGTTTGGATAGTAATTCGACTTCCAACGAATTTGATGCACTATCCGACTCCATCCAGAGAATTATTTCCCATTTTCCGCACAGTGAAATCGTTGTTACGGGCGATTTTAATGTACATAATTCTTCGTGGCTACGCTATTCGGGTCAGACAACACCCGAAGGAAGGTATGTCGAGATTTTTGCTGAGATAAACAACCTAACTCAGCTGGTCGACGAGCCTACTCGGATTCCTGACGTTGCAGGTCAATCCGTCAACACTCTAGATTTGTTTCTTACCTCTGACCCTGATAAATACACTATAAGTGTATTATCGCCTCTAGGCACATCAGACCATTGTGTCATATCTGCGAATTTCGTGTGCCACCAAAACACAGTTAAAGAAAAAACTCCCAAGAGAACCGTTTGGCAGTACGAGAAAGCCAACTGGGACGGTCTCAATGTTTTCTTCAGGAACTTTAACTGGTCACTATGCTTCCTCGATAGTGACGTAGATTCCAGTGCAGATATGATTACAAACTTAATTCTTTGTGGAATGAGAAATTTTATCCCGAATAGGGTGAAATCTATCAAACCCAAAGAAAACTCATGGTTTGATTCGAGCTGTAAGGAGGTTATTAGGGTTAGAGAAGTAAGCTTCCGAAGTTATAAAGCCAACCCTACTGAGGAAAACCGGAAAAAGTTTCAACAAGCCAGAAAGACCTGTAACGTTCATATTTGACGAACCAAATTTTTACATGATCAAAAATTACGGCAAAAAATTCTACAATGTCCCAAAGGTAGTAAAAATTTTTGGTCATTTGTAAAAAACATACGAAATACCACCTCGTCCTCGGTTCCAACGCTCGTCTTCAATGATACTCCTTTTGTCAGCTCGCAACATAAAGCCAATTTGCTTGCAGCACAGTTTGCTGTTAAGTCGACGCTGCCAGAAAGTGTTATGACTCCTCCTGTACTTGAGAGCGTAAATGATTCTATGGGACAAATCTTCTTCCGCACTCGTGCAGTTGCCAGAGTTCTGAAAGATCTCGATATACACAAATCCGCTGGCCCGGATAGTATCCCCCCCATTGTTCTGAAGAGGTGTTCTTCAACGCTGGAAAAACCACTGCGTAAGCTTTTCCATCTGTCCTACTCTACTGGTCTCTTTCCGAGTGGATGGAAAACACCATTTGTCCAGCCTGTCCCTAAAAAAGGCGTGTCTTCTTCCCCCTCCAACTATCGGCCAATTGCGCTTACGTCCCTTCTTTCCAAGGTCATGGAAACGCTGATTAATTTTCAGCTAAAGAAATATCTCGAAGAACGAAAGCTTCTTAATGACCGGCAGTACGTCTTTCGTAGCAATAGGTCCACTGGTGATCTGATGGTATATCTCACCGAACAGTGGCACAAATCTTTACATCGTTTTGGAGAAAGTAAGATTATTGCACTTGATATTTCTAAAGCATTTGATAGAGTTTGGCATCAAGCTCTCTTATCGAAAATGCGTGCATTTGGTATCGATGAATCTCTTCTTCGTTGGATTAGAAATTACCTTTCGGACCGTTCAATTGAAGTTGTATTGGATGGTTTCAAGTCTGAAATTCACAAAATAAATGCTGGTGTGCCCCAGGGCTCCGTTCTGTCTCCGACTCTCTTCCTTATATTTATAAACGATCTTTTATCTGAAACTTCTAATCCATTAAATTGTTTCGCTGACGACAGTACCCTCAGCTTTTCATATTCGTTCTTAGATTCACATCCATGTCCTTCGGATGTGGAACTTGAACGGCAGCGTATGATAAGCTCATTAAATTCTGATCTCGACAGCATTGTCCAATGGGGAATAAAAAATCGTGTAGAATTTAATGCTTTAAAAACTCAATGCTGTCTACTGTCGTTAAAACAAAACCCACCCCCCATGCCACTATCCATGAGTGGCGCTTGCATTGAGGAAACCGAAAAGCTTTCAGTCCTCGGTATGTGTGTCACAGACCACCTTTTATGGAACGACCACATATTCGACATCGCCAAAAATGCTGCTAAGTGTTTAGGTTTTCTCCGTCGATGTAAGAAATTTTTCTCCCCTTCTGATCTGGCTGTGATCTACAAAGCCTTTATTCGTCCAAAACTTGAAAATAACTCTCACATTTGGGCAGGTGCTGCAATAACCCACTTGAGTTTATTGGATAGAATTAAAAAGAGAGCTCTTAAAATGATAGGTGAAAGAACTATAACGGAAACATTCTCATCTCTTGAGCACCGTCGAAATGTTTCATGTCTTTCGTTATTTTACCGTTATTGCCATAAGCAATGCTCAAGTGAAATAGCCTGTTGCATTCCTCCCCTTAAACAATTCAACCGTAATACTCGCGCTTCTAGGAATGCCCATCAGTTTACCCTTGAGCCCAATTTCGGACGTACTGTTAAGTACAGAGATTCTTTCTTTAGTCGCACTACTCGAATGTGGAATGCTCTACCCAGCTCAATTTTCCCCTCCCATTGTGATCTACAGAGGTTCAAAACCAATGTGCATCGGTATCTCCTTTTAAATCCCCTCCAATCTACCTAATCGCTCGTGCTGTGTATATCACCTTAAGGGTAGTCACAACCCCTTTTGCACGCGCTTAATATAAAAAAAAAAAAAAAAAAGTAACAAATTCATTGCAAGGAAGGGTCGATCGGAAAATTGAATTCTCTTTGCCGGAAAAGAAGTTTATGAGATTAAGGATAACAAGGTATAATGATGAAATGCTTGAAATAAATAAAATGTTAATTTCTCTTTATCTAGCGTTTTGAGGTCATAACAAACGTGCTGACAAAAGTTAAGCGGTTTAATCTTCAGGGGCGAGCAATTGAGTTCAGGAATAAACGGGTACCAGACAACGTGGAACCGACTAATTGGGTAAGAAGAGCAATTAATGACATTGTCAGTTTTGCTTTTAAGGAAGTAGATCCACAAGATAAGGTCGGAGTAACATTCTGTGGGAAAGAATTTTCTGCGGAGCGAGGTAGTGGTCGGGTCAATTTTAAAAGTGCCTCCGAGTTTCATGTAGCAGATTTATGGGAGATGATTTCAAAAGTTTTCCAAAGTAATTCAGAAGGTCTAAGCACAGATTCTTTCTGCATTAAAGTAACATCGGTGAAGATCCCCACTGGAAAAGGAAACCGACGCATGGCCAACTATTATAACACGTTTGAAGAAGAATGCACCAATCGTCGAGGAATTGTGTCAATAAAAAATAAAGACAATCTTTGCCTTCCACGTGCTTTGGTAGTTGGAAAAGCATTCGCGGAAAAATCATCGGACTATAAAAGAATTCGTGATGATACGGACATGGAACAGCGGAAAAGAGCAAAACAGCTCTTGGTTGATGCTCAGGTACAGATTCCGCCAGAAGGTTGCGGCATTCCGGAATTACGCCAGTTTCAATATCTTCTATCTGATTACAAAATAACGGTGTATCAGTACAATACAAAAGGCCGGGTAATAATTTTTGACGGGGCCCCTACAAATTACTCTACTGAAAAAAGGATTAATCTTCTTCATAATGCGAAACATTTCAACTTGATTACCTCCTGTACTTCAGCTTTTAGTTGTTCATACTTTTGTGAAGAATGTCATGTACCGTACAACGTTAAGTCAAAACACAGGTGTAACAAATCATGCCCGCAATGTCAGAAAACACCTAGTTGTAAAGAGGTGGAACATGAAATTGATTGTCATGATTGCCTTCGATCTGTCTCCTTCATTAAAGAGAGGCTTCTTCCCGCATTTTTTTAACCTAGCAGTGAATGAAAAATACGTAGGAAAACTGCCTGATGCAAAATATTACGGCCGGGATACTATGAAAGCTGAAGTTCGTGAAGTCTTTCTTAAATGGTATGGAGACCATAAAAACAGCGAATTTAATATGCAACGTGAGTTAATTGATTACTTTATCAGTGATGTAAAAATTCTAACAGAAGCCTGTCTGAAATTCCGGAAACTGTTCTTAGTGCAGAGTAACGTTGAACCCTTTTTAGAGTGTACAACAATCGCATCAGCTTGTAGTCTTCTTTATCGACGTAATTTCCTCGAAGAAAATACTATTGGCTTGATCCCGAAAAATGGCTATAGATTAACTGATAATTACTCGAAAGTTTTGATCAAATGGTTAATTTGGGAAGCAACAAATCGAAATATTTACATAAAGCATGCTGCCAATGGAAAAGAAATGGTTGTAGCAGGAGTCAAGGTGGATGTGTTCTGTGAGGAAACTAGTCAAGTTTTCGAATTTCATGGATGTTATTATCATGGCACCCTTTGTGCTTGAATCACAAAAGAGATGAGCCCTTGGGAAAGGATCAATTCGATACACTTAACCTGAGGTACAAAAGAACACAATCGAAAATAGCTCGACTAAATTCTTTTAATTATGAGGTAATTGAAATCTGGGGTTGTGAGTTTGAAAGAAAGCTGTCGCTTATGAGCCGTAGTGATTTAGAATTTTTAGAATCCCACCCTCTTATTGAAAAATCCCCACTTAATCCTCGAGACGCTTTTTATGGAGGAAGAACTGGCAATACAACTATGCATTATAAATGTAAAAAAGATGAAAAAATCAAGTACCTAGATGTATGTTCTTTATACCCTTGGGTATTCAAATATGGTAAATATCCTAAAGGGCATCCACAAGTATATACAGAGCCTTCCATAATTTCTCAAATGAAGTTAGAAAATATTAGTGGAATTATAAAATGTAAAGTAATACCTCCAGAAAAATTGTTTCACCCTGTCCTACCATTAAAACAAAACAATAAGCTGATCTTTACATTATGTCGAACATGTAGCAGCATCAGATCAAAGAATAAATACTGTCATCATTCAGATAACGATCGAGCTATATATGGAACATGGGTTATTGAAGAAGTGAATAAAGCAATTGAAAAAGGATATAAACTTGCTGAGATATTTGAAATATGGAAGTACGATGTAGTACAATATGATAAAGATTCGGATTTAAAAGGTCTTTTTGATACTTTGATGGATTAATTTCTTAAAATTAAACAAGAAGCTTCCAAATGGACCAGCAACTGTGAAACCGAAGAAGAGAAGCAACATTACATTTCTCATTTCTTAGACAAAGAAAATATTCAGCTTGATTATTCTTGCATTTCGAAAAATGAGGGAAAAAGATCTTTTTCTAAGTTGATATTGAATTCATTCTGGGGAAAGTTTGGTCAAAGAGAAAACCAAACACAGACACGTGTTGTTAACAGTCCTTCTGAGTTATACGAAATCCTTACAAACCCTTCTTTACAAGTTTGTAACGTCTTACCAATAAATGAAGAAAATGTAATTGTAAACTACTTAAGTAAAGAGGAAGCAATAGAATGTTTGTCTACTGCAAATGTTAGCATTGCGGCGTATACAACTGCTCAAGCACGCCTCAAACTGTACGGATTATTGAAAAAATTGGATAGAAGAGTACTGTATTATGACACAGACTCTGTTATTTATATAAGTCGAGAAGGAGAGTTCGAACCAGAGGTAGGAGACCTAATCGGAGACTTGACAGATGAGCTTGAGTCTTACGGCAAAGGTAATTATATAACGGAATTTGTAAGTGGCGGTCCAAAAAACTACGCTTTTAAGATCTTTAACTTTAAAGATAACGTTGAAAACTTTGTGTGCAAGGTTAAAGGTATATCCCTCAACTACTCATCTTCAAAAAAAAATCAACTTTGAGAGTATAAAAGAAGCAGTTCTAAATGTTGATCAAAATGAAAGCATCCTAATTATTTCCGATAACATACATACGTCGTACTAAAGAACATCAAGTTATAACGAAAAAGGAACAAAAAACTTACAGACCTATTTCGGAGAAACGTTACTTCCTCCCTGATAATAGTTCCCTTCCGTATGGATTCATGAGAAAAACCGACTCATCGTTAGATGAATGAAAATTTTATTCTATACTTTTTTCTTAATAAATAATAAAAACAAACAAAAAAAAAAATCAGTTTATAATAAAGATTTTGTTTAATTTTAAAATGGGTGTTCCAATAGACGACCTTCACTTATGAACTTACTCAAAAGATAAACACTTTGAAGTGCACAACATTTCTCGTGGTACATGCATTTTAATTGGTTTGGATAAATAATTTTGAGATCTTTAAAATTTGGATAGGTGTATTTTTCTTCAATGTTAACAACATCCACATTTTCATGTTTTAGTATCTTTTTAAGCCAATGTGCTTTTTCTAACTCTTTGATGTAAACCAATCCATTTTTAATTTCGTGTTGGAGAAATAACTTAACGTGACGAAAATCTGTGTATCCACTGTCCCAAGTTAAGCCGTGATGATTATGAAATATCCAATTAGCTTGTTTTTTAAGTGATATTGGAAGTAGACTAAAATTACATAAATGGAGATGTAATAATAAAATGATGGTGACGTCCATTGTGGTACACGGCTGCTTCCTTCAAAATTAACTCTTTGTTGAATCCTCTAAATCCTTGAAAGTCTGCAATGTAATTTAACATGTTTGCTGAGAGTGCGGTCGTATGGAATGTACTTGATTAACTGTTAAGTGAGTTTGTTTACTTCTCCAGTTATTGGATTGTATTCAATTAAACGATCATGAAGAATCAGAGTCTTCTTGTAAATTTAAATTTACCACAATCATATAAGAATTTTAAACATAGATGGCCACAATTATTCGATTCATAATCTTGGTACCGAGTATAATTATATTTGATTGATTTACCTAAATAATTAATAATTTCGCTTGGTGGTTGAAGGTTCCCAAAGCTATCAAAATATTCTATTTCCTCATCGTTTTTATAATACGCTACCCAATGTGTTCCAGGTCCGTTTGAAGAATCAAGATTTACAATTCCACACTCGTTTTTCCATGGTTTATTTTTTGGCAAATTATTGCGCATAAAAACTCCTCGAAAATGAGGGATTACATATTTTGCGAAATTCCTCAAATCTATTTCATTCAATGCACGTTTGGGGAGCGATCTTAAAAGTTTTTTGACTGGGGATTTAAAAATAAACCAAGTCCTTTCTTATATGGCTTTAGATGTAATCCATGACCCATTGCAATAGCTTCCATTTTTTGGTTATGACGTTTCTTCTTTTCTAATTCTTTTTTAGCGTTTTTAGCGTCATTGACAGCCTTAGCTACCCCCGCAGCACCTCCAGACAATGGCCCTAATGCTGAAAGCCCTGCGAATAGGGGTACAAGAAATGGTACTACACCACCAGATTTAGGTACAGAAATAACTCTGGGTGTTTTAATGTTGTTTTTCTTCATTGTCCTATTAGCGGTTGACAAAGCAATTTTTATAGCTTTCTCTAACTTCTGAGGACTTTTCAACATAAGGAGTTTCCCAACATTTTTGACTGATTGGTTGAAAGTCAGTTTAGACTTGTTGTTCTTTATTTTATTTATTGCAAGTTTGCACTTGCCTTTTATTTTGTTAGTTACACCCATTCCTAATTTTACTTTTGACTTCATCAAATTAGCAACTAAAAACGCACTTGCTCGTTCAACTAAACCGGCATTACTTGATTTCACTCTTTGCCAAGCTTTTTCAGCTAAAATTGTATCTGCTAAATGTCGATCAGACGTATTTTTATATTTAGATATATCGTGTTGTTTGCAAGCTCGAGCTAAACGTTCTTGAAGTTTTGTCCCAGGTCCACAGTACTGATAACCAGGTAAATGTAGTTCAACAGGAAGATTGTTTATTACGGAATTGAATAAACCTTCTCCTTTTACAGTAGCTTGCTTACTTTTGGGTTTTCTAGAATTATCAATCATTTTATGTGCTTGACGATTTACGAGAATGAATAGTTATTTATTAAAACTTCTTAAATAAAAACTCTGCATTTAAAGAAAAATATTTAGTTGTTATCAACATGCGATTCATAAAACAGAGGCATCGTTTGCCAATAATAAATGTTGATCTCACCAACAACGAAACATAGTAAATTATTACCAAATAGCATAAGAGGATTTACTACATGGCCCTCGAATTGTGGAAAAACCAATGTTATGATGACTTTGTTGCAACATCCAAATGGTTTAAAATTTGAAAATATTTATATTTACTCTAAGTCATTACATCAGCCAAAGTATGAGTTTCTACGGAAAGCTGTAAAACCAATAAAAATATGGGATTCCTTACGTTTTCCAATAACTGCGAAGTTATTCCACCTGAAGAAGCAAAACCAAACTCGATATTTATTTTTGATGACATTACGTGTGAAAAGCAAAATTCTATTCGTACATACTTTAGTATGGGTCGACATCATCAAATTGATAGTTTTTATTTATGTCAAATGTATACAAGAATACCCAAGCACTTAATTCGAGATAATGCAAACTTCCTCATCGTCTTCAAACAGGATGACATGAATTTGAAACATATTTATAATGATCATGTCAATTCGGATATTTCATTCTCTACCTTTCAAAAAGTATGTGCAGATTGTTGGAACACTAAATATGGTTTCTTGGTAATTGACAAGGATAACTCTTTGAATAAAGGTCGCTATAGAAAAGGGTTCGATTGTTTTCTAAACCTTTCCGTAAAGATTTAAATCAAGATATTATGAAATGCGAAATAATTGAATGTGTTGTGATTGAAACATCTGGTGTTTGCTACCTTGTCAGATTACCAAATAATAAAGAAGGAATAATGATGTGGAATAATTATAACAAAAGAATATTCAGACCTTATGTTAACGAGAAAATAAGATGTGTTGTGGTAAATGAAGTTAATGGATATATTGATTTGATAAACGTAAAAGAACAAATAGATCCGGTAACCGGTTCTAGGCAGTTAGGAGCTGTTCAGTTATCGGTTCAGCACGGTTCAACGACCGGTTTCTAGCGGTTTCATGTGGGTCGAAGTGGTTTTTCACGGTTCGACTCGATTCAGAGACCGGTTCCTAGCGGTTTAGTGTGGATCGAAGCTGTTTTTCATACGGTTCAACTCGGTTCAGAGACCGGTTCCTAGCGGTTTCAGGTGGATCGAAGCTATTTTTCATACGGTTCAACTCGGTTCAGAGACCAGTTCCTAGCGGTTTCATGTGGATCGAAGCGGTTTTTCATACGGTTCGACTCAGTTCAGAGACCGGTTTCTAGCGGTTTCATGTGGATCGAAGCTGTTTTTCATACGGTTGGACTCGGTTCAGAGACCGGTTTCTAGCGGTTTCATGTGGATCGTAGCGGTTCTCCATCTGCGGATCAGTAGATCTTTATATAATAGATCAAAATATTATTATACTTCATATGAATAGAAATGTTATATGAGAGCACTTCACAAAAATTCACTGAGCACAAAATAATCGTTAAAAGTGGTTCAAAGCTGATTGGAGATCAATTTTTATCAGCTCAGCAGACTAGTAGTAAAATCAATCTGAATTTAACTCTTGTAGAAAGACTGTTTCAAGGAATACGAGAGCTATTTACCGTATGTTTCAATAAAAATAAAACAAAAGTATCAACATGATGGATATAGATGTGAAATTTAAGAAAGAGCTTATTAAAACTACCAATGATCTGCGAAAGATATATAAAGCCCTTAGAAACGGTAGAGAAGCTTACGAAACTCAAATAGAGGACGCCTTAAAACCTATTACTATTCCTCTTAACGAATTAAACTATTAACTAAACTATTTCTCAAACAATAAACCAGGAGAAGAGGAGGAACGAGAGCAAAGTGTTTTCGAAACTCCTATCAAGAAAATAAAACATCATTTAGATAAAGACGAATTCATCACACCACCCTCAAATAGTTCATCACCGTTTTCACCCAACAGCAACAAGTATACACCAAAAACACATAATGAAGCTTCCAGAGGTAGAAAAAGAACAAAAAGCATTCGGGTTAGTCATCGTGACTTTGTTGAACAATTATCCGAAAAAGAATTTCAAAGTATTCCGCAAAAATATATAGATTTATTTATAAACAATTCTTCGTTGCTTGGGATACGTTTATGGGATACGTTTAAAAAATGAAAAAATTTACATAGGAAATGAAGAGTTTAACATTCACGGAAAAGATATAACGATAAAAAACAAAATCTTTGAAGGAACAGAGGGGTTGTACGAGTTAATATTTAAGAAAGTTCCAGATGAAAAAATTTACAATACCAATGATTTAAAAAACTACAAATCTATACTGCTTGAAACCAATGCACATCGAGTTTCCCATGATCCTACAAAACAAATTAACGGCAATCGAGGTCCCAAGTATAAGCTTATAAAAAGCTTGTTTAAGAATACTTTCTCGCCTTCAACGGGGAGCGGATTAATGCAGTTATCAAACAAAAAACACTATATATTTTGGGATGATCCCAATGAGCTTGTAGATAGATTTAAACTTTTAATCGGGTCACAACTAGCAGGAAATAATAATCACACTAATGAAATTATTTCAATTATTTAAGAACTTAAAGAAAGCGACATAATTGAATATTAAAATGAGTGTTGATAAATTTGGCCGTTTCTCAAATAGAGTCTCACATAGAGTAAGGATAGGCCCAAAAGGGGATCAGGGTGAACAAGGCCCACCCGGAATACAGGGGGAACGAGGTTTTCCGGGGCCGCCAGGTGAGGGATTTCTTAAAACAGAAAACGGTGATTACAACCTAAATTGGAAACGAATGAAAAATATTCAAGAACCACAAGAAAAAGATGACGCTGCTACCAAACTCTATGTTGACGAAATAATTGAGAAAATAAGTAAACACATTCTAAATGAAATTGATAAAATATTTAAATATTTAAACAATGTAAGTAGTCTGTTTGCAAATACCAAAACGTGAAGTCAATTAATTATTCGTCATGTCTAATATAAATCATAGCCTGATAATCACTGATATCTTAAGTTTTCTTAAACAAAATCAACAAACTTTACTAGAAGAGCACTACGAGGAGCTTTTGAACTGTATATGCCTTTATGGCAGGCTGATTTAGTCGAAATGGGTATCTACTCATCAGAAAATAATGGTTTTCGATACCTTCTCACAGTAATTGATGCTTTTTCTAAATTTGCATGGACAGTACCTATTAAAAATAAAACAGGGTCGAGCGTCTCCAGCGCATTGCGAATTATATTTAATGAAGGTCGTATTCCAAAAAATTTACAAACAGATAATGGGAAAGAATTTTTCAATACCACTTTTCAAAGTCTTATGAAAAAATATAAAGTCAATCATTACTCTACATTTAGTGGTCTCAAAGCATCGATAGTCGAACGATTTAATCGTACCATGAAAACAAAAATGTGGAAAGAATTTAGCACTAATGGTTCATATCGTTGGATCGATATTATTTACCAGCTTACTTGGAATTACAATAATTCGACACATAGTAAGAGCAAAACGAAACCATCCAGTGTTAACATTACTAATGAAAAAGAATTACTGTCTTCAATATATAATCACATCAAAATTCATATACCATCAAAGTTAAAAATAGGAGACTTTGTAAGAATAAGCAAATTCAAACATATATTTGATAAGCGATACACGCCAAATTGGACAACAGAAGTCTTCAAAATAATCAAAGTACAACGCACAAATCCAGTTACATATCTATTAGAAGATTTTGAAGGTCATCCCATCCAAGGTGGATTCTATGAACTTGAACTACAAAAATTTTTGTGAAATGGCTTGGTTTTTCTTTAAAACATAACTCTTGGATTCCTGCCTCCAAGCAACAGAATTAAAAATTTTATATTTCAAATATAAACACATTATTAAAACAATTTTACTTTTCTTTTTTTTTTTAATAAATTATTCTTATATTTTTATGAAAACAAATTAAATTATTCAGTCAAAGAAATTGATTTTTTTTTGTCGAATGTACCAGCGATGGAATTAGATTTTTTTTTTTCTTTTGCCTGCTTGTTCATGTTTCATTTTTATTTATGGAAAGCGTTTATCTTCAATACAAATCAAATTACTTTACCAGGTTACTGGCGGTCAGAAGCTTTTGTTACAATGCATAAGAAGATGACCTCAACTACCCGCGTCATCATTTTTTCCACTTACCGTCATAATCAAACAAAATAATAAAAAAAAAATTTTTTCATTTTTTTCTTCCATAATTGTGTGTCAACTATAACATATTTCAATTTTATTTAAATCGGTCCAAAACAACGAAGGTACAATTTTTTTTGCACCACCCTAACTTAAAGATATTTTTTTCTTCCATAATTGTGTGTCAGCTATAACATATTTCTTTTTTAACGAAATCTGTCCAAGAACAACGAAGTTACAATTTTTTTGCACCACCCTAACTTAAAAATTTTTTTTCTTCCATAATTGTGTGTCAACTATAACATATTTCAATTTTATTTAAATCGGTCCAAAACAACGAAGGTACAATTTTTTTGCACCACCCTAACTTAAAGATATTTTTTTCTTCCATAATTGTGTGTCAGCTATAACATATTTCACTTTTAACGAAATCTGTCCAAGAACAACGAAGTTACAATTTTTTTGCACCACCCTAACTTAAAAATATTTTTTTCTTCCATAATTGTGTGTCAGCTATAACATATTTCACTTTTAACGAAATCTGTCCAAGAACAACGAAGTTACAATTTTTTCCTTGAAGCATCGCCATATGCTGCTTTCGTTTCGTATTCACCTCATTTTGCAATTTGGATTTTAAGCTGACGACATTCCCTTGAGTACCTGCTAAAAATAGTTATAAACTATTTCCGTCCAGTCAATAAATGTAGTTTTATACCTACAAATATTTATGTTTATTGGAGAATAAACCTCTCAAATACAATTAACACAAGAGTGAGTTTTATTCAGCAGCAGAAATTTCTTCTCAAGAGATCTAGTGCTCTTTGAACTTAAATGTTTTATCCAAAAATACGAAAAGTTGAAATAACTTACTTATCTTTATTTTTATTAAATCTTTCATTTTTGTATTATATTTTTTAATCTTCGATAAAACCTGAGTTAAACGTTAGCCTTCACCTATATTTTACTGTTTTTGAGGCTATGTTACACCGTGAAGTAATGTTTCTCAGCTAAAACATATTTCAATTTTATTGAAATCGGTCCAAAAACAACGAAGGTGATTTTTTTTTGTTACCACCCTAACTTAAAAATATTTTTTTCCTCCATAATTGTATGTCAGCTTTAACATATTTCAATTTTATCGAAATCTGTCCAAGAACAACAAAATTGAATTTTTTTTGCACCCCCCTAACTTAAAAATATTTTTTTCTTTCATAATAATAAGCTATAACATGTTTCAATTTTATCGAAATTGGTTCAAGAACAACGAAGTTACAATTTTTTTGCACCACCCTAACTTAAAAATATTTTTTTCTTCCATAATTGTGTGTCAGCTATAACATATTTCAATTTTATTGAAATCGGTCCAAAACAACGAAGTTACAATTTTTTTGAACCACCCTAACTTAAAAACATATTTTTCTTCCATACTTGTGTGTCAGCTATAACATATTTTAATTTTATCGAAATCGGTCCAAAAACAACGAAGTTACAATTTTTTTGTACCACCCTAACTTAAAAATATTTTTTTCTTCCATAATTGTGTGTCAGTTATAACATATTTCACTTTTTATCGAAATCGGTCCAAGAACAACGAAGTTACAATTTTTTTGCACCACCCTAACTTAAAAATATTTTTTTCTACCGTAATTGTGTGTCAGCTATAACATATTTCACTTTTATCGAAATCGGTCCAAGAACAACGAAGGTACACATTTTTTGCGCCACCCTAACTTAAAAATATTTTTCTCTTCCATAATTGTGTGTCAGCTTTAACATATTTCATTTTTATCAAAATCGGTCCAAGAACAACGAAGTTACAATTTTTTTGCACCACCCTAACTTAAAAATATTTTTTTCTTCCATAATTGTGTGTCAGCTATAACATATTTCACTTTTATCGAAATCGGTCCAAGAACAACGAAGGTACAATTTTTTTGCACCACCCTAACTTAAAAATATTTTGTTCTTCCATAATTGTGTGTCAGCTATAAACTATTTCACTTTTATCGAAAGCGGTCCAACAACAACGAAGTTACAATTTTTTTGCACAACCCTAACTTAAAAATATTTTTTTCTTCCATAATTGTGTGTCAGCTATAACATATTTTACTTTTATCGAAATCGGTCCAAGAAAAACGAAGTTACAATTTTTTCCTTGAAGCATCGCCATATGCTGCTTTCGTATTCACATCATTTTGCAATTTGGATTTCAGGCTGCAGACATCCCCTTAAGTACCTGCTAAAAATAGTTAGAAACTATTTCCGTCCAGTCATTAAATGTAGTTTTATACCTACAAATATTTATGTTTTTTGGAGAATAAACCTTTCAAATACAATTAACACAAGAGTGAGTTTTATTCAGCAGCAGAAATTCCTTCCAACGAAGTAACAATTTTTTTGTACCACCCTAACTTAAAAATATTTTTCTCTTCCATAATTGTGTGTCAGCTATAACATATTTCACTTTTATCGAAATCGGTCCAAGAACAACGAAGTTACAATTTTTTTGCACCACCCTAACTTAAAAATATTTTTTTCTCCCATAATTGTGTGTCAGCTATAACATATTTTACTTTTATCGAAATCGGTCCAAGAACAACGAAGGTACAATTTTTTTGCACCACCCTAACTTAAAAATATTTTTTTCTTCCATAATTGTGTGTCAGCTATAACATATTTCAACTTTATTAAAATCGGCCAAAACAACGAAGTTACAATTTTTTTGAACCACCCTAACTTAAAAACATATTTTTCTTCCATAATTGTGTGTCAGCTATAACATATTTTAATTTTATCGAAATCGGTCCAAGAACAACGAATTTACAATTTTTTTGCACCACCCTAACTTAAAAATATTTTTTTCTTCCATAATTGTGTGTCAGCTATAACATATTTCACTTTTATCGAAATCGGTCCAAGAAAAACGAAGTTACAATTTTTTTCTTGAAGCATCGCCATATGCTGCTTTCGTATTCACATCATTTTGCAATTTGGATTTCAAGCTGCAGATATCCCCTTAAGTACCTGCTGAAAATAGTTAGAAACTATTTCCGTCCAGTCATTAAATGTAGTTTTATACCTACAAATATTTATGTTTTTTGGAGAATAAACCTTTCAAATACAATTAACACAAGAGTGAGTTTTATCCAGCAGCAGAAATTCCTTCTCAAGAGATCTAGATGCTCTTTGAATTTAAATGTTTTATCAAAAAAAAAAGAAAAGTTTAAATTACTTACTTATCTTTTTTTTTTTAGCAAATCTTTCATTTTTTTATTATTTTTTTTTAATCTTCGATAAAACCTGAGTTAAATGTTAGCCTTCACCTATATTTTACTGTTTTTGAGGCTATGTTACACCGTGAAGTAATGTTTCTCAGCTAAAACATATTTCAATTCTATTGAAATCGGTCCAAAAACAACGAAGGTGATATTTTTTTTAACCACCCTTACTTAAAAATATTTTTTTCCTCCATAATTGTATGTCAGCTTTAACATATTTCAATTTTATCGAAATCGGTACAAGAACAACAAAGTTGAATTTTTTTTGCACCCCCCTAACTTAAAAATATTTTATTCTTCTATAATTGTATGTAAGCTATAACATATTTCAATTTTATCGAAATTGGTCCAAGAACAACGAAGGTACAATTTTTTTTGCACCACCCTTTTTTTAACATATTTTTTTCTTCCATAATTGTGTGTCAGCTATAATATATTTCAATTTTATTGAAATCGGTCCAAAACAACGAAGTTACAATTTTTTTAAATCACCCTAACTTAAAAACATATTTTTCTTCCATAATTTTGTGTCAGCTATAACATATTTTTATTTTATCGAAATCGGTGCAAGAACAACGAAGTAACAATTTTTTTGTACCACCCTAACTTAAAAATATTTTTGTCTTCCATAATTGTGTGTCAGCTATAACATATTTCACTTTTATCGAAATCGGTCCAAGAACAACGAAGTTACAATTTTTTTGCACCACCCTAACTTAAAAATATTTTTTTCTTCCATAATTGTGTATCAGCTATAACATATTTCACTTTTATCGAAATCGGTCCAAGAACAACGAAGGTACAATTTTATTGCACCACCCTAACTTAAAAATATTTTTCTCTTCCATAATTGTGTGTCAGCTATAACATATTTCACTTTTATCGAAATCGGTCCAAGAACAACGAAGTTACAATTTTTTGCACCACCCTAACTTAAAAATATTTTTTTCTTCCATAATTGTGTGTCAGCTATAACATATTTCAATTTTATCGAAATCGGTCCAAGAACAACGGAGTTACAATTTTTTCCTTGAAGCATCGCCATATGCTGCTTTCGTATTCACATCATTTTGCAATTTGGATTTCAAGCTGCAGACATCCCCTTAAGTACCTGCTAAAAATAGTTAGAAACTATTTCCGTCCAGTCATTAAATGTAGTTTTATACCTACAAATATTTATGTTTTTTTGGAGAATAAACCTTTCAAATACAATTAACACAAGAGTGAGTTTTATCCAGCAGCAGAAATTCCTTCTCAAGAGATCTAGATGCTCTTTGAATTTAAATGTTTTATCAAAAAAAAAGAAAAGTTTAAATTACTTACTTATCTTTTTTTTTTTAGCAAATCTTTCATTTTTTTATTATTTTTTTTTAATCTTCGATAAAACCTGAGTTAAATGTTAGCCTTCACCTATATTTTACTGTTTTTGAGGCTATGTTACACCGTGAAGTAATGTTTCTCAGCTAAAACATATTTCAATTCTATTGAAATCGGTCCAAAAACAACGAAGGTGATATTTTTTTTAACCACCCTTACTTAAAAAGATTTTTTTCCTCCATAATTGTATGTCAGCTTTAACATATTTCAATTGTATCGAAATCGGTCCAAGAACAACAAAGTTGAATTTTTTTTGCACCCCCCTAACTTAAAAATATTTTATTCTTCTATAATTGTATGTAAGCTATAACATATTTCAATTTTATCGAAATTGGTCCAAGAACAACGAAGGTACAATTTTTTTTGCACCACCCTTTTTTTAACATATTTTTTTCTTCCATAATTGTGTGTCAGCTATAATATATTTCAATTTTATTGAAATCGGTCCAAAACAACGAAGTTACAATTTTTTTAAATCACCCTAACTTAAAAACATATTTTTCTTCCATAATTTTGTGTCAGCTATAACATATTTTTATTTTATCGAAATCGGTGCAAGAACAACGAAGTAACAATTTTTTTGTACCACCCTAACTTAAAAATATTTTTGTCTTCCATAATTGTGTGTCAGCTATAACATATTTCACTTTCATCGAAATCGGTCCAAGAACAACGAAGTTACAATTTTTTTGCACCACCCTAACTTAAAAATATTTTTTTCTTCCATAATTGTGTATCAGCTATAACATATTTCACTTTTATCGAAATCGGTCCAAGAACAACGAAGGTACAATTTTATTGCACCACCCTAACTTAAAAATATTTTTCTCTTCCATAATTGTGTGTCAGCTATAACATATTTCACTTTTATCGAAATCGGTCCAAGAACAACGAAGTTACAATTTTTTGCACCACCCTAACTTAAAAATATTTTTTTCTTCCATAATTGTGTGTCAGCTATAACATATTTCAATTTTATCGAAATCGGTCCAAGAACAACGGAGTTACAATTTTTTTGCACCATCCTAACTTAAAAATATTTTTTTCTTCCATAATTGTGTGTCAGCTATAACATATTTCAATTTTATCGAAATTGGTCCAAGAACAACGAAGTTACAATTTTTTTGCACCAACCTCACTTAAAAATATTTGTTTCCACCCTAACTTAAAAATATTTTTTTCCTACATAATTGTATGTCAGCTTTAACATATTTTAATTTTATCGATCCAAGAACAACAAAGTTGAAATTTTTTTTTAACCACCCTAACTTAAAAATTTTTTTCTTCCATAATTGTGTGTCAGCTATAACATATTTCAATTTTATTTAATTCGGTCCAAAACAACGAAGTTACAATTTTTTTGCACCACCCTAACTTAAAAACATAATTTTCTTCCATAATTGTGTGTCAGCTATAACATATTTTAATTTTATCGAAATTGGTCCAAGAACAACGAAGTTACAATTTTTTTGCACCACCCTAACTTAAAAATATTTTTCTTCCATAATTGTGTGTCAGCTATAACATATTTAACTTTTATCGAAATCAGTCCAAGAACAATGAAGTTACATTTTTTTTGCACCACCCTAACTTAAAAATATTTTTTTCTTCCGTAATTGTGTGTCAGCTATAACATTTTTCACTTTTATCGAAATCGGTCCAAGAACAACGAAGTTACAATTTTTTTGCACCACCCTAACTTAAAAATATTTTTTTCTTCCATAATTGTGTATCAGCTACAACATATTTCACTTTTATCAAAATCGGTCCAAGAACAACAAGTTACAATTTTATCCTTGAAGCATCGCCATATGCTGCTTTCGTTTCGTATTCACCTCATTTTGCAATTTGGATTTCAAGCTGAAGACATTCCCTTGAGTACCTGCTAAAAATAGTTAGAAACTATTTCCTTCCAGTCATTAAATGTAGTTTTATACCTACAAATATTTATGTTTTTTGGAGAATAAACCTCTCAAATACAATTAACTCAAGAGTGAGTTTTACTCAGCAGCAGAAATTTCTTCTCAAGAGATCTAGATGCTCTTTGACTTTAAATGTTTTATCCAAAAATACGAAAAGTTTAAATTACTTACTTATCTTTTTTCTTAGCAAATCTTTCATTTTTTTATTATATTTTTTAATCTTCGATAAAACCTGAGTTAAACGTTAGCCTTCACCTATATTTTACTGTTTTTGAGGCTATGTTACACCGTGAAGTAATGCTTCTCAGCTAAAACATATTTCAATTCTATTGAAATCGGTCCAAAAACAACGAAGTTGATTTTTTTTTGTTACCACCCTAACTTAAAAATATTTTTTTCCTCCATAATTGTATGTCAGCTTTAACATATTTCAATTTTATCGAAATCTGTCCAAGAACAACAAAGTTGAATTTTTTTTGCACCCCCCTAACTTAAAAATATTTTGTTCTTCCATAATAATAAGCTATAACATATTTCAATTTTATCGAAATTGGTTCAAGAACAACGAAGTTACAATTTTTTTGCACCACCCTAACTTAAAAAAATTTTTTCTTCCATAAGTGTGTGTCAGCTATAACATATTTCAATTTTATTGAAATCGGTCCAAAACAACGAAGTTACAATTTTTTTGAACCACCCTAACTTAAAAACATATTTTTCTTCCATAAGTCTGTGTCAGTTATAACATATTTCGCTTTTATCGAAATCGGTCCAAGAACAACGAAGTTATTTTTTTTTGCACCACCCTAACTTAAAAATATTTTTTTCTTCCATAATTGTGTGTCAGCTATAACATATTTCACTTTTATCAAAATCGGTTCAAGAACAACGAAGTTACAATTCTTTTTGCACCACCCTAACTTAAAAATATTTTTTTCTACCATAATTGTGTGTCAGCTATAACATATTTCACTTTTATCGAAATCGGTCCAAAAACAACGAAGGTACAATATTTTGCACCTCCCTAACTTAAAAATATTTTGTTTTCTTCCATAATTGTGTGTCAGCTATAAACTTTTTTGCTTTTATCGAAAGCGGTCCAAGAACAACGAAGTTACAATTTTTTTGCACAACCCTAACTTAAAAATATTTTTTTCTTCCATAATTGTGTGTCAGCTATAACATATTTCACCTTTATCGAAATCGGTCCAAGAACAACGAAGGTACAATTTTTTTGCAACACCCTAACTTAAAAATATTTTTTTCTTCCATAATTGTGTGTCAGCTATAACATATTTCACTTTTATCGAAATCGGTCCAAGAACAACGAAGGTACAATTTTATTGCACCACCCTAACTTAAAAATATTTTTCTCTTCCATAATTGTGTGTCAGCTATAACATATTTCAATTTTATTGAAATCGGTCCAAACAACGAAGTTACAATTTTTTTGAACCACCCTAACTTAAAAACATATTTTTCTTCCATAAGTGTGTGTCAGCTATAACATATTTCGCTTTTATCGAAATCGGTCCAAGAACAATGAAGTTACAATTTTTTTGCACCACCCTAACTTAAAAATATTTTTTTCTTCCATAATTGTGTGTCAGCTATAACATATTTCACTTTTATCGAAATCGGTCCAAGAACAACGAAGTTACAATTTTGTTGCACCACCCTAACTTAAATTTTTCTTTTCTTCCATAATTGTGTGTCAGCTAAAACATATTTCACTTTTATCGAAATCGGTCCAAGAACAACGAAGGTACAATTTTTTTGCACCATCCTAACTTAAAAATATTTTTTTCTTCCATAATTGTGTGTCAGCTATAACATATTTCACTTTTATCAAAATCGGTCCAAGAACAACGAAGTTACAATTTTTTTTGCACCACCATAACTTAAAAATATTTTTTTCTTCCATAATTGTGTGTCAGCTATAACATATTTCACTTTTATCGAAATCGGTCCAAGAACAACGAAGGTACAATTTTTTTGGCACCACCCTAACTTAAAAATATTTTTTTTTCTTCCATAATTGTATGTCAGCTATAAGATATTTCACTTTTATCGAAAGCGGTCCAAGAACAACGAAGTTGAAATTTTTTTGCACCACCCTAACTTAAAAATATTTTTTGCTTCCATAATTGTGTGTCAGCTATAACATATTTCGCTTTTATCGAAATCGGTCCAAGAACAACGAAGTTACAATTTTTTGCACCACCCTAACTTAAAAATATTTTTTTCTTCCATAATTGTGTGTCAGCTATAACATATTTCACTTTTATCGAAATCGGTCCAAGAACAACGAAGTTACAATTTTTTGCACCACCCTAACTTAAAAATATTTTTTTCTTCCATAATTGTGTGTCAGCTATAACATATTTCAATTTTATCGAAATCGGTCCAAGAACAACGGAGTTACAATTTTTTTGCACCACCCTAACTTACAAATATTTTTTTCTTCCATAATTGTGTGTCAGCTACAACATATTTCAATTTTATATAAATCGGTCCAAAAACAGTAATTTACCATCACATAAAACCGGCCCCACATTTTCATATTAGCTATTCCACTCGCGTTCTACTAAATCACCTAACCCACTGCTATACAAGATCATTTGTCCTGATTGTTGCCAACTCAAGCGCCGAAGAAATTGGGATGGACACCAGTGATGCTTCGGAAAGTTGGTGTTTGCCTATTCACATTAGTACGAGAAACATGTGTTCTTAGATAATTCAAAAAAGGCCCAACCTTCTTAGACCGGAGCTTGTTTGAGTCTTACATTCCTATAAAGAGGGCAATCTAGCTTTGTCGTTTGATACTCCATTCTTGGAAATACCTTGTTAAGGAGGTATACTTAGACTAACATGCAAAAGGAAAAGTGCACTTTCTTTTCTTTTCCTAAATGCACTGCAGCGAAACGCCCATATTAAAAGTTATTCCCTTGTAGCAGACCTTTTATTTGAGACTAATTTCATTCGTGGCCGCTCACACCCAAAAATGTCTATTTTCCTTTCTACACATTTTGTAACCTTCTGTCTTTTTGTTTTCCGTCCGTTTTTTATTAATATCTAAACTTAATAAAACATTTAAAGCAAACAAAGGAGAATGGGCAAAGTGGTCTACCTACTCAACACCAATGTGTCATACATAGTTGAAAAGTTAATGACGTGTTTATCAATTAATTATATGGGCGTAAAGCGCTTAACCATGAGGTTCGAAAGATATTCCTCTTCAAAGCACCGAAAAAGACAGTAATGCAACTCTTCATTTGCAGCTTGTCTTACCACCCAAAGTAAAGTGTCATACATCGTTGAAAAGATTATTACGTGTACTTTATTTTGTTAAAAAGCCGTTAAGATGTAGATAATGGGGTTCAAAAGATATTAAGCCACCAAAATCTGCAAAAATCAAATAATGCAATTCTTCATTAGCAACTGTTCTACCAACTCAACAGTAATCTGTCATACATCGTTGTAAAGGTTATTTCATTGGCTTCATTTCATTTTATTACCATTAAGCTCTAAACCATGGGGTTTGTGCGGTATTTGGCTTCGAAGCACCAAGAACAACAATAATGCAATTCCGCATTGGTAAATAGTCTACCAACTCAACCGGGAATGTGTGATACGTAAATGAAAAGGTTATTGCGTGTACTTTGTGTTCGTATACAACCGATAAAGTGTAGGTTATGGGGTTCGGGAGGTATTTGGCAAAAATGCATACAAAAATCAATAATGCAACTCAGCATTGGAAGCTGCTGCACCTACTCAACAGAAATGTGACATTTATGGTTAAAAAGAAGAAGTCATGTACTTTATTTTTTTCAAAGCCTTTAAGCTGTAGACCATGGGGTTCGAGAGGTAGTTGGCCCTAAAAATCGGCAAATAGAATAACAGTGCAATTCTTCATTGTTAATGGTCTACCGACTCAACAGTAATGTGTCATACGTTTTTGAAAAGGTAATTGCAATTGCATCATTTCATTATTTGGCCGATATGCTCTTAGTTATTGGGTTCGAGAGATATTCGGCTTCAAAGAACCAACAACTTCAAAAATGTATTTCTTCATTGTGTACTCTTCTAACTACTCAACAGCAATAAGTCATACATTTTTGAAAAGGTTATCGCGTTCTATTTATTTTATTTTAAAGTCATTAAGCTCCAAACCATTGGGTTCAAAAGATATTTGGAAAAAACGCAGAATAGGGTAATAACGCATTTCCGTTTTTTTTTTTCAAACATCCTTTAAACCCCATGGTTTACAGCTTAATGACTTTAAAACAAAATAAATAGAACGCAATAACCTTTCCAAAAATGTATGACCTATTGCTGTGGAGTAGTTAGAAGAGTACACAATGAAGAAATAGATTTTTGAAGTTGCTAGTTCTTTGAAGCCGAATATCTCTCGAACCCAATAACTAAGAGCGTATCGGCTATATAATGAAATGATGCAATTGCAATTACCTTTTCAAAAACGTATGACACATTACTGTAGAGTCGGTAGACCATTAACAATGAAGAATAGAACTGTTATTCTATTTGGCGATTTTTAGGTCCAAATACTTCTCGAACCCCAAGGTCTACATCTTAAAAAAAAAAAATAAATCGGGTGGCACAACGGCTAGTGAAGACCAAGAGCCTAGTGACTAACAACTCGCAACCATTCCTGTGTGCGCCTGTCAACAGGAATGGAACTTACTTACATTTGATGGCGCTCACAGCCCAGGATGGGCCTCGGCCGCAACAAGAAAGCCCCTCCAGCCAGCTCTGTCCTTAGCTAGCCGCTTCCAATTGCGCACACCGAGTGCTTTGATATCGTCATTTACTTGATTGCGCCACCTGTTACGGGTTCTTCCTCTGCTGCGTACCCCATCGGGGTTGGATTCGAAGACTCGTCGGGCAGGTGCGTTGCTGTCCATACGCTCCACGTGCCCCAGCCATCTCAGCCGCTGTATTTTCAGCTTTTTGACCAGGTCAACGTCGCTGTATAGCCCGTATAGCTTGTCGATGAATCTTCTCCTCCATACTATTTCGATACACACCGGACCGAAAATCACACGAAGAATCTTCCTCTCAAAGCACCCTAGCAGATTTGTATCGAATCTTTTAGTGTCCATGCTTTTGACCCATAAAGCAGGACCGGGATGATTAGGGTCTTGTATAAAGTCTCCTTGGTTCTCTGAGAGAGGGCCTTACTACTTCAATGCCTTCTTAGACCGAAGAAACAGCGGTTGGCAAGAGTAATTCTTCGCTTGATCTCTGCACTGATGTCATTTTTCGATGTAATAGTGGAGCCCAGGTAGACAAAGTCCTTGACAACTTCGAAGTTATATCTGTCCATCGTGATATTTTGCCCGAGTCGACGATGTTGAGATTCCTCTCTCGATGACAGCATATACTTCGTCTTGTCCTCATTAACCGCCAATCCCATTCCAGCCGCCTCCGATTCAATGCTCGCAAATGCCCCTGTCACAGCTCGCTTCGTTCTGCCGACAATGTCTATGTCATCCGCATATGCAAGCAATTGAACGGACTTTTGATAGATTGTACCGCTGGTGTTGACATGTGCGTTGCGTACAATGGCTTCAAGAACGATGTTTAATAGGTTGCATAACGCGTCGCCTTGCTTCAATCCTTTCTCAACATCAAAGGAATCGGTGGTGTTCTTTCCAATTTTGACGGAGCAGCGAGATTTTTCCATCGTCATCCTGCACAGGCGGACGATTTTGGGATGCCGAGACTCGATATGGCTCTGTATAATTCGTCCCTTTCACGCTATCATACGCGACTTTAAAATCGATAAAAAGGTGGTGTGTATCGATCTGGAATTCCCGGGATTTTTCTAAAATCTGTCGGAGTGTGAACATTTGATCGATGGTTGACTTGCCTGGCCTAAAACCGCACTGATAAGGGCCGATCAGATCGTTGACAAAAGGTTTTAAGCGGTCACACAGGATGGCCGACAAGATTTTATAAGCGACGTTTAGGAGACTAATCCCTCTGTAGTTGGTACATTTTAGAACATCTCCCTTTTTATGGATGGGGCACACTATACCGAGGTTCCATTCATCGGGCATACTTTCCTCCGACCAAATTTTGCAGATGAGCTGGTGTATGCTCCTAGCCCATTCATCTCCCGCTGATTTATAGCTCGGCTTGTAAGCCATCCGCACCAGCAGCCTTGTACGACTTAAGTTTGGATACCGCCAGCCGCACTTCGGTTAGGTCGGGTGGACGGAACTCTTGGCCATCATCGTCCAAGTTGAATGGAGTGCTCTGCCTATTAGCGGCATCTTGGCTGTCTTCGCCATTAAGCAGTCTAGAGAAGTGTTCTTTCCAGATCCTCAGCACTGACTGTGTGTCTACTACCATATTCCCACTCTCATCTCGGCAGGCTTCCGTTGTAGCCTTGAATCCTTGGGTGGATCGCTTCACCCTCTGATAAAATTTTCGAACATCTCCCCTACCGCTACAACCCTCAATAGACTCTACCGCCCGCTTCTCGTGCTCTCTCTTTTTCCTCCTGAGAAGTCGGCGTTCCTCTTTTCGTTTCAGCCCGTTGAGCTCCCGGGCCACTCTCTCAGCAGCTCTTGTTCGAGTCTGCAGCATTGCCTGGTAGGCCTCGTCCTTAGCTGCATGCGCTAGCCGGCACTTTTCATCGAACCAGGGGTTTCGTTGTATTCGCCTAGTGAAACCCAGCACATCAGAGGCGGCACTTCTGATGGCTTGTTGACAGTGTTTCCACTGGTCCTCTGCACTTGATGCTGGTGGCGGACCTCCTGAGAGATTAAGAGTTACGTGGTCTGCAAAAGTTTTGGCGGTCTCTTGCGATTTAAGCTTCTCGACATCGAATCTTTTCACAGCATCTGCTCTGCGTTGTCGCGTCATGGATAACCGCATACGAAGTCTAGCTACCACCAGGTAGTGATCCGAGTCAATGTTGGCCCCTCGGAAATTTCGGATGTCCAAGATACTGGAAGCATGTCTCGCGTCTATCGCAACGTGGTCGATTTGGTTGACGGTTAGTTGATCACGCGACCGCCAAGTCCCCTTGTGTATATTTAGGTGTGGGAAGTGGGACAGGAATGGAAGGGACCTACAATTTTATGCCAAATCCGAACGGCTAGACGAGAAGCACATATTCGTGACATGTGATACTCTTGGAGGATTTGTCAATTCCTCGCAAGAGGCAGTAGCCCTGAAAAAAAACTTTTTATTTTTAGGTGGACGAAGCTGGGAAGCGAACCCAGACCTTCAGCGTGCCAGTCGAACGCACTAACCATTACGCTACGGGCTTCTACATCTTAAAGGCTTACAAAAAAATAAATTACATGACTTCTACTTTTTACCCATATATTCTGTTGAGTAGGTGCAGCAGCTTCCAATTCGGAATTGCATTATTGATTTTTTATGCATTTTTGCCAAATACCTCCCGAACCCCATAACCTACACTTTATCGGTTGTATACGAAAACAAAGTACACGCAATAACCTTATCATTGACATATCACTGTTGAGTTGGTAGACCATTTACCAATGCAGAATTGCATTATTGTTGTTTTTGGTGCTTCGAAGCCAAATACCCCACGAACCCCATGCTTTATTGATTTTTTATGCATTTTTGCCAAATACCTCCCGAACCCCATAACCTACACTTTATCGGTTGTATACGAAAACAAAGTACACGCAATAACCTTATCATTGACATATCATTGTTGAGTTGGTAGACCATTTACCAATGCAGAATTGCATTATTGTTGTTTTTGGTGCTTCGAAGCCAAATACCCCACGCTTTAGAGCTTAATGATTTTATAATGAAATGAAGCCACTGTATCAACTTTTACAATGATTTATGACAGATTACTGTTAAGTTGGTAGAACAGTTGCCAATGAAGAATTGCATTATTTGATTTTTTCAGTTTTTGATGTCTTAATATCTTTTGAACCCCATTATCAACATCTTAACGGCTCTTTAACAAAATAAAGTACACGTAATAATCTTTTCAACGATGTATGACACTTTACTTTGGGTGGTAAGATAAGCTGCAAATGAAGAGTTGCATTACCGTCTTTTTCGGAGCTTTGAAGGGGAATATCTTTCGAACCCCATGGTTTAGCGCTTTACGCCCAAATAATTAATTGATGTTCACGTTATTACTTTTTCAACTATGTATGAGTAGGTAGACCAGCTCCCATACATTTTTGCCCATTCTCATTTATCAAACAACTGAGAGTCATTGATACCTACTTGAGTCGCTTATTCGTTTTTGGTTCACAAAGGTTAAACATGCTTATATTCCTAGGCAGGAAGGTACATTACGAAGAATTTGCAGTTCTTCAAATGATCTATCCTACTGATTTAAATCGTGTTATGTGATAGATAGGTAGGTTGATTGTAACTTATCTTGGGAAACCAGGATTCGTTTACCCAGCGGAGTTTTACGGCATGCTGGCGTTTTAGCTCGGCTATAACTCGTCGGAGGGGGGGGGGGGGGTTTCCGCTGTCCGTTCGTCCACAAAAATAGAAATTCATGCCGAAATTCAAGGGGAAGTTCATCCCTTATTAGGAAATTGTAATACTCTGAATTCAATAAAAAAATCGGCTGGTGAAACTGCCGAAAGCAAACCTACCTGTAAAAGGAAATAGGCAGGAAACCTCCAAGACTATAGGAAGTGGAAGAGGGGTGACGAGACAAGGGTTACAAAATAAAACATGGGTCGGTGTTGTTGACCCTGGCTGTACCCACCCTACACCACCGACTCGTAAGTCAGGGCTCCATGGCCGTCCAAAAGCCGGAATTTTTATAGACAGCCCCAAACGCTTTTCTATTGTATCCCCCTTTTACATTCACTAACCTACATCGCCCAAAGAATGGAAACTGGTTACCACATTAGGTAATCAAGAAAAGACTCAGAATTCAAATCAGACATTTTGACTGTTTATTCCAAAAATGTTTAAAAACAAACTTCTTTTTTTTTCAAGAAAAATAAAAAAAACAACAAGTTAAATACAATTCATATCGTTCTCATCTATTCGTGTCCTTCAAAATAATTTCAAAAAAAGTTAAAGTGTATACATCAAACAAAAAGGATGATTGTGAATCAAAATCCACAAAAGTGAAGAAGAAAAAAGTGATTTAAAAAAGAAATTCATTCCGTAGGATGAAATACAGTAGTTCATTTCGTTCTTATCTAGGTATATAAGTTTTTCAAAATAATTTCAAAATAAGTTATGTGAATATACATTGAAAAAAATTGTGAATGAAATATAGTTCATTTCGTTTCTATCTTTATGTTTTTCAAAATAATTTCAAAAAAGATTAATGTGTATAATTACATTAAGTACATTAAAAAAAAAGGATCACCTTATAACAAGATAAAAAAAATGTAATCTAAGTTACTTACAGTTTGACTTTTTGTTGTTTTTTTTTTCAGGAACCAGGAGATCTGTGCGCACGAAGATCCGGCAGCTGTTGATTTTTATTTATTTGTGTTTTTTTTTTGTTATTTCTTTAATACTGGGTACTCCCAGGTTATTACAAAAATATATGCAATTTGATTAAAAAAAAATTGTTACATTTTTTTTTTTCGAGCAGTATTAATTTTAGGTGGGTGTAAGTACAGGTAAGTAGGATTTCTGTTTTTTTTTCTTAGGATGTAGGTACAGGTAAGTAGGATTTCTTTTTTTCTCCTTTTTTTTGTAGGGTGTAGGTTCAGGTAAGTGGGATTTTTTTTTCTTTCTTTTTTTCATAAAACCCGGTTTATCACGTATAAACTTTGATTAAAAGGAGTTAAACTATCAACGTTCGGCTTTGAACTTTTACAAAAGATAACAAAAATAATTAATTACCAAATACGTTTATTTAATGAGAAGGAAATTGGTTAAAGAACATTAATAACACGTCTTTCTTTTTTATACACAAAGAAAAAAAATGATGATGGTGAGCGGTAGGTATAGATGGCTGGAGAGGACGATGACGATGCTGGCGGTGGGTGTATCGATTGCGATGTTGCGGGACGCGTGGACTACTACCGCGTGGTGACTGACGCTGGTGGCGCTGGGATTGCCTTGAGGTGGGCCGCGTGGGCTACTTCCGCGTGGTCTACTACCTCGTGGTCACTGACGATGGTGGCGCAAGGATTGCCTACAATTAGTTTTTTTTTTTCTTTTCCTGATTTTTTTATTCTTCCTTTGTATTTGTTTTGGTTTAATTTTATTTTAACTTTTGGATTTCTTTTTATTTTTTTAATTTTATTTTTCCCAAATTTAATGCCGCTGGTGAATGGTTGATGCTGGGCAGACGGCGGTCGGAATTGAAAAGGACGTTTATTTTCCTTTTCCGATTCAACTTGCTGAGTTTCGTTTGGCTATGTTGGTACTTTCGTTCGGTTTACGAAAGAATTAAAAAGGCATTGCCAGAAGCTAATTTTGCATACAGTGTACGGAATTCTGTGCGGTCTGTTCAGACGAGAGCCGCGACTATAATTACGGTTGCTTGCAATGGTACAACCGATAAGCGGAATGACTTTTGGTTGCATTTTTAGGCAATCCGCTACAAAATCATGGATTGGGAACAATACTCTGGAATGTCACAAGACATGAAAAACGGTTCGCCTTTAACGGCTAAGCATCCTGAGATAAAATTGGATATACCATGGTGGTAATAGGTTCACATCGAACTATGGATCTGCGAAACACTTCAAAACTATCATGACTTTCTATTCTATCTTCCAAATATTTTGTATCAATAAGAAATTAATCAATCACAACCCTGCCTTATTTCAAATTATAACGTCTCTGTGCACCTAATGAACTGTCACATCTGGTTTTGTTGTTTTGTTTTTATTTTTATATCTGTCAGCTGGCCGGGCGAGAAAAAAAATAATTTATATTGAAATCTAATTTTCCTATGTTTATTTCAAAGCTTTTATTTTATCCAATTGCACCACAATTTAGAATTGTGAGCATCATTTGATATCTCTGGGAACTGTTGAAGCCACCAAGTAAGTGCATCAAGAAATAAAATTGACAATTTTTTGTACCTATTACTCCAATCTATTTCAGCCGGATGTCTAGGTGGGATGCTGACGAGGCGATCATGATCACCCTTGTTGCGAGCCGCAACCAAAAACCCGTAGCCGGCAAATACTGAGAAAGGTGAGTGTTAATCCATGAGATTGGCAATATGCGACACATTACAATAAAGTGTTTTCTTATTTTTGTTTAATTTGTTATAGATGGTCAATTCAAGAAATGAATATCGTTGGCTTAAAATTCCAACGCTCAATGTCCTTCAACTCCTAGCTGTCGGCCGCGACTCGCAAGACGGGTGGACGGTAAATATTACACATCCAAACGGACACACAATTAAACTGGGCTGGCTCAGGAGCGGCCAGACTACATGCGGATGGTGTAGAGACTTCAATGCGTTTGTCTTCCCACCTAATGTCTTGCAACATACAAAAGCTACTTCAGGAAAGAAGAACATCTCTTTTCGGTGGATGTCTTGCATCGTTCCAGCAGAACTATTGGTTGAGATACCGATGTCATGGTGCGTGGTAAAATGGCCTCGCCTGCATCCGAATCGCTGCCGCTTTTTGGTGCGCCTTATGATAACGAAATGTTCACCTAGGATCCAGCCATTAATAAAATGGGATATTGCATGACGTGTCTATTCACACTAGGCCGCAATAAGATGGGTATTTCTTTACTTGTTTTTGTTTCTGTAGTTGCTTAATATGGATGGCAACTCAACCGAGGAAAGTTATCCCTACGTATGCTAGTTCAATCTCAACAACTATCTCTATGAAAACTTAGATTTTGGCTCGGCAAAAATCCTCGTATCAAACCCTCCTAGTGGGGGCACAGTTTTTATCTTGTGCGATGTCAAGATGGTGATCAGCTAAGGTCAGGTCGAACTGCTGAGACGTTCCTTTACTTCTCAATAGTTTAACGCTCAGCAATGCGATTTGACCATAGATACGGGGTCTCTAATTTTCAGTGGTTGTGTGAGCGATTTTCATAATCCGTGCCGAAGAAATGGAAGGCTGGGGGGTAAGCCAGTCGCTAACGAGCTCTTTCGGACGCCTTGGCAGGGTCCGTCATACTCTTTGCTTTACACCGGTATATCGGCTCTGCCGGGGCTGACCTTTCCTTTCCGACCTACTCGTGGGACTCTTATTTAATTTTTCACACTATGGACGATTTAGACATGACAGACGTTTTACCATCCGCCGACACAGAGGATGAACTTTTGGCCTCCAGTCAGGAGACCATTGTAGGGCAACCTACAGAAACTGGAAGCACAGGCAGTACCAGCCACAGTACCCCTGTGTTTCGACCGACCAAACCCAACGTACCCTCAGGTAGCAACGCCAGCCATAGCGGTGCTGCCTGGGGTAAAAAGCAAACAGCGGGTGTTCTTCGCAGGTTAGAGTTCAAGAAGGCCACCTTTATTCTTGACAAAATTGCCAAGAATGAGGAGGCTGGAATTATTCTTGAGAAGGACCTCGCTGACAAAATTACGTGGCAGGAGATCGTTGAAGAGTACAACTGTCTTCTGGCTACTAAAGCCAAAAACACCGCCAAGCGAAATAGGTCTCGTGAAGAGACCAGCCAGGCTATGAAAAAAAGAAAGCTTGACGGTACGAAAGGGTCTACCAAAGCGCCATCTTCCGGAGCAGCGCAACCGCGTACTCTAAGTGATGTTGTCAGAGACGACCTCCAAGTAGCGGTTGTGGATGAGCTCACCACAACCAGCAGAGCTCTGCTTATTGTGTGGAACTCCATCGAGGCCAAGCTCTCGGAGATGGTGTTTTCGTATACCATTTCTGCGATCGAGGGCCCTTACCCTAGTTTTGACTCTGACGAGGTGCTCAGGGGGTACAGGGTAATCAGGTGCGCAGACGTGTTCTCTAGGGAGTTCCTTAGGACCTGCATCGCTAAGATTAGCAATGAATGGGAGGGCTTGAATCTCAAGCTCATCCCAGCTAAGGACATCCCTAAACGACCTAAGGCTCGCATCTGGTTGCCCCTCATGAGCACTAAGCCAAGCGGACAGGAGCTGATCCGTGGTCTTCAGAGGTTAAATCCACTGATTCCGATGCACGACTGGACAGTCATTAAGGCGGAGGAGCCGCAAAAGAACAGTGCATCTTACCTTCTGATGATCAGCAAGGAAAGCATTGGGGCTCTCGAGAAGGCCGAATTCAAGCTGCGTTTTGGCATAAGATGTGCGAAAATTAAGATTCTGCAGAACCAGGGAGCAGACCCCGGAAAAGTTGGTGACAACGTTGAGCTAGACGATGTCACTGATGGAGTCGAGGTCCCTAGCGAGTCGCCGGGCCCTGGCTTTGCAGAATCGAAAGAAAATTAAAAAACGCGCTGCTAAAAGTCATTCAGATTAACCTGAAGCACTCAAAATGTGCCTAGGATAATCTGAGAGTTTTCCTGAGTGAGAAAATATAGATGTAGGCATCGTCCAAGAACCATGGGTCAATCGCTCTAGAGTGAGAGGCCTCCAAGATAAACAATACGACCTGATCTACAAGATCGCAAACACAAACGATGGTAAGCCTAGAACTTGTATTTTAGCAAAAAACACTTAAAAGCTTTTCTGTGTCCTAATCTTAGCACTCCTGATCTGACAGTCGTCAGGTTGGAAGCAAAAAATGCAGACGGCTTAATCTTGGCATCTGCTTACCTTTTGCATGACATGTGCGCACTCATAGCCGAGGCGAAAGTGCAAAAAACAAACCTCCTGATTGGATGTGATGCAAACGAAAGGCACACCCATTGGGGAAGTTCCGAGATAAACGAACGAGGTGAGTCTCTTTTTAATTTTGTCATTGATAATAATTTAACTGTTTGTAACAGAGGTAATACTCCCACTTTCGTCTTTCCGAGCTCTGAAAATTTTGAAGGTTGGGAGGATGTGCTCGATGTTACTATTGTCAACAATAACTTTAATCTATTAGTGGAAAATTGGAGGGTATCTCTTCTGAATTCGTTTTCGGATCACAGGTGGATACTCTTCAGCATAGGTTTTGAGTCTGAAACTCCTCCTCCTTATAGAAATCCTAAACGAATTGACTGGAAGAAGTTCAGTAAAATTTTTAATTCTAAACTGCGAAATATACCCAATCTGAGTCCAGAATCGGTTGCAGATCTAGAGTCAAAGGTGAAAACCTTTGAAGCATCTATGAACACGGTGTTCAAGATCTCTTGCCCAGTTAAATATAGTCGAAAAACTCTCCCTCCATGGTGGAATGAAAATCTGTCTGAACTCAGAAAATCGACAAGGAAAATTTTCAACATCTGCCACAAAAACAAATTTTATCAACCGTATAAAAATAGCCTTAGAGTATACAAGCGAGCTGTCGCATCAGCCAAGAAACAAGGCTGGAGGGAGTACTGAGAGTCAATAGAAAACATCACAGACTCCGCAAGACTTGGTAGAGTTCTGTCAAAAGAGCATTGCAACCCGTCTTTTTTGAAAAAGAAAAAGGCAGTCTCTCCAGCTGAATCCTTGGAACAACTGCGGACGACACATTTTCCGGGGTGTGAAAACAATAAACCGGAACTACTTGAAACTCAAATCACAACGTAAGCTCATGTAGCGCATATCGATACCGTCATAACAAGAAAAAATATTGTCTGGGCAATTAATTCCTTCTCTCCATATAAATCTCCAGGCCTGGATGACATACTGCCTATTATGCTTCAAAAACTGCAAGATGTGGTTGTTCCTTGGCTGGAAATAATTTTCAAAGGTTGCCTCTATCTCAACTATGTACTCGAGACATGGAGATATGTCAGAGTAGTTTTCATCCCGAAGGTCGGTAGAAGGGACCATGAATCCGCGAAGGATTTTCGACCAATTAGTCTGACCTCTTTCGTGCTTAAAACGATGGAGCGCATCCTAGACATACACATTAGGGACATCCTAGTTGGATGCCCTCTTGAAAACTCTCAACACGCATACCTAAAGGGTAAGTCCACGGAGACGGCCCTTCACGAGGTAGTTCGTACAATTGAGAAAACTATTAACTTCAAAGAATATACACTCGCCACCTTCTTAGATGTAGAAGGAGCTTTCAACAACGTCCTAACTGAGTCCATTCTAGAAGCCCTTATTGACTTTGGTGTAGAGCTCTACATCCGGGAGTGGATAGTTTTCATGCTCAGGGATAGAAGGATTCAATCTACGTTAGGAAAAACAATGTTAACCAAATACGTCAGTAGAGGAACACCCCAGGGTGGTGTTCTGTCTCCTCTTCTTTGGCTTTTAGTCATGAATAAAATTCTCGCACTAGAAGAACTTATATTCCCATCCAGAAATGATTGGAATGATGACGTCGTGACGAAAGACTTCGACACAACTATCTTTACTGATGGGTCAAAGATGGAGTGCGGTGTTGGTGCGGGTATTTTCTCAGAGTCCCTAAATATATCCAGGTCTTTTCGGCTACCTGACTTTGGTAGTGTCTTTCAGGCTGAAGTACTGGCGATCAGCATGCAAGCTACTTAAACAAAATACAAACCAGAACCGAAATACAGCTATTTTCTCAGACAGTCAAGCGGCTGTCAAAGCCATTAATTCGGCTACATCATCCTCAAAATTAGTACGACAATGCCAGGAAGAGCTTCTGAGTCTGAACACTAACCTCAGGGTCACTCTTATCTGGGTTCCGGGTCACAGTGGCATTGAGGGGAATGAGCGGGCTGACAAGCTGGCCAGGCAAGGTTCAGCCCTTCATAACTCACTTGCGGAAAGAGTCAGTATTCCTCTTGGAGTTATGAAGGGCAATATATTCTCAATTTTTCTCTCAGAATCTAATCGTAGGTGGAATGGTTTAACTAACTGGATTATTGCTAGAAAAATCTGGCCTACCTATAATAAATCCCGAACTATTAACCTAATGTGCAGACCCAGGCGAGACATAGCAAGGATTGTTGCAACATGCACTGGACACTGGCCAATAGGAGAACATGCGGCGAAGCTTGGCATCCCCTACAATACTCACTGTCGTAGTTGTGGGGACCAGCAGGAAAAGAAAACAGTATTTCATTTCCTCTGTAAATGTCCCGCTTTGGTCAGAATGAAGCAACAATCTTTTGGGAAGCCCTTTTTTGACGACCTTCACGAACTCTCCGGAACGAAGATCAAAGATTTGACTTCTTTCCTCAACGCGACGAAATGGATCTAGGATTTAATTCGCTTCCTCTTGCACCGTCTTCTTCCCCAAACTCCTATGACTGCGAGCAAGCAGAATAACGGTTTTTTAAGGTGGCTCATGGTGCACGAGGACCGGACGATCACACAATTGGGCCGATCTCCGCTTCAATACCAGCCAACAAGTGCCTAGGTGGCAGTGTAGATGGGTCTTAGTTGCGGACTTCGACCCTTTTGAGTGTTTTCCTATTTTCAAGTTCAAGAATGTTTCAATGGATCTAGAATTAACTTCGGTTTCCTTTTTCACCATTTTCTTCCCCAAACTCCTATGACTGTGAGCTAGCAGACTACTGGTTTTTGAAGGTGGCTCATGGTGCACGAGGACCGGAGGATCACACGGTTGTGCCAACCTTCGCTTCAATACCAGTCAACAAATTGCCTAGTTGGCACAGTGTAGATGGTTTTTAGTTGCGAACTTTGGTCCTATCGGGTGTTTTTCCTATGTCCAAATCCTTAATGAGTTTCATCACATGTCTAAATCCAATAAAAGCGTCTGGTCATACAGGCGGGTGGTACTTTCTCTGGTAACCACAAGTCATGTTGTGCAAACAGACGGAGGTGTACAGAGATTACCATATCCGAGTGTGCGACTAGACGATCACCCTAAGGGATCAGATCGTATGCGCCCCGGGGAAATCAGCAAATTGCTTAGCGTAGCATACTGCAGCTGAACTCGGGCGTAGGCGATGATCCGTTGGGAGATCTATCACCAAATACCCTCTTTTTCTTTAAAAATGTTCTTTTAACCCACAGGTCAAACGAGTTATGGTATCAAAACGGCGCATTACCGCGTTAATTGGGTCATCGAGCAAGGATGCTTGTGACCGCCATCTCTAGCTACCTACCTACCTAGATTTTGGCTCGTCAAAAAAACTTGTACGCATTATGTATGAGCGACACCAACTTTCAGTTGAGCTGCCATCCATAACAAATACCTACAATTTGCTTGATGCTTACATTGTGCTGTAGATTAAAGTAGTTCTTATTTTCTCTTAAATAAAAACAAAACGTTAAATGGAGTTTTTGTTGCTTTGTAGTTTGAATTGGGGGTGGTCAAGGGATCTGTAATTCTCGATTCCCTCTCGATTCGTATTCAGCCAACGGTACAGGTCGTTTGCGCAACCGTTTTGCCTGTGAATTTAGGGGAAGGAAGTGTGACTCGCGTTCAGCCTTTCATCGGGTGTAACAAAAAAAAACATAAGGAAGATACGACGACGGTACCTTTCATTCGGGTGTGTGAAGATGCTATAAGTGCTAGGTTTATTATTCAATTTGAAGTACATGAGTGAATCAACCACTCAAATACAAAGGTCATACAAATGGCAAAGTAATGTCTACTTGGATTGGACATGATGCAATCATGCTCTAAAAAGAGTCCGTTCCTATATCGTTGCTAGCGGCTGGCGAAATATGAATTATGAGTGAGTCGTTAAATAGGAAAAAAAAGTGATACACTTCAAATTAACTTGTTTAAAGTTTTCCCGATAAATTTCATCCAATGTGTTATTATCATGGTACATATTGAATGACAAAATATATATCATTTTTCATTTGTTTGAGGATAGATAAGTTAGATACAGCGTAAGGCGGTTGAGGTAGGTTATATAAAATTCGTGAATGCAGGGTTTGGGATTTAACGACGTAGGTCTTTTGCGTGGTAAATACCAATTCTTTTTCCTTGGAGGTTTTCTATTTCATACAGATTATTATTTCGGCTTACTACACGGCATTTGACGAATTTTTTTGATAGTTTCGCATTGAAATTTTTAGAGGCGTTACTCAATACGAAATTTCTGCGAAAAACTTCCTCACCAGGTTTGAAAACGCGTATAGCTGACCTTGCATTATAGGACTTTTGGTTACGTGTATACGCTTCATGTAATTTTTCTTTAATTTTTCCACGCATCAGTTGCAATGCGTTCAGAGAGGCCAGTACTTCAATCTCACCATCACCTAAAGATTTAAGCTGTTTGAGAATGGGATATGCTTCTGCATGGAATATCATATGGCGTCCAAAAAGGGCGTAGAAAGGTGACATACCTGTCGACTGGTGTACAGAAGTACACAAAGCTTGTTGGATTTGCGGTAAGTGCAAGTCCCAATCTCTTTGGTCTTCCTTCAGGTACGTTCATATGGCCGAAAGGATGGAACGATTTACCCTCTCTGAAGCGTTTGCCTGAGGAGGATATAGGGCATTTTTAATATGCTTGGTTCCATACCTAGAAAGAAAGTTTTTAAATTATTTTGAAACGAATTGTTTCCCGTTGTCGCTGTGTACAAACTCGGGCACTCCATATTTCAGAAAAATTTCTTTTTCAAGAAACTCAATTACGAGTTTTGAGGTAGCTTTGTGCATAGGTTTTTATTGAAAATATGGAGTTTTGTATAAATTGTTTTTATTATGTACTACACTACTGTATCACACAACACTTGCTTTGTTTTGTTTGTTAATCAATCATAGTAGTTTGATAATTTTTCTACTCTTTCAAATTTATAATTTATTTTCATTCCTAATCAGATATTCATTGAATAAACTTCTAGTTGTATTTGTTTTTCCTAAATCGTTGCGTATTATTTTCTGGAACAATCGAAGAGGACTTCGAATATCTTTACAGATATAAACGTTTAATATTCAATAGGTTATGGGCCAAGGTCAACGCTGAAAAGGATTCAGATTATTTTGGCTGATTGTGAAAATATACGAATGGACGAATTTTCCAAAAGCAGATACCATTTTGAAGATCAAGAGAGATTTTGTTTCTGCGTTTGCAATAAAATATAGTGAAAAATATTTTTCTGTAAGTATACTATTAGAAGTTGTTGCTGGAGGCGCTAAGAAGATTTGTTGTCTGCTATCAATTATTTTGGTTATCGAGTTGAAATGGAAAAGAGTCATCTACAATTGAGAAGTTCGTTGGAGCATCGCAATGGATGATATGGAAGTTTCAGATTCGTGTCAGTAGGAATGGAGGCGACTGGCGGTGGGAACCAAAATTAACATGGCGTTATATGGGAATAAGTGGGTGGAGGTGGGCACGCCCCTTTTCTCTTGTTTTTGAAAAATTTTTGTGTGCACGTGTGTATGCGTCATGGGGGCTGGGGGGTGATGGTGAGGCTTGGGAGTGTATTTAATTAGAAAAAAAACAATGATGTTGAGAACCTTTGGGGATTGAACCAAGAACCTTTGGATTGCCGTCGGGTGACAGTTCCACTAGGCCATTGGAGCTTATAGAAGTTGAGGTGTTAAATGTGTATTCAAATAGCATTTAAAATCGTACAAATGTGTTTTGTTGGAATGGTTTGTGGATAAGGTGATTAAGTGTTGGGTGGAAAGCTTTGAAATCATATAAAAATATAATTTAAAAGCTAATTAAGTGTTGGGTGGAGAACTTTGAAATCATATAAGAATATAATTTAAAAGCTAATTAAGTGTTGGGTGGAAAACTTCGAAACACTACATAATGTGGTATGTTGAAATGGTTTGTGGATAAGATTGTAAAGTGGTGGTTGGTAAACTTCGAAATCATATAAAAATATAATCTAAAACCGTACGAAGCTATATGGTATGTTAATATGACTAAGCTTATTGAAGTCTATAAGTGTCAATCAATCAACAAAAAAAAAAAATCAAATTCCACTGAGCCATTAGGTTATTCGATGAATCTGAATGAGAAAGAAGAACAAATTTTTATTTTGAACAAACGAAAAAAAAAAATATACAGAATTGTTTGAAGATTTGAACTGGCACCTCTGGCTTATAGTCTGAGTGACAATTCCACCGAGCCATCGTTGCTCTTAGCAACATACATGCTAAAAATGTATTTATGCGTTTTTATTTTTTGTGGTTTGTTTTGTTTTTAATGCAAGTATACCATCTAATGTTGGTATGAAAAATTATAGTATGATTTTGTTTGATTATGACGGTAAGAGTAAAAATGATGACGTTGGTATTTGTATCTTGGCACGTGAGGGTAGTTCAGGTCATCTACTTATGCATTGCAACAAAAGCTTTTGACCACCAGTAACCTGAAAAAAGTATTTTGGTTTCATAGTATCCAAAGAACTAAATGCTTACGAAGATAAACGCATTCCATGAAAAAAAAAAAAACATGAAGCCTTATAACCAAAGATAATTTACTAAAACAATTTGATTCAAATTACTTTTTAAGGTTACTGACGGTCAGAAGCTCCTGTTTCATTGCAATAGTAGATTGCGTTTTCAATTGCTTTTCGTTCGAAGTCAATATACATATATGCTCAAAAATCGAATAAAAGCCCGAAACATTTTACTATATTAAGTAGTATCATTACAATTTTATAATGGAGTTCTTAAATAAGTTAAACAGATTTTCAACAGAAAAGGCGCTTCTACCTCTGAAGGATATGCCTTCAGAAGATCAAATAATTTGCGGTGCTAAACGCTGCAACACTAAATACGGGGAGAAGATATTGGTGGAACTTGACACCGTAAAATGTTTTCTCCCCGTCAAATTCAATTCGCTGAGCAACGAAGAGGTGATTCAAATGACGGGGCATATGATGAGGGTGATCCAGCCTTCTAGAGGAAGCTTCGGGACAACAATAAAATTTCTTCCCAAACCAGAGGAAGTTGTAGAAAAAGAAGATCTTCAGGAGCTAGAAGTCTTCGAAATGAACGAGGAAGAAGATCATCAACCCTACTCGCGCAAGCGAATGCGAACATCAAATTAAGTGTATGCACCGTATTGTATTAAAAAAAAAAAAAAAAAAAAAAAAAAAAAAAAATATTGAAAAATGTACAAATTTACTTTTTTTTTATTTTTTCCTGATTAAAGTTGTCGTTTTTTTTTTACTTGGGCTTGCTACTTTTGATGCGAAGTGATCCTTTTTTCAAGATACAAAAAAACACATCACATGCATTAAACATACATGTGCTATTTTGTTTTATTTTTATGTTTAGTGGCACCTTAATTTTTATGAACTTGTCACTTAAATTTTAAGTTCAAAAGTATATTAACGTGTTGAGAATGAGTTCTAACAGTTCCGTGAGTTTTTTAAATAAATTAAATGAGTTAGGGATAGAAAAACATTTGGTTAATATCAAGGATCTTTTATCTATTCCCAACATAATTATTAGTTGTAAAAAGTGCCAAACGATTTATGGCGAAAAAGTTATTGTAGAACTAGAAAACAAAAAAGTTTTTCTCCCATCTAAATTTAATTCATTGACTGACGAAGAATTAAATGAAATGAGTGGGTTACTCATGAAAGTAACAAATTCATTGCAAGGAAGGGTCGATCCAAAAATTGAATTCTCTTTGCCGGAAAAGAAGTTTGTTTATGAGATTAAGGATAACAAGGTATAATGATGAAATGCTTGAAATAAATAAAATGTTAATTTCTCTTTATCTAGCGTTTTGAGGTCATAAAAAACGTGCTGACAAAAGTTAAGCGGTTTAATCTTCAAGGGCGAGCAATTGAGTTCAGGATTAAACGGGTACCAGACAACGTGGAACCGACTAATTGGGTAAGAAGAGCAATTAATGACATTGTCAGTTTTGCTTTTAAGGAAGTAGATCCAGAAGATAAGGTCGGAGTAACATTCTGTGGGAAAGAATTTTCTGCGGAGCGAGGTAGCGGTTGGGTCAATTTTTAAAGTGCCTCCGAGTTTCATGTAGCAGATTTATGGGAGATGATTTCAAAAGTTTTCCAAAGTAATTCAGAAGGTCTAAGCACAGATTCTTTCTGCATTCAAGTAACAACGGTGAAGATCCCCACTGGAAAAGGAAACCGACGCATGGCCAACTATTATAACACGTTTGAAGAAGAATGTACCAAGCGTCGAAGAATTGTGTCGATAAAAAATAAAGACAATCTTTGCCTTCCACGTGCTTTGGTAGTTGGAAAAGCATTCGCGGAAAAATCATCGGACTATAAAAGAATTCGTGATGATACGGACATGGAACAGACGAAAAGAGCAAAACAGCTCTTGGTTGATGCTCAGGTACAGATTCCGCCAGAAGGTTGCGGCATTCCGGAATTACGCCAGTTTCAATATCTTCTATCTGATTACAAAATAACGGTGTATCAGTACAATACAAAAGGCCGGGTAATAATTTTTGACGGGGCCCCTACAAATTACTCTACTGAAAAAAGGATTAATCTTCTTCATAATGCGAAACATTTCAACTTGATTACCTCCTGTACTTCAGCTTTTAGTTGTTCATACTTTTGTGAAGAATGTCATGTACCGTACAACGTTAAGTCAAAACACAGGTGTAACAAATCATGCCCGAAATGTCAGAAAACACCTAGTTGTAAAGAGGTGGAACATGAAATTGATTGTCATGATTGCCATAGGAGCTTCCGAGGTAAAACATGTTTTTATAACCACAAATCATCGAGCTCGGGCAAACAAGCAATTTGTGATGAAATGAAACGATGCTTTAAATGTCTGAAGACAATTAGTCCAAGAGAACATTTTTGCAACGAATATTTTTGCAAACAGTGTACAAAATTTGTTCCCAATGACCATCAGTGCTATATACTAAGAGATGTAAGAACACCAAAAACAGACAAGTGCCTCTACATTTTCTATGATTTTGAAAGTAGACAGGAAGACGACCAAACTAACCAATCTGAAAAAAATTTGCTGAAAATACACAAACCAAACCTATGTGTATTTCAACAAAGGTGCAGCTCCTGTATTGAAGTTGAAAATTTACATTTTTGTAATGTGTGTAAATTTCGGGAGCAAATTATAACTCAAGACGTAGTATCAAGATTTCTGCATCATATAATGGAAGTTCGAAAGATTTTCAAGAAAGTGATAGTAATAGCACATAACGCTCAGGCTTATGATCACCAGTTTATTTTAACCTATATTCTGGTTAAAACAAGTCTGAAACCCAAACTTATTATGCGCGGAACTAAAATTTTACTGATGACGATAACAAATGTGAAGTTCCTAGACTCGATAAATTATTTTCCCATGGCACTGTCTAAGCTACCAAAAGCCTTCGATCTGTCTCCTTCATTAATGAAAGGCTTCTTCCCGCATTTTTTTAACCTACCAGTGAATGAAAAATACGTAGGAAAACTGCCTGATGCAAAATATTACGGCCCCGATACTATGAAAGCTGAAGATCGTGAAGTCTTTCTTAAATGGTATGGAGACCATAAAAACAGCGAATTTAATATGAAACGTGAGTTAATTGATTACTGCATCAGTGATGTAAAAATTCTAACAGAAGCCTGTCTGAAATTCCGGAAACTGTTCTTAGTGCAGAGTAACGTTGAACACTTTTTAGAGTGTACAACAATCGCATCAGCTTGTAGTCTTCTTTATCGACTTAATTTCCTCGAAGAAAAAACTATTGGCTTGATCCCGAAAAATGGCTATAGATTAACTGATAATTACTCGAAAGTTTCGATCAAATGGTTAATTTGGGAAGCAACAAATCGAAATATTTACATAAAGCATGCTGCCAATGGAAAAGAAATGGTTGTAGCAGGAGTCAAGGTGGATGGGTTCTGCGAGGAAACTGGTCAAGTTTTCGAATTTCATGGATGTTATTATCATGGACACCCTTTGTGTTTGAATCACAGAAGAGATGAGCCCTTGGGAAAGGATCAATTCGATACACTTAACCTGAGGTACAAAAGAACACAATCGAAAATAGCTCGACTAAATTCTTTTAATTATGAGGTAATTGAAATCTGGGGTTGTGAGTTTGCAAGAAAGCTGTCGCTTATGAGCCGTAGTGATTTAGAATTTTTAGAAACCCACCCTCTTATTGAAAAATCCCCACTTAATCCTCGAGACGCTTATTATGGAGGAAGAACTGGCAATACAACTATGCATTATAAATGTAAAAAACATGAAAAAATCAAGTACCTAGATGTATGTTCTTTATACCCTTGGGTATGTAAATATGGTAAATATCCTAAAGGGCATCCACAAGTATATACAAAGCCTTCCATAATTTCTCAAATGAAATTAGAAAATATTAGTGGAATTATAAAATGTAAAGTAATACCTCCAGAAAATTTTTTTCACCCTGTCCTACCATTAAAACAAAACAATAAGCTGATCTTTACCTTATGTCGAACATGTAGCAGCATCAGCTCAAAGAATAAATACTGTCATCATTCAGATAACGATCGAGCTATATATGGAACATGGGTAATTGAAGAAGTGAATAAAGCAATTGAAAAAGGATATAAACTTGCTGAGATATTTGAAATATGGAAGTACGATGTAGTACAATATGATAAAGATTCGGATTCAAAAGGTCTTTTTGATACTATGATGGATAAATTTCTTAAAATTAAACAAGAAGCTTCCGGATGGCCCAGCAACTGTGAAACCGAAGAAGAGAAGCAACATTACATTTCTTAGACAAAGAAAATATTCAGCTTGATTATTCTTGCATTTCGAAAAATGAGGGAAAAAGATCTTTTTCTAAGTTGATATTGAATTCATTCTGGGGAAAGTTTGGTCAAAGAGAAAACCAAACACAGACACGTGTTGTTAACAGTCCTTCTGAGTTATACGAAATCCTTACAAACCCTTCTTTATAAGTTTGTAACGTCTTACCAATAAATGAAGAAAATGTAATTGTAAACTACTTAAGTAAAGAGGAAGCAATAGAATGTTTGTCTACTGCAAATGTAAGCATTGCGGCGTATACAACTGCTCAAGCACGCCTCAAACTGTACGGATTCTTGGAAAAATTGGATAGAAGAGTACTGTATTATGACACAGACTCTGTTATTTATATAAGTCGAGAAGGAGAGTTCGAAACAGAGGTCGGAGACTTGACAGATGAGCTTGAGTCTTACGGCAAAGGTAGTTATATAACGGAATTTGTAAGTGGCGGTCCAAAAAACTACGCTTTTAAGATCTTTAACTTTAAAGATAACGTTGAAAACTTTGTGTGCAAGGTTAAAGGTATATCCCTCAACTACTCATCTTCAAAAAAAGTCAACTTTGAGAGTATAAAAGAAGCAGTTCTAAATGTTGATCAAAATGAAAGCTTCCTAATTGTTTCCCATAACATACGTCGTACTAAAGAACATCAAGTGATAACGAGAACGGAACAAAAAACTTACAGACCTATTTCGGAGAAACGTTACTTCCTCCCTGATAATAGTTCCCTTCCGTATGGATTCATGAGAAAAACCGACTCATCGTTAGATGAATGAAAATTTTGTTCTATACTTTTTTCTTAATAAATAATAAAAACAAACAAAAAAAAAAAAAAACAGTTTATAATAAAGATTTTGTTTTATTTTAAAATGGTTGTTACAATAGACGACCTTCACTTATGAACTTACTCAAAAGATAAACATTTTGAAGTGCACAAAATTTCTCGTGGTACATGCATTTTAATTGGTTTGGATAAATAATTTTGAGATCTTTAAAATTTGGATAGGTGTATTTTTCTTCAATGTTAACAACATCCACATTTTCATTTTTTAGTATCTTTTTAAGCCAATGTGTTTTTTCTAACCCTTTGACGTAAGCCAATCCATTTTTAATTTCGTGTTGGAGAAATAACTTAACGTGACAAAAATCTGTGTATTCACTGTCCCAAGTGATGCTTCTGAAATATCCAACTAGCTTGTTTTTCAAGTGATATTGGAAGTAGACTAAAATTAAATGGAGGTGTAATAATAAAATGATGGTGACTTCCATTGTGGTACACGGCTGCCTCCTTCAAAATTAACTCATTGTTGAATTCTCTAAATCCTTGAAAGTCTGCAATGTAATTTAACATGTTTGCTGAGAGTACGGTCGTATGGAAAGTACTTGATTAACTGTTAAGTGAGTTTGTTTACTTCTCCAGTTATTGGATTGTATTCAATTAAACGATCATGAAGAATCAGACAATACAATGTTGTTGAAGGTGGAACAACAGTAGATGTTTTGAGTTCGATTTTCACATCAACCGGTCCGGTTTTAATTGATTCATTTTGACGGGAACAATCAATTACTAAAATTGGAGCGATTTCTTTGAATTCTTGACGAGATAATAGTGGTTGTGGTGGTTTTTGATAATAAGATGGTTGAAATTTACTGTACATGTCATACAGAATTGCGTATCTATCTAGATCAAATTTAAGATTTAGATCTTCGCGTGGATAGGACTCAGAGTTCAAATGAACTTTGACATTACTCACATCACATTGGTCAAATTTGCTAACATCTTTATCTCGTAGGTTTTTCCGTGCTGTTTGTAGAGCGATTATAATATATCTTGGCTTTTCAAGCTGACTTGAAGTTTTAACTATCCACACATGATCAGTAGAAGGTGGAAGTGTAGGATATTCGTACATTTCCCAATTTCGAAAATTAATTTGAATTGGATTCGTTTGTATTTGTTTTAATAGCGAAATTTTATTTGAATCGGACAAGGTAATGTGTGGAACTCTCCATTGCAGCTTATGAATTGTAAGTTTTAAATCTTCTTTTTCCGTAGTAATATAAGCGTTTTCATTAGATCTAGTACGAATTAAAATCAATTCATGCCTAGCATTTGCAATGATCTTTTTATAATCCTCAGCAAATCCTAAAAGATTTTTCAATGGAATACAAAAGTTGAATTTCCCTGATGAAAGTTCGATGGTACTCTTTCCTGTCCATGAAGCATTTTCTAAACATTTACTTTCATTCTCATTCAATGATATAAAATTTTTTAATACTGTTGTTATACCAACATTTTTATTGTTTTCAATAGCTACACCGTTAAGTTCGTAGTGTATTTTCTCGAAAAGAAATGCCATAGCATTGTTACAGAGTTTTGCTGTAGAAGTCTTTCCATCTGTTTTTGTAAGACTTCCTTCTATGTAAATAAAAATTTCGCTGGGTAAAATGCACAAGTCCTGTTGATGTATAGGGATACGTATTTCATCACTCGTATTGAAGAAATGGTGAATAACAATGGTACTCAAATTTTGTTATGCTGTTATCATAGCTTGGTCCTTGGGTAATATTCAATATTTGACTCATTTTTTTATATTTTTTTTTTTACTTTAACACAAATCCTAGTGAAAGAAGAAAATCTTTATTTTCAGGCTTTAGTTTGGGTCTTGACAGCTTTGGTGTTCTATGAGAACTAACTGAATTAACATCTTTGACTTGGGATATATAATTATAGACCAACATTATACAGAGTTTGGTATTAAATGCAATCGAATTGTTATTGTTTCTCCTCTAAAATTTATCAAATCTCCGTCTTGATCTACGAGCTTTAAAGATAAAGAAGTGATTCGTTTGACATTCACAGGTAAATAGATAACATTTTTTGGAACTTCTATGATTTTATACCCCGCTCCTGCTTCTGGTGAGAATTCATGTATTGTATGCATAGGAGTATTATTTAAATAGGAACCAACTATAATATTGCACTCAATGCGTATGACATTTACTTTGTTAATATCAACAGGTAAATCTGACAGGTGCAATATATTTGGTTTAAGGATGCGTTTACCAAAACCCAGTAGTTTTCCGATAGTTCTAGGTCTATCGAAGTAAATTGGCTCATTACTTTCGACTTCTGCTTTCAGTGTATTATTATTTGCTTCTATTTTTACTATTGCTGAAGATTTTCGTATTGACAATGCTTCTGAAATCACGAGGGAAATATCATCGATTTCATATGATCCTATTTAAATTTCAATTTCGTGTTCGCCTACATGAAATCTGTTGTTTCTGTCATCCACATTGGGTATGGAGTTGTAGGTTTGAAAATCAATCAACCCGCAAACGTAGTCTCCTTCCAAATTTAAGGGTGGAAAATATTCCGTTGTTAAATGAGAACTATTCCCGCTTAGTGTAAGTGTTAACGCCATGATCATAAAAACAAAATGAAATTATTTTTGCAAAAAGTCTTTATTTATTCAATTTACCACAATCATATAAGAACTTTAAACATAGATGGCCACAATTATTCGAATCATAATCTTGGTACCGAGTTTAATTATATTTGATTGTTTTACCTAAATAATTAATAATTTCGCTTGGTGGTTGAAGGTTCCCAAAGCTATCAAAATATTCTATTTCCTTATCGTTTTTATAATACGCTACCCAATGTGTTCCAGGTACGTTTGAAAAATCAAGATTTACAATTCCACACTCGTTTTTCCATGGTTTATTTTTTGGCAAATTATCGCGCATGAAAACTCCTCGAAAATGAGGGATTACATATTTTGCGAAATTCCTCAAATCTATTTCATTCAATGCACGTTTGGGGAGCGATCTTAAAAGTTTTTTGACTGGGGATTTAAAAATAAACCAAGTCCTTTCTTATATGGCTTTAGATGTTATCCATGACCCATTGCAATAGCTTCCATTTTTTGGTTATGACGTTTCTTCTCTTCTTATTCTTTTTTAGCGTTTTAAGCGTCATTGACAGCCTTAGCTACCCCCGCAGCACCTCCAGACAATGCCCCTAATACTGAAAGCCCTCCGAATAGGGGTACAAGAAATGGTACTACACCACCAGATTTAGGTACAGAAATAACTCTGGGTGTTTTAATGTTGTTTTTCTTCATTGTCCTATTAGCGGTTGACAAAGCAATTTGTATAGCTTTCTCTAACTTATGAGGACTTTTCAACGTAAGGAGTTTCCCAACATTTTTGACTGATTGGTTGAAGGTCAGTTTAGACTTGTTGTTCTTTATTTTATTTATTGCAAGTGTGCAGTTGCCTTTTATTTTGTTAGTTACACCCATTCCTAATTTTACTTTTGACTTCATCAAATTAGCAACTAATAACGCACTTGCTCGTTCAACTAAACCGGCATTACTTGAGATCACTCTTTGCCAAGCTTTTTCAGCTAAAATTGTATCTGCTAAATGTCGATCAGACGTATTTTTATATTTAAAATAAGAT